>LPNX011190726.1:46578-210970 GCA_001517045.1 Pseudotsuga menziesii | reverse complement strand
ATATATATATATATATATATACACACACACATATATACATATGATTATGTGCAATTTATGTTATAGTTGATGTTATATCATGATGATGAAAAAAGTTAAAATTGTAAAATGAATTATATAGAAAGCAGGTCTATTCAAATTTCAAATATCCTATATAAACCATCTCACATATCCACTTAGATATAAGTAATGCAAATTGAGATACAAAAATGAAACTTGGCATGATCCAAGAGAAACAAGTCTAGTTTCTGGTTGTCATACCATGCAGTTGCACCTCCAAATGAGTCTTCTAGAAAACGGTCAAATATGGAAGCAGCCACAGAAGGAAGAACTTGCACCTGGAACCAAGAACTTGCTTGATCTCTTTGATTAAAATAGTGGAGAGATTTGCACATTGTCACATGTTTGTGTTGTTTTAGAAGGCTTTTCCTTCATGCCCCACATGCAAGCACGTGTATCCAATCGACCTCAAGTTGGCATTTAAAAAAAATAATAGTATGCAACCCAGGTAGACACTCATTTTGCTTGATTATGATCATGCCATTGTACAGGACACAAAGTAATAGCAAATAAATGCGTTTTGAAACTCTGTAGATTTGAAACTTATGTTGTTTTATGACAAAAATTTGTATAGAATTTTACCTTTTGTGTAGCGGGCTTAATCTGGGAAGAATAGGGGGACTGATGCAAACAACTATGGTTAGTTTATCATTTTAATTATATATTGTATAAGATGGTTTTATTCACAAATATATTCCAACACATTTATTATTGCACATGGCCTTATAATATAGTTGGAGAGCCACTACAAAATATGTTGATCCTCTCGACGTTCCTTTGCACCTCCTGGTGCAAATGCTAGTTAATCTCAGTGCCCAACTTCAATATATTATAAAATTTTATCAAGTGACACTGTTTCTTTTATCCGATTTTACTTCCTTGCTTTGGTTATAAACCAATTACTTCTTAAATGACATTCCTTATAATATGAACATTAAAATTTGTACAGCTTCTTAATGAAACAAAGTTGGAATGCATCATTTGTTTTATTAGATTGTGGGAGAAAGAATGGTATCTTTGTGAAGGAGCATCACATTTCTTTGATAGTTATTATTGTCTTGGTAATAATACATTAAACAATTTGTTAATGGTTTTGATTATAACTTCAACCAATATCACAATACGAAAATGAATGACATTGAATTTTTAATGGATATTTCTTTTGGCATCATTAACAAATTGTTGATTTTATAAAAGGAACAAGGTAGGGATTTGAAGTTCTATCTAACTTCTTTTTTTTAAGGGAACAAAATTAAAAAGATTAAAAGCAGTACAACTGCTTATTCCCTGTCATTTAACAAGAAGTTGGTGTCAACAAATTGAGATAAAGATCGAAATTTGCAAGAAATTGGAGTCAACATATTGTTATTGACTATTGATATAAAGATTGAAAACAAATTATTATTGACCATTGATATAAAGATCGAAATTATGTAGCACTGAATCTAGGATTCTTGTACAATAATTAGGATTGTGGTCAACACCTTAACTAGAGGTAAGCGGAAGCACTCTACAACTTGATTACTATTGAGTCAAGAAGGTATTGTTCCCTAGAATGTAATAAAGTGATCATTTATTGTCTATTTTTAAAATATTATTGGTTATCATAAAAATTACTATGGCAATTCTTGGGAATGAAAATTAAATTGATTTTACCTAGATTTATAAAAACTTATCTCTGGAATCACTTGAATTTCTTGTCCAACCAAAACATAATCAGGTTTATAGATAGATTGGATGTTGTGCATTTTCTTAAAAAAAGTTAACTAAAGAGATTTTTCAATATTAACATCTAATATATTCTAATGTCCCATAGAATCTAAATGAATTTTGAAGACAAAAATATTGATTTACAATCCAAAAGAATTCAAACAATTATCAATTCTAGACACCTTATGGTTCTCGACTATTTGGATCTAACAAAGCCCCTTGTTTCTTTCATAAGTGTCCCTTACCTTGCTTTGAATAGGTTAAACTTTATCCATTTAAATACGTTACTATACATTGAGACAAAAAAAAAAACTTCACAAATTACAATGAAATCCTATTATTATGTAGAGGAACATGTAAACTTTCCAAGATAAAGCTCTTGTTTATACAAATTACTTGGTAAACTCACCTTGAGAGGAACACATTAAAATTAAGTAATGAACAAAGATCCATTGGGATCCTTTACCAGACCTCTATGGTATTGCTCCAATTATAGAAATCAACTTTGGGTAGAAGCTAGTCCATATACATTGAAATTAGATTATAAGAGTGATTCAAGGTTGAATTTAGTAAAGTTTAGTGTATGGGCTAAGGAGTATGGTTCTGAACTGTCTGGATCTAATAATCTAGATAAGATTGGCCCGAAAACGCCAATTCAACACACATTTACAGTCCGATGAAAGAAAACAACCAAGAAGGCTACCAAATAAACTGCAAATCTTGTATAGAAAAGTTGTTCATAATACTTTTAATTCTATCATTTCTCAACTTCATAGCTTGTGTAACTGACGCAGTGAGGTCTGAAACCATTTTGCTCATTCTGTGACTTCTTCTCCACCATGCTTGTTAGCGTTTCCTTTGTTGTATCTGTTAAGAGTGAATATTGTCCCTAGTCTATGTGTGTTATTTTTCAAAGATTTATTTCCTATTATTTTTCATTTTTGGTTTGGTTTGAAGTTTCATAGTGATAAATACATTTTGTTTGATTTTATGGTTATAGTTGTTTTGATTTATTTCCTTTTATTTGTTTTAAAGTTTTCATTTCGTTTATTAAGGGTTATTGATCTTTAAAATATGAAAATTATTATATTAAAATCTATTCTAAGCTTTATATTTAATATCTAACCCTCATTTTTTAGTCCTTTGTCAGATATTTTCATGAGGAGATTCCTGTAGCAGCTCTGTTTTTCTTGTTTTGTCATTATCATTGGGAGCATATTACGAGGTGATGGAAACGAATTTTGGAAAACCAAAAGAGATTTTGTCCACAATAGACTTATCCAAAAAAAATTCTCTTAAATTTGTAACAACTATTATTGTTTGAGAGATACAAATTCATCTTTGTGGCCTATTTTTCAGGGTTTGAATTATTTAATAGTTTCTTATTTTAGTCACAAATTTCCAGAACATATTTCGATCAATTTAAGGGGAATTTTTAAAAACCAAGAGAGATTTTTGTCCATAATGGACTCATTTAAAAAACCCTCTCTCAATTTTTGCACAGGTGTCCCGGATCGAGAGATATGGAGGCATCTTTGAGACCCACAATTTCAGAAATTAGCCAAATTTCCCCAAATCCAATTTGTTATTTTCGGTTAATTAGCGTTTATGGATTTGAAGTTAGTTTGTAACTACTTATTGTAACTGTCTCAGAATAGACCTAGAAGGTAGTTATGGAACTACTCTACCTTTGTGATGATAAAAGGAAGACAAACATACAGTTTTAGAGGAGGAATTTTGTGCAAGGGGAGACTTTAGAGCTACTGTGTATAAAGCTAAGACTCAAAACTCTTATGTAATTTTGGAAGACTGATTATGATGTATACAAACTTATAAGCCTTTATTATCTTATTTGCTGGTTTCATTTCTGATCTGTTTGGTCACTCAATGTACAACTTCATTTCTTGTTTGATTTTTTTATTCATGAAATGCTTGTAGGTTGTGGGTGAAATTCAGTGCCATGCTTATATTGTTCCTGGTTTATATTTCATATATTATTCATCTTAGTCCTTTATTTTTGCATGATATAGTGCTTGTTTTAGATTGTTTATGTATTTACCCTCTTGTTGATAAATTTTCAAACCAAAACCAATAAAACCTAATTGCATTTTTAATTTTATTTTTTGAGATTGTTCTAGCTTGTTCCTCTAGTAGTCTAGGAACAATTTCTAGCACAAACATCTTTGGCGCCATTGTCGGAGATGAAGCTGAAGTATATCTTCCATGGGATATCATTATTCATCTAATTTTGAGAGGTGAACAAAGTCGGAAAATCTTTTATACTACAATTTTTCACTAGCGAATCCACGAAATAAATATTTGTTGGCCACTCCACCAATTCAAGATGTCAAAGAGCATGGAAGCCATTGTGGTTGCGAGGTATGCTTTCTGTGATTTCTCAAATATTGTTGGTTTTCCACATCTAGTGCTTTCTATAACTGAGTGGGGTGACTATCTTCCTAGATTCAAAGGAAACAAGTATGAGCATCCTCGTGAGCACTTATTAAATTTTCATAAATGCATGCTTGAACATGATTTTGTTCACGAGGATGTCTTAATCAAGATGTTCATATTTTCCTTAGAAGATCATGCTCGTGAATGGTGTCAATCTCTTCCCACTGCTGGCATTCATTCTTTGAAGGAGTTTCATCTTGTTTTTCATCATCATTATCAAATATTTTATCCGGCGGATCTTCAATTTGAAAATTGTTGTGAGGAACATGAATTGCTGTATGAGATTGAAGATATAGATAGAGAAGAATTGGTCCCTCGCAATCTTCATTAGTTCTCTAATGATCTTCAAGATGATAGGTTTTCCCATAAATATGAACTAGAAGTGAATAATGAAGAAGCTAAAGGCTCTTTTATTATCATTAATTTTTTATTATTATAAACCTAAAGATTTGGTTTCTTTAGATACGAAACACAATGATCAGTTGTCTTTTGGTCAAATGACAATGGAAATTAGTAAGGGAAATCCTCAGCTTTCAGATTTGCAGACAAAAGGAAATTGCACCAACCATGAAGATCTGGATATGCAAAGATCATCTATTTCCAAGGAGGAACAACAAGAGGATTTTCTTTCTCTTTATGTACCCGTTACTTTAAATCTAGATAAAAAAAGATGATAATGATGAGGAAGATCATGCTAATGTTTTTTCAAATCATCCTTTCTATGTTGAATGTGAATATGACCCAGGAATTAAGGGACATGATCATCACTCTTCAGAAATCAGTCAGCTTGAGTTAGTGGAAGATATAAAATAGTATAACCTCAATAGAGTTGAATATTTTATATATTGTTCTCTTATTGCATTATAGCATGGAGTATTGAGAATTGAGGACACCCATTTGCAGTCCATTCTTTTTAAACAACATGAAGGAACAATTTTGCATGAGTTTCATGATCCCGTGGCTTCTTTGATGGAGTTGTATTTTTCAAAGGTTTCTAATGCTCCAGCTTTTGGCATACTTCATATTTCTAGTTGTAAGTATCAGCTACCTACAGACTCTTTATTGCATTTATCACATCTTTTGTGGGTCTTCTCAAATAATAACATGCATGGAATTATGATTCTTAGTCAAATGGTTTCTTGGCTTCACTGTCCAAGTATGATTACACTTGATTGGTTTGTTTCCTCTGATTAGAAGTACGAGTAAATAGCAGAATAAGCTCGATATACGAGCATGTTGATTCTTTTTAGTATGTTGGTTTGTAGTAGTATTTTTTCATTTCAGAGGTATGTGTTCAGAGTTTGAGAAAGTTGCAGATATTTGGTAAATGACTCCATCACCCAATGAATAAGGCACAAGGTCTACAGGTTCTTAAAACCTCACAAGGAAGCTTTCATCTCACGGTAGGAGCCAGATTTTAAGATTGAATATTGTTCCCAGTCTATGTGTGTTATTTTTCAAATATTTATTTCCTATTACTTTTCATTTTTGGTTTGGTTTGAAGTTTCATAGTGATAAATACATTTTGTTTGATTTTATGGTTATAGTTGTTTTGATTTATTTATTTTTATTTGTTTTAAAGTTTTCCTTTGGAATATTACGGGTTAGATATCTTTAAAGTCTGAAAAAATTATATTAAAATCTATTCTAAGCTTTATATTTAATATCTAACCCTCATTTTTTAGTCCTTTGTCAAATATTTTCATGAGGAGATTCCTCTAGCAGCTCTGTTTTTCCTGTTTTTGTCATTATCATTGGGAGCCAATTACGAGGTGATGGAAACGAATTATGGAAAAAAAAGAGGAATTTTTCCACAGAATACTCATCCAAAAAAACCTCTCTCAGTTTTCCAACATATATTATCGTTTGAGAGATTCAATTTCATCTTTGTGGCCTATTTTTCAAGGTTTGAATTATTTAATAGTTTCCTATTTTAGTCACAAATTTTCAACATGTATTATGATCAATTGAAGGGGAATTTTTAAAAACAAAGAGAGGTTTTTTTCCATATCAGACTCATTTAAAAAAACCTCTCCCAGTGTTTTCACAGGTGTCCCATATCGAGGGATATGGAGGCGTCTTTGAGACCCAAATTTTTAGAAATTCACCAAATTTTCAGAAATTCGCCAAACTTTCCCAATCCGATTTGTTATTTTCGGTTAATTAGTCTTTATGGATTTGAATTTAGTTTGTAACTACTTGTTGTAACTGTCTTAGAATAGACCTAGAAGGTAGTTATGGAAATACTCTACCTTTGTGATGATAAAAGGAAGACAAACATATAGTTTTAGAGGAGGAATTTTGTGCAAGGGGAGGCTTTAGAGCTACTGTGTATAAAGCTAAGACTCAAAACTCTTATGTAATTTTGGAAGACTTATTATGATGTATACAAACTTAGAAGCCTTTATTATCTTATTTACTGGTTTCATTTCTGATCTGTTTGGTCGCTCAATGTACAACTTCATTTCTTGTTTGATGTTTTTATTCATGAAATGCTTGTATGTTGTGGGTGAAATTAAGTGCCATGCTTATACTGTTCCTGGTTTATATTTCATATACTATTCATCTCAATCCTTTATTTTTGCATTATTCAGTGCTTGTTTTAGCTTGTTTATGTATTTACCCTCTTGTTGATGAATTTTCAAACCAAAACCGATAAAATCTAATTGTATTTAACTTTTATTTTTTGAGATTGTTCTAGATTGTTCCTCTAGTAGTCTAGGAACAATTTCTAGCACAAACAGTAATACATGTTCATAGTAATCCATGAAGTTCTAGGAAGTGCATCATTGTAGCTAATTTACTTACTAATGTAACATAATCACTTATTTACCTGAAAGGTAGGCACCATGTACATAAGGGTTGAATTTCTCGCGTGTGTATGTTCTCACGTGAAGTAAACAGGACAAAGAGGTGCCTGCAACCAAATCACATTTTATGCATAACACATTGTTAAGGATTCTTCAGAATTAATTATGTTACATCCATATGCAGATATGATCAGTTGTGATCGTGTTTTCTCTTACACTTATGTCGTGAAAGGGCTTAGGGTTGACGAAAATTGGATAATTATTGTAACTTCCTCGTTGAAAATGGTTAATCCACCACCTTGGAACCAAAATGTGCTCTGCTTCAGGAATGCCATCGTCGAACACTTTTCGTAGAACTACCATTGCTTCTTCTTTCGTCTTCTCATAGTCATGTTCCTCAATCTGTTTGGATTCCTCATTTGTTACTGTTACAACGAGAATGTTTGATCCTGGATAAGTGTTTTCCATATATTGCACATGAACAACAATGATTCCATGAGTACTTAGTATGGGCAATAATGATATTATATAGAAGGTGAAATGTTTTATTTAATTGCTCAAAACACCCACCTACCAGAATGTGTAATATCCTCGCTTTTGGTCAGCATAGAGAAATAATTATGTACCTAACCCAGTGGGCCAAAACTTTCTCGAAAATTTCAGGAATATCTTTGAGTAAATTGTGATGTCGCAGTTCCAGAATGTTTTCGTTTTCCAACTCTAATCATTTTACCATATGAAAATAGTCATAGAAAAAAAAATTCTTTGTAAATACGGACTAAAATTGTTTGTCATCATGATTGATGGACATTGGAAATGTACTTACAGGCAATTGAGGGTTAAACTGAATAAGCTCACTTGGAATAATTCTCAGGCTAACAGACAAAATAGCATACTTGCCATTGTAAACCGAGCCATCTTCCATCTCAATCTTAATGCCCTTGTTTGTATATTGTATTTTTACTATCTATTTTGCGTTTATACTTCATTTTTAGTATCTATTTTATGTTTATTAATTGATCGATTACACAGTATTTTCATTATTTTTAACTTATATCTCATAAGATCCAGAAAAATTCATTACTTTACTTCATTTTTACTATACTTTGTGTTTATTAATTGATCCATCACATAATATTTACATTATATTTCAACTTATATCTCAGAAGCTCCATGACATTCTTGGATTTTGTGATGACTTTAATCCTTAAAATAAGTATTCCATTAAATCAACATAGTTTTCACATACATGGATAAACATGTTAACACATTGACTTTCTTCACCAAATACATGTACTAATAAGGATCTAGTTTTGTTTTAGGCGAGTCAAAAGAAGACTTAAACTCCTATGAGGGGTGAGTAATCCTTGCCAATTAAAGTCCAACACAAGAACTAGATATAGAAAATCAATAAAAGTTAGATAATAAATTTTGGATACAAAATTGAAATCTTGGAAGAATTGACCAACATCTCTCTCGGCCATCAACCAACAAAAACACAAAATCTAATTTACTTATTATAATTATACGAGGACTTCATATTTGTCGTCATTTTCATCTTAACTCTATCATCACCACCTGAACCACTTAGAAGATGAGACTTAAGGAGCGTATAAGACAAGCTTCAACATCTTCTCAACATGCTTTCAACTCTATTCACATTTAAGGTATTCAAACCGTTTTCGTTTTTAACGACTTTCACTGTAACACCTAATATATGTAATGAGTGTGACCAGAAAATTATTTATTTTATTTTATATGAAGTTTATTATTAAGATAGCAAATTTTTTCAAGGAAAACAAACAATTTATTTTGAATACTTAAACCCTTTCAATTACGTAATTCCTTGCTTGCAAGGAATAATAAGAAAGAATAATATTTGAATACTTTAGTTTTTTGTAACTTTGGGCTGGTGGGGGCATTTCAAGTGAAGTAATTTAATAAACTATAATTGCACAATGTTTATAAAGGTGTTTAAGAAACCTAAAACTATTATAAGATGATTGGGCTTGTGTTAATGCGTAAATTCGAGTTCAAAACTCCTCAAATGAGCCTAATGAAGTTAGACCCCAAAAAAAGGGATGATTTTGAAGGTATAAAGTTACACCCTTTATAACATGAAATTGTAACTAAAGAATAATGGTAAGTTTCTATAAATAACATTTCAACAAAAATAACATTACTAATTTACATTTAAATAATTGTAATTTTAAAATATTATATTTTTTTTATTTTGGTTAATTAAATAGAACACATGCATGTACATTTTTACAAAGATTGGGAATGAGCAAATGGTTTAACCATAAAGTGATTGTGAACCTTCTGTAAAATAATTTTAAAAGAACAAAAGGTCAGGAATTTTGAACTTCTTATTGATGGCATATTGAGAACAAGAAATAAGTTTGTAAAAGGAATTTGGACTAGGAGGATGCGGGCATTTTATTTGATGCGGGAATTTTGAAAGATTTTATTGAGAAGTGTAATAAAAGTGTACACATAGGGTTGTTGGCAGTGTTTCTATTGTTGCGAGCATTTTATCTGTAGTTGACAAGTATGTTAATATTTTCTTCAAGAAACATGGAGCTCCAAGAAACTTTGGGGAAGGAAACCATTGACACAAAGATCGAATATTATAGGAGTAAAATACATTAATTGCATAAGGTACATCAAGCGAATAAGTCATTATGAATTATTAATAATGATGAGGTTATTTTGTCGACTTTTCAAATTTCAAAATGTACGTTGAAGGAAGATTGTAGAAGTGGTAAAGCCTCACTTTCCGAGGATTTATTATCTCCTAGCTTGAAGTAAAAGAAAATTGGTAATAGGAGTCCTTCAATATGCACAATCGAAAATCAGGTTTCAAAAGTAATTTCTCCTGGCCTGAAGAACAAGAAAATAGAAAATCAGATTCCTACAACCCTAATCTTGCCTAGAATTAGGATTTTAGAAGATTGGAGGGATCATTCTTCGAAGGCTGGGGAAAGATTTATTGAAGGAATTGGAATTGTTAAGGGAATCAAAGAAAGTGGTCATATAGAGGTGGGAGAGGAATATCAAAGTAAAGAATCTGTGGTTGCATATAAATTTAACAATAAAAAAGGAGAAAAAAGGTGGTAAATAAGAAAAGGGGGACGCCAATTCCCGCTAGATCACTCGGTGTAGCTTTCGTTTGCAAGGTGGCCCGAGTTCAATACCCGTAGGTATGACTTAGTTAGGATGAGACACCAAAAAATCAAGTCATGTTAAGGGTTGGTGTGTCCCAGGCCAGGTGCGATCCTTGAGTGGTTTTGACGGCTTAGATGCCCTTGGGTTGCGATTTCTTAGCCAATAGTTTAACGCACTGACCCTGAATGATAGGAATTTCTAAGAAACAAACAAAAAACAAGAAAGTGGGGACTGTAAAGATGACACTAGGGGTGATCTTTGGATAGAAAATATTCTACAATATGATGGGAAAATGCTAATGGGCAGGTTTTTTGGAGTTTGAATCTCAGAACATTCCTTGAAGAACTGGATAACAAAGATATGGGATCCTATCTTAGGTTACAGTCTTACATTTTACATTTTAACGAGGGGATGGCTAAGCTTTAAGATGCATAAGGAAGAAAAGACGGTTAAACTATTAAATAGAAGATGGATGTAGGGTAACACTCATTTATCTCTGAAACTTTGGAATCCATGCTTTGATCCTAGGAGGGAGGCTTCTAATAGGGTTCCGATTTGGGTTGAAATTCCAAGACTACACGCTGAGTTTTGGAATGAAAAATTCTCAATGGCATTGGGGAATTTTCTGGGTAAAACAGTGTATATAGACTCTTCTTATAAATTTCAAGCTAGGCAGACGGTGGCTAAAGTGTTGGTTTTGGTGGATCTGTCAGAGGGTCTTTTGGACATCATTGAAATAGAAGTAGGAGATCTACTGCTAAATCAAGTGTTGGACTACTGCAATATCCCATTCAGGTGCACTAGACGCCATGTATATGGGTATATTATAAGTGGTTGCACTTTTCCTTTAATGAAAAGGATATGGAATAGTAAGGAAATTTATCCAATTAAGGATTCTCTAAATCCTATTGGAGAGGAAAGGATTGTTTCAAAGGAGAGTGACTATAGGGTTAATGATCTGTAGAATATTGATATAGAAGGTGCTTATAAGAAAGGAAATGCAAAGAGTAGGGATGAAAAGGGACATCTAGATATTGAGCAATTGCAGAGTTTTCAATCTGAGGAGCTTTCTGGAAGGGATTCAGAATTTATTATAGTTGAAGTGGTTGATTTGGAAGCTGAGGTTTTTTTCAAAGCATTTAAAATTCAAGGATTAGTGAAGGTTCAATATTTAAGTGGTTTTAGTCTAAGGAGATTTCTCGAAAGGATATAACATTTTGTAGCTGAAGATATTACTTTGGAAGTTGGGATTCTTTCTCATAACACTTCTAATTTGGGGACTAGCAAAGTTCCTGGTAAGTCTTTTTCTTGCCCCCAAGAACATGATGAACAAATGTTTAAGGAGTTGGGTTTCTCTACTATTACTTCCTCCTATCCTTTAAAAGTTTCTACAATAAGCAGGGAGGAGGGTTTTGGAATCAAATATCTTATAAGCCATAAAAAGATTGATTCGAGGAATATCTCTAGGTAAAGGACGTACTCCCATTAAGCTTGATCAAGCAAATATTAAATGAGATGATAATAAACCATATGCTTTAATGTCTAAAGGATCTTTTGGGTTGGATGGAATTTTAGGTTCATGTGGTTTGGGGTTATTTTCCCCTTCTGTTGGAAAGAAACTAAATCTCTAGGTTGACGACCCAAGAGATGATTGAGTTAGTTCAAAGGGATTTAAGCCAAATTTGAAATGGGTTCTTAGAGATCAACTCAAGAATAGGGTTAATAAATGAGAATATTTTCTCTTAAGATCAAAGGGTTAGCCAATACCCATAAAAATTTGGCATTGTTAAGGTTAGTAGGAAAACATCATCCAGATATTTTGTTAATTCAAGAATCTATATATGGTGGACAATTGTTAGTTGATAGTTTGAAATTAATGTTTAAGGGGTGGGTTTTTACTTGGATGGATTCAAAAGGATTTTTTTTGTGGAGGGGAGGAGGGGGGGCGCGGCGCGGTGGGGGGATTTTGACTAGGCAGAAAGAAGAGATTGTACTTAAAAAATCATTTTTATTCGTTTTAGGTCTTGGGACAATGTTTCACAGCCTGAAATTTGATATCCAGTTTATGATCTTAAATGTATATGGTCCTTACATTCAAGAATGAGACTTCTTGGAAATTTTTTTGAGTTAAATATTATTAAGGAAAGAAACATGACCATAGTTGGGGATCTCAATTTTACCATTAGCAAAGAAGAGGTATGGGAGCAAGAGAAAGATCATATCAATTGGAAATATAGGATTTGATATATAGGATTTGATATATATTGAGCCTACTAAATTGAAACCGATTTTGTTTAATAAAAGGGCAAGTGAGGTGGCTATAGCGAAACGCCTGAACATATCTATTATGATAGGTTCAATGTTACAAAAGATTGAAAGAAGCATATCTTGGAGGGTCTTTAGAGGAGGTTCTGATCATGTTTATGTTATTCTTCAAATGGACAAAGGGGAGAAAAAACCTCCAGCTCCTTATAAATTTAATACACAATGGCTAGAGGATCTGGATATTGTCAGTATTATTAAAACAAATTGGAAGGGTTATGATGATAATCTAGAGATGACTTCGAACCGTCAATTTTCAAATTCATTGAGTATGGTAAAGAAACATTATATCAAATGGGCCAGGGAAAAGATGAAGGATAGGGATAGAAATATTCAGGATACAAAGAATCAAGTAGAGGAAATTATATCATGTAATGAGTCAGAGACTATGGTTGAGAAGCATCTAAAAAGCTAGCATATATGGAGAAAACAAAAAATAGAATACTTAGAGAAAAGGAGGTTGAATGGTGTATTAAAAGAAAAGCAGTTTGGTTGTTGCTGGGGTATGAGAATACAACTTTTTTCAATAAATATGATGATCAAAGACAAAGAAAAACATTATTTGGGAACTATCAAGAAATGAAGGGGAGGATGGCAGGGGTTTCTATAATCAGGATGATGAAGGGGTAAAGTATTTCAAAAATATTTATACTGAACATGATAACAATAATTTACCTACAATTGTTAAGACTTGTTATTTCTTTCCTAAATGAGTCAATGAGCAAGATAATGAGAGGTTATTTCCTCCAACCACTATGGAGGAGTTAGAATCTGTACTAGGAAAACTTAAAAAGTATAAAAGTCTAGGCCCGAACAGGTGGACTAATGAGTTCTTTCTAGGATTTTATCATATATTAGGGAATGACTTGCTAAGAGTTATTAAAGGGACGAGGACCTCTAGTAGATTGTTGCCATGTTTTAATTCAACCTTTATTATTCTCATTCCAAAGATGGATAAACCTTGTCAGTTTGGAGGCTTTATACCTATTTCAGTATGTAACGCGGTATATAAAATTATATCAAAAATCAAATCCAAGATCGGGAATGGATGTTGTGGAAGATAGAAACTCGAATAAATTTTTGGTGTAACCACTGGCTAACAAGAGAAGGTAGATTAATATTGATTAAGTTTGTTATTTCTTGTAACCATGTTTACTAGATGACTATATAGCATATATCCCCAAAGGAGTCCTGGTAAAGATTAGGAAAATATGTTTAATTTTTTATGGAAAAGGAATAATGGGTCAGGTTTGCATTGGATATGTTGGAATTCTATAGTGAATCCAAAATACCACGTAGGGTGGGGAATAAAGGATATATATAGATTTGCATGTCATTGGCAGTGATGTATGTTTGGAACTTTATAACAAAGCAAGGTTTGTGGCAATATATTCTTAAAAGAAAAATTCCTCGTATGAGGAGAGATCATAGATTGGATCAAAAATCCAGCAAAAAACTTCAAAGGAGGATCAGTTCACTAGAAAGCAATTTCGATGGCATTTCTAATTGTAGGTGAATTACTTTCTTGGAGACTAAGATATGGGCAAGGGCTTTAATTTGGGAGGATGGAATCATGGGTTGTGGTCCTCATGTGTTCTTATCAAAGGATTTGATCAATTATTTAAATGGCTAAGGAATAGTAGTTGTAAAACATGCAGTGGAGACGGAAGAGGCATCAACTCTTAAACAAGAATGGAAATATGTAGAATCCTTGGGTTTAAATCAAATATGGAAGATAGAATGGGATTGTTGGATGGTGGAATTGAGACGTGTTCATGTCAGACTAAATGAAGAATTTGATACTTTAATATGGACATGAAATCCCGTGGGAGGGAATTTCATAGTTTAACAGGCTTATAAACTTTTTTGGCATGGTATGGAAGAATAGAAGCTCTAGTGGTGGTCGACATTATGGAAAATAAAGGCTCCCCATAAATGCAAAAATTTTATGTGGTTACTTATAAAAGGGAAAACACTTATGTGGGATCATTGTGGAAGAGAAACCTTTGGGGCCAAAATTATTGTGTTATGTGCAGATGTGCAAAAGAAATAGAAGTACATATTTTTATTCATTGTCCTTTCTTTATAAAAATATGGAAAGCAATAGGTGTTATTCTTCAGCTTGGAAACCTGTGGGAAGTATATTCTATAGTGGAGTGTTTTAAATAGTAGTTTAGGAGAGCAAAATTAATACTTTTAAAGTGTTTTCCTCTTCTAGTGGTTTGGGGAATTTGGACTGCAAGAAATGAAAGGATTTTTGAAGGTTGACAAAATTCCTCATTCCAAGCAACTGCACAAGTTTTAGCTTTATCTAATATTTACAAAGAAAAGGAAAATGAACCAAAGATGAGAAAAATTAGAGATTTATGCATTGATAAAAAGAGTTGTTGGGGTTTTTCTATGGGCATGTCAAGGGGAGGGAAGAATTTGTGTATTGGGAGGTATTATATACTTATCAAAATTTCACAGTATTGTAGTCAATGCAAATAGTGGTAATGGTTCTAATACTAGGGTTGAGTGCATGGAATTTGTTGGAATATTGGACAATTCTGAGAGGGGCAATGACTCAGTACTAATAAATTTTAACAATCAAAACCACTTTTAATTTATTTATTAACACACATGATCAGCAAAAACACACATAACACAAATTTTTCTTGGAATCCCAATTGGGTAAACCACCAATACTTCCTATTACTACAAAATTATATTTAAAATTAGTTTTTTCCTACTACTACAGACAAGGATGGTACTACACCCTATTTACCAGGAACTGTTGGAAGGAGGTTACGACCCCCTATTTTATCAGTTGTTGC
The DNA here is from genome assembly GCA_001517045.1 of Pseudotsuga menziesii. Taxonomy (NCBI): domain Eukaryota; kingdom Viridiplantae; phylum Streptophyta; class Pinopsida; order Pinales; family Pinaceae; genus Pseudotsuga; species Pseudotsuga menziesii. The sequence goes on along the minus strand of LPNX011190726.1, from coordinate 195,630 downwards.
TGAAAATATGTTGGGACACCCAATTTACCAGCTACCACTGGAAGGAGGCTATGGCCCCCTTGTAGGCATATAGTCTGCCCTAGCACCACCCTACTTCCCTTGTATGTTAATTTGATCTCTGACTCACCAATGGATATTCCAATTGAATTTACAAGGACCCTTATTTGAAAGTTTAAAGCATTGTTTAAATACCATCAAACGTATCTCTTCATCTAACAGGCACGTATCTTCATCATGACTCATCACAAACAAAAAACTAATTCGAAATTACCTCTATGTTTTTCATTTTTAACTCTGATTAAATTTAACAGTCGTGACTTTCTGCAGTTTCCTTTCTGCAACAGTCTCTCCACAACAGACCTTTCTACATTTGAACTTTCCGCATTTTACCTTCTGCAATTAACTTCCTAAAATTTTAGATTGCGAACAATTACCTTTCAACAATTTCCTTTACATGATTGTCTTTCCAAACGACCTTTCCACAATTTGTGGCAACGCATTCCTTTCGCAATTGTGGGTTGTGGATTGCGAATATCGAAATTGCTTCCGTACTTCGTCTTCTACAAATCCTATGAACCATCGATCTCTTTGTGGAATCATCCTTGTCCGTTGATCAGTTATCAAACATGGGACTTCACTTTGGCGCTCTCGATTGTTATTTTCCACGCACATTTACTTTGCAGATCCTTTTCCTGTTGCCTATCTATTCTCTTGATACAATATGATTCGTCCAACCTCTGCTAAATAAGCTGATTGAAACTCCACAACTCTGTGTTGATTGATAAAAGGATCGATCAATTAAGCTCGATCGTACTTGATCCCCTTGCTGGATCCCCTCATGTGTCTTTCCATCCTCATCACATATGCCATCGTTTGACCTGCCATTGTGTCATCGCTTCCTTTTTTATTCCTTTGTCTTACACTGAGTTTTCCCTACCATCATGTCTTTGGTTATTCCTTTTTCATTATTGAACTCCTTTTGACATCAATGAAAACTCCATTCAACATTCTCCCCCTTTGACATTGATGTAAACATTAAACCATTATCCCCATTTGGAAGCGGTGACAAAGGTTCCCTTCTGACAACTCCCCCTGTCAACATATCTCCCCCTGACATGCTGCCTTTTCTCATTTTTATTCATTGTAAGGAGATTAATCCCAACTTACATCTAAGATGCTCAAATGCTTCTCTGGGCACTGGGTTAGTGAATATATCAGCAATATGTTATTTAGTATCAATATATTCCAATTTGACCACCTTTTGAGACACTTGATCTCTTAGAAAGTGATATTTTATTGGTATGTGCTTTGTCCTGGAGTGAATGAAAGGATTTTTTGATATGTTTATGGCAATTGTATTGTCACAGTTTATAACAATGGGGTCCACATATTTTATAATTAAATCTTCCAATGTTTGCTTCATCTAAATGACTTGTGTACAACATGATGCGGCAGCAATATACTCGGATTCTACTGTAGACAGTGAAATGGAAGACTGATTTCTACTTAGCCATGACACCAAGCAATCTCCTAGGTAGAATTTTGCTCCCCTAGTGCTTTTCCTATCATCAATACTTCTTTCCCAATTTGTATTAGTGAATGCTTTTAGAGTGAATTTATTGCCTTTTGGATACCATAATCCATAATCCACAGTACCTTGTAGATATCTAAAAATTCTGTTTACTACAAACACATGTTTTTTTGGGGTTTGATTGGAATCTGGAAACCAAACCTACAACCTGCATTACATCTGGTCTTATAGTTGTTACATATAATATACTACCAATCAGTAACATATACATAGTATGATGTACTTCTAAAGATTCGTCATCTTTTCTCAATTTATAACCTGTAACCATAGGAGTGATAACATGTTTGGATTCTTCCATTTTGAATTTTTTCAACATCTCTTTGATATACTTAGTTTGAGAGATGAAGATCCATTTTTCTGATTGAGATACTTGTAAACCTAGAAGTAATGTTAGTTCTCCTAACATTGAAATTTCAAATTCCTTCTTCATTTCTGAAGCAAATTTTACACTCATAATTTGTAGATCACTTCCAAATAGGATATCATCTACATAGACTACAATAATGATCATACTTTTGTTTTCAAACTTTATGTATAGATTACTGTCAGTGGCCCCCCTTATATATCATTGATGCTTTAAATAATTGTCAAGTCTTGAGAACCATGCTCTTGGAGTTTGTTTAAGACCATAGAGTGTCGTCTTGAGTTTGCAGCATAATTTCGATTTTCTGATAAGAGAAAACCTTCAGGTTGCTCAACATAGACTTCTTCTTCAAGTTCTCCATTAAGAAAAGCAAATTTCACATCTATGTGATATACTCTGAAGTTCTTATGGCCTGCAAAAGCCAAAAACATCCTAATGGATTCAAGTCTTGCCACATGTGCAAAAGTTTCTTCAAATTCAACACCTTCTACTTCAGTATATCCTTTGCATACTAACCTGGCCTTGTTTCTTGTCACATGACCATGCTCATTGAACTTGTTTTTAAAAATATATTTGGTTCAAATAACATTCATGCCCTTAGTTCTTGGGACAAGTTCCCAAGTTTGGTTCTTCTCTATTTGATCAAGTTCATCATTCATAGCATTAATCCAATCCTCACTTTTGCAAGATTCTTTAAATGTTTTGGGTTCTAATATCAAAAGTAGTGCTTATTCTTCATCATAAAGTAATTTTCTTAGTGTTTTAACTCATGAATCTATATCACCAATTATTTGAATTTCAGGATGATTATTCTAAACCCACCTAGATGGTGTCTTGCATTTGATCTTGGAGAGTATTCATTCTCATTTTCCTATGATTCTACTTTTCTTTCTTCAAGAGAGAGAGAATCCTCTTCTTGTGAACTTTATTCTTTTTCTTTATCATCTACTTCTTCATCACCAGTTTCGTCAACATCCACAATCTCTTGGATTTCTATTCTTCTTGATTTAGTATCATCAACAGTTACATTTGCACTTTCTATGATCTTGTGCGACCTTAGATTATAACATATGTATGTCTTTTGGTGGAAGAATCACCAAGAAATATGCCTTCATACGTTCTAGAGTCAAACTTCCCTAGATTATCATCTTCTCTTTTTATGTAGCATTTACTTCCCAAAACTCTAAAATATTTAACTAAAGTCGGTCTTTCAATCATAGCTCATAAGGAGTCTTGTCACTATTCACTATGCGCTGTCCTTTTTTATATATATAGAAAGTTGTATATACTGCTTCTCTCCAATAGCCATCAGGAAGTTTTGCTTCATTAAGCATAATTCTAGCTACTTATTGGGCTATCTTGTTCTTTCTCTCAACTACTCCATGTTAGAATAATCAACCCATAGTTAGCTACCTTAGACATTAATTAATCCATTTTTGTCTTATTTGCCTAGTTTCCATATTCCACTTTATGCAAGTTGTCCTCCAAATGTCCTAGAAGGTCAAACTTGCTAAAACTGAGTCATGGAGCACTTGGGAAACCTCCTGGAATCAATTTTACTTTATTCCTAATCCTCCCTAGCGCATATCTGCTTTTTCTGCTTTATTGCCTGCTTTATTGAGTTTTATGGCAAAAGGGAAAGTATGACTAGGTGAAGTTGACTTGTTTTTTTCCCTCATCATCCTCCACTCTTTTCTCCTAATAAAAGCATGTATGATTTGTCCTTCCATCACCTATTAGATTGCCTAATTCATTTTTCCAATTCATGAGCTCCTATGCATATTTGAAAACTGCTTTATGCACCTATGGGGGATTTGACTAGATTTAGTAAGCCTGCTTTTGACTAATTCGAATGGCATCCCAGTGCATTCAAATATCTCATGTAATTATTTATTTTGGAAGCCTATGACTTCACAATGTTGGCTATTGTATACCGATTCAATACATATTAGTGTTCTGCTCCATATTCAATCTCCTTTGTGTGTAATTTGCATGTTTGATTAGCAATTTTTGTGAGTGCAATTGTTCTAACACCTGGGTTCAATTTCCACACTCCATTTTTCTGAGGATTTTTTTTTGTTGATAACTACCTCTTGATTCCATGAATTTCACAAAAATCATTGAATTCATTTGAGGTGAACTCTCCACCATTATCTGATCTTAGACATTTAATTTTTCGATTTGCTTCATTTTCAACAAGTGCTTTGAAGGATTTGAACTTCATAAAGGCTTCTGATTTTTCTTTAAGAAATGTCACCAAAGTCATCCTTTTATAATCATCGATTAATAACATAAAGTAATATTCACCTTGAAATCTTTTAGTCCTTGTTGGTCCACAAAGATCAATGTGAATTATTTTTAATGGTTGAGAGATTGTATGTTCTTTGACCTTGAAGCTTGTTCTCATTTTTGTCCCATGAAGGAAATGTCTACAACTATGATTTGGTGGTTTTATGATCTTTGGAAGATTTCTTACAGATCCCTTCGTACTAACTTTTACAAGATTGTCAAAGTTCAGGTGCCCCATCCTTCTATGCCAGAAAAAACTTTCATCAGTTTGACTCATCTAACATTGTTCTTCATTTTCTAGAATATACACATTTCTTGGAGTTCTTACAATAGCCCCAACAAATTTTCATGAATCTTTTCTTTTGATTTCGCACTTCTTGGAATCGAATATACATATGTGTCCTTGATCACATGTTTGGATCACACTTAAAAGATTAGGTTTTAATTTCTTTACAAGCAAAACATTTTCAGATTTCATTTTGTCTCTAATAGCCATTGTACCCTTCCCAATTATTTTAGAGGATATATTATCTCCAAAAGTGACTTTTCCTTTTTTATTTATTTTTAGGCTTATAAACTTATTTGGGTCTCGTATCATGTGTTTTGAGCATCCACTATCCAGTTCCATAGATTTTGTTTTTCTATATCACATAGAGCTAATGAACACTCCACAACATCCTTCTTCTTCCAAGCCTTCCTCTCCTTTTTGTCTTGAGATTTTGAGGTGCCATCCATAGGAATCACTAGTTTACAATTTATAGCAATGTGTCCTTGATTACAATTTCTAGTTTTTTCCTTCTGGATTGCTTCTAGTGCCATTTTTATTATAGAAATAAGTTTGTGATGTAATTCCTTTCTCAACAGGAATCATTAGTTTAAAATTTCTAGCTATATGTCCAAAATTGTTACAGGTATAACAGTTTCCCAAAAAGAGTTGTTGATGTCTACTTATCATTGGACTTCTAGGAATCATATATGTTCTTTGTAAGAGAGGAGCATATTTCTTACTTTATTCCCTTTTAATTGGGCTATTGATTGTAGCAGCATAACTTCTTTTATTTCCATATTGGTTTGTGAAAGAGGAAAATCCTGGCTTCTTTTCTTTGTCAACTCCTAATCTATATTTATCACTTGATGGTCTTTGGACACTCAAGATTTCATCTAATGTCTTTGAGTTGTTTTCAAACTTTGATTTGATAGATTCTTCATCCAGCTTCTTTCTAAGGTGCATAATCTCTTCTTCAATCCTTTCATATCCTTGTAACCTATTTTTGAGCTGTTGTTCTAGATTGTTTTCAGCCTTTTTGGCTACTAGAAACTGATTTTTTAAGTCAACAATAATTCTTTATGCATCATTATTTTTCTCTTCAAATTCTATCATGAGTTTTTGATTTTTTGTACATCCTTTCCCTAATTCTTCAAAAGAACTTACAAGTTCTTCTTCAATATCTACCACACCTTCTATTTTTTCTTCAGATATTTCGCTCTCTAATCCCATGAATAGGACTTCGACGTCTTCGCTTATCTCTTCATCTTCACTGTCTTCCTCGGAATAGAAGTTTTTCTTACTTTTCTTAAACTTCTTCTTATACATCATCTTCATTGTCTTACTCTTTTTATATTTCTTATGACAGCAAGGTTCATCATCATCACTATCCTCTTGTTGTGGGTAAGGACACTTATTGGAAAAATGTCCAATCCTTCCACATTTAAAACATTTCAAGGGTATTTTTCATTTGTATTTTCCAGTACCTTTCTCAAGTTTCTTGATGAAAAGAGCTTCTTCATCATATAGGTTCTCATATTGTTTCTTGGATAAGGCTTTAAATACTACTTCTTTCTTTGATGATCCATTTTTTCTTGTTCTCATCTCATAGGCAGTGAAGATCCCATGTAATTCATCTACTGTCATGAGTTTAATATCATCTCATTATTCTAGAGTGGACACCTTTGAATCATACTTCATTGGTATGGTTATTAATACTTTATCGACCACTTGTTTCTCCTTTATTTCTCCTCCAATGCCTATAATATCATTAACAATTTCATATACTCTTAGAAGATATCCTGCAATATTTTCTTCCTCTTTCATTTTAAGGATTTCAAACTGTCATTTGTATGTTTGAAGTTTGGATTCTTTGACTTTGGGCACTCCTTCATAGACACATTTTAGTTTTCCCATGCATGTTTGGATGGCTTGCATTGCATGACTTTAACTGAATTTGATAACCCACTCAAAATTGCATTCAGGGTTTTTGCATTGGCATCATATTGGTCTAGTTCACTTTTGTTTATAGGTAGGTCATCTGGTATTTCATATTCTTTTTCAACAGACCTCCAAACTTTGTATCCAAGAGACATTAGATGTCACTTTATTCTTACACTCTGATATGCATAATTATCTCCCGTAAATAATGGAGGTATGTTAGTGACTAACCCTTCTTGTTGATCCATAGTGGTTTTTAATAGGATCTTCCTTCCAGTGATTAAGATGTAATGAAGGATCCGGCTCTGATACAAATTGTTGGAATATTGGACAATACTGAGACGGGGATCGAATCAGTATTGATAACTTTTAACAATCAAAACCACTTTTAATTTATTTATTAACACACATGATAAACAAAAACACACAGAACATAAATTTATCGTGGAATCCCAATTGGGTAAACCACCAATACTTCCTATCACTGCAAAATTATATTTACAAATAGTTTTTTCCTACTACTACATACAAGGATGGTACTACACCCTATTTACCAGCAACTACTAGAAGCAGGCTATGACCCCATGTTTTATTAGCTACTGTCAAAAGAATGTTGCAACAACCTATTTACCAGATACCACCGAAAGGAGGCTATGACCCCCTTGTAGGCATATATCCTGCCCTAGCACCACCCTACTACCCTTGTATGTTAATTCGATCTCTGATTTCTCTACACCAATGGATCTTCCAATCGAATGTACAGGGACCCTTATTTGAAAGTTTAAAGCATTGTTTAAATACCATCAAATGTATATCTTCATCTAACAGTCATGTATCTTCATCGTGAATCTTCACCAAAAAAAACTATTTCGAAATGACATCTTTGTTTGTCATTTTTAACTCTGTTTAAATTTAACAGTTGCGACCTTCCGGAGTTTCCTTTCTGCAACAGACCTTTCCGCATTTCACCTTCCACAATTAACTTCCTGAAATTGCAGATTGTGGATTCCAGACAATTACCTTTCTGCAATTTCATTTCTGTAATTGTCTTTCAAAATGACCTTTCCACAATTTGCGGGAACTCGTTCCTTACACAATTGTGGTTTGTGGATTGCGGGTCTGCATTTTGAATTTTCTCAAAATTGGTTTCATAGTTCGTCTTCGACAAATCTTGTGAACCGCCAATGGCTTTGAGGAATCCTTCATGTTCGTTGATCGGTTATCAAACATAAAAATTCACTTGTTATTTTCCACGCACATTTACTTTGCGGATCATTTTCATGTCGTCAATCTATTTTCTTGATACATTCTGAGTCATCCAACCTCTGCTAAATAAGTTGATTGAAACTCTAGTGACTATGTGTTGATTGATCACAATATCAATCAATCAAGCTCAATCAGACTTGATACCCTCACTGGATTCCCTCATGTGTATTTCCATCCTCATCACATATGCCATCACTTGCCCTACCATCGTTTCATCGCTTCCTTTTTTATTCCTTTGTCCTACACTGAGTTTTCCCTGCCATCATGTCTTTGGTTATTCCTTTGTCATTACTGAAATCCTTTTGACATCAACAGAAACTCCATTCAACAACATTAAGAACTTCACTTAAGTTAGCTATTGGGGAAAATGTGAAATAATTTCAGGTGTTTGGAGATTCGTAAGTAGTGGTAGCTTAGATGAAAGGAACAAAGCGGGTGTAGAATAACAATTTGCAGGGGATAGGGAATCTACTTAAGGATTTGGCAGGGGCTTATAATTCATTCAAAATATTCCATATATTTAGAGAACATAATGAGGAAGAAAATTTACTCTCAAATGCTAGTCTTATATTACCTACAGGTTCTGTAACTTACAAAAGAAACAAAAATGGTGAGGTAGAAGACAAGATGGAAGTCCTTCACTATATGTGAAGATCAACACTTGGTTTTTCTTATAAATGCTACAAGTTTGAATTTTGAATCTTTTGATAAGATCTATATAAGTAAAAACTCATTTCATATATGAAATATGCGTGAGAACTTATGGATGCTTATTTTGATGTTTTGTACAATATAAAGAGATTAAACAAAGCATATATAACATAGTGTTATCATTTTTTTTGTTATTATTGATAAAGTATAATTTTATAGCATACTTTGAGAGTTGTTTAGTACCCAGTGCACTTAAAGAATATATTTTGGTTTACTTTATGGTAAATAAAAATGCGAGTTTTTTTCACACACAAAAAAAATCTTTTGTTTCCCTCATTTATAAGGATTATATATATACATGTGAATAAAATCAAAAAATAAATAAAAGTCAAATACACTTATTTTATAATCCCTTTGAATACTTTTACAAATTACAAAATCTCCTCATTCCTTCTGCAATCTATTACCAACTTTCTAAATCATGTGCATATGAAGCAATCGATATCAAAGTCAACTATCATTTAAATTTTGTATCGCAATTAATGCTAAATCCAACTACCATTTGAATTTTGTAGTAATTCCATAGTATATTCTTATGCAGGTGATATATATGAATAGATCATGAGTATTAATTCATCTTGATATGGGCAAAAAAATTCAATTTTCTAAAGTTTGTAATATTTTTTTATTAAATGTAATTAAAAAAATACAATTATTTGAAGGTTGATCGGTGTTTGGTTGCTTACGTTAGCACCTCAATGTTTACTTCCCACATTGACGGTTGGGTGAAGTAGGGTAAGTCAAGAATTTTCAACACCCTTACTTACCCATCATAAATTTTACCCAACACTCAAGGCCTTCATGTCAATGCGAAAACCCTAAATTCAAACCTCTCTCATCCTCCTTGAAGTGCATGGAAACCAAGTGTTTGTACCAAATCCACCTTGATGTTGTCCTCATTCTTCCCTGCACACTCTCATTATGTAAGAAACTCATCGTCCTTTGTCCACTTTAGTTTATCGGTAGAACCTGAATTAAATCTATCGATGTCAACTCAAAAATGACATGCCATTCTGCAATTTTGTTTCTTTTGTTGGTCATAACGTTTTGAGGGGAAAGTGGGTTTGCAAAGTACAGTGAAGAGGAAGAGAATTCGAGTGAACCATTCGGATATAGCGGTGCTCGATAAAGAACCATTAGGAAAGGTAAATATAATCAGTACACTATCTAGAAATATATAAAATAAATATTGTGAATTATCTTTTCTCTGAACGTCAATAAAGCTTGCTTGTTGTTGCGGACAAGCGCTTTTTATAGACAGAGAGTTGCAAAGATTTGTCTTCGCAGCATTCTTCATACCAGAATGATTCGCAGCATTCTTCAATACCAGAATGATTCACAACATTCTTCATACCATCATACCAGAGTGAGCAATTACCAGCTAGATATAGAGTTGCTCGATACAGAACCATTCGGAAAGGTAAATATACACAGTACATTATCTAGAAATATATAAAATAAATATTGTGAATTACCTTTTCTCTGAACATCAATAAGGCTCGCTCATCTACCAACCAAAGTAATTAATTAAGTAATTTGCATATGGTAATATCCCTGAGTTGTATCCCTTTAAATGTCGGCAAAGACTTGGTTCTCATTATTCTAATTTGTAGTCATGATGTGTGATTTCATCCTTGAAAGTGTTTTCATCATGGGAGGTGGGGAAGGCTCCACAGCCAGGGAGGTATTACGATACAAGAACCTCAAGAAAGCGCACAGCCATGGAGGTATTATGACACAAGAGCGTTAAGAAAGCGATGATGTGTGACTTCCATAAGGTCTAACTGTTCGTCTCCATTAATTTATGGTTTTATTGTTTTTATTTTGAATTTTTCTGAACTTAAATAAAAAGTTTCTTGCGGGATGTTGTTGATTTTTGCCACAAATACCTTGTTCACAAATACCTTGTTGTGAAAAGAGAAGCCTTCTACATTTCTCACCTTATCCAGATAACAAATTTTTAATGCTTCATTTTCTCAAACTATACTTTATATCTCTTAGGTTCCTGCTAAAGTTTAAGTATTTAATTGAAATTATTTGACGCGGGGTTGTGCTCGAGAACAGAGATGAAGGATTTGACGTCATAATAGGAGACCTTGTGGATCCTATTGAAGAAGGTCCTTGTTATCAATTGTACACAAAATATTTCTATGAGCTTGTTCTAAAGCCAAAGCTGAGTCACAGAGGATTGTTCGTTACTCAGGTATAACATCACAATAAAATCGCTCAAATTACATGGTCGTTTTTAATGCTCCTGTTTGGGCTTGGAGAGGTTTTTCATTATACGGTTTTAGGGATGTTTTTAATGTTGTTTGGGCTTCAACTAAGGCTGAGGATGAGGCTCGTTCGTTTTAAATGGGACAAGAAAATAGTTTAACTACAAATATTTTAGTGTTTAGCTTACTCTGTATAACATAGAATAAAATATGCCCTCTAGTCTCAGCTATCGCTGCCAGTTTCACCCTTCATAACCACTAAATTAATTTTAATTTTACTCTTGTGTTGCGTAATAGCTGCATTAACTCTCACATCAATTGAATATCCTGCAAGGACCGAAGCTTATTTTGTATGCACAAAGTAAGGTAGGGTCAAGATGTTTGTTACACCTAGCTCATTGTTCTCCTTGGTAACTCACGACCAAACCCCATCCTCATATGAAATCAGTGTTTTCCTTGTAATTCAAAATCAAACCCCATTTTCATATTCAAAGAAATTGTAGGGTATTGGACAAATTCAATTGGAACGCTGAAATAAATAAATCATGGGAAAATGTACTACATTGTGAAAGAAGAAAAAGATCTTAATATGTTTGGATTTGTGTTGGTTTTGATGTTGGGAATGTTTTTGATGTTTCTATGCTGGACTCCCAAACGTCACCATCTCAGCGCCCTTTTGCTATATTGGATTTCAATTGTTTCTATGTGAAACCGACTAGCATATTGTGCATATTGGGTCTTAATGGAATATTGTGCATTAATGGAGCACATGATATTGATGAGGTAGCTTACCTAGTAGTAAGCTTAGGAGATAGTGGAGGTAAGGTAACTCCAATTGGCAAGTGGTAGGCTCATTATTTAAAGGACAGATCTCCCATATGCAAAACATTTGGCATTTCATTATATTAAATCAATACAACCTATTTTAGATTATTTTATTTTATAAAGCAAGATAATAATGATTGTGAATCTCAAGAAGATCTTATGTTTAATGTAATTAAATTCAATACCTATGAATTCCAATGACTTGGGAAATGCTTTTATGTGTCAAATAAATGCATGAAAATATGGGAGTGTACTTCGATGTATGAAGACCATAATAGGTCCAATTTAGTTCTTAAATTTAACCCCTCTTCAGAGGATAACTCCTCCAACATCTAAGTGCAATAGCTGCAATACTTCACAATTCTTCGAAAATATATTTTCTCTCTATTTTGTGATCGTAACCAGTAGAGATGAAAAGAGGGATGAGATAATAAAAAAATGGAAAAAATCAGAAAATTGGAAGAAGAAGTTGCATTTCTAAGCAATTGGAGTTTCCTTCCCAGGAAGAACCATCATCATACATTGGAATTTCGACGGATCGTGGGCTATGGCTCATCTTTTGATTTTGGTGAATTTTATATTAACTTTTGTTTTCATCCCAATGTTGGTTCATTACATGATTATATTTTGGTTTAGTTATTAGATGATATAGTGGTGATTGCACATTGACCTCATTTCTATAAATTTCATGCTATGTGATGATGTAATTTATTCTTTATTTTCCATAACTATGGATCATAATATCTCAAAGGAATTGTACAAGTGGGTCAACCCCACAACATTTGGCACTACCAACATGGATTATGGTTGAGGAATTTTACCTAGAATTCGAAAAAATCACAAATAATGTTTAATATATTGAAATGCCACACACGTTTTTTACATGTCTATTTGCGAGGTGTGCCCTTCATTAATTTTTGTTTTGTTTTATAATTATACTTAATACATATCTAATAAGGTCACTAATAGTATGTTTAAATATATTTTTATGGAAACAAAGTTATGAAAATACTTTATATTTTTATTTTTATTGAAATTCCACTCACATGTTTTTTACATGTCTATTTGCAAGGCGTGCCCTTCATTAATTTTTGTTTTTTGTTATAATTATACTTAATACATATATATAAGGAGGTCACTATGAAAATACTTTATATTTATATTTTTACATGGAATTATTTCAATACTTTACGTTTATATAAAATCAAATTATGTTTAGATTACATAATCCATAAGAGTACCATGTCAAAACTTTAGTGCATGGTAAAAGTTACTTAAAGATCAAACAAGCTAGTTTTTTTTCTATAGCATTGGCGTTATAGAAATAGCTACTAACAACTCCGGTGACATTGCCACCTCATGGCTCTTGTTATATTTTGAGATACAACTTAGCCTAACAAACACTTTTTGACTTCTAATTTATAAGATGTGATTGTGTTTAACTCGATTTATCATCAAACATCTATCAAATCTATTAGGAGGGACATTTAGCATAGATCTTTATCTTGAATTTTGTTCTATACATTGGCATAGATCTATCTTCGCCTTGTATCTTATGAGATGATTTTGCTTTTCTCAGTGTGATTTATCTAAAAGTATTAAAATGCTAAAAAAAAACACTTTACAAATTTTTTTTATTACGAAACAAGAATTAAATTAAAAAATAGCAAAAGGTAATTTATTTTTTTGCATCAAAACAATTTCTTTCCAATGGACATAAAAAGTAACTTGTATTTTCTTCAAATGCATAAAGAAATTACAAGCAACCTTGGAAACAAGACTCATATCAATTATGATATGTATGCTTGGGATAAAAGAACACAAGTTAGTAAAAAAAAGGTTACTTGACTCCATCCAATAGTTAATCATTATTGTGACCCACATAGGTTTCCTAACCCACGCATCACTGATCCATGTACCACCCATTTGGAGGTGATAAGTGGTCATCAAATGGAGGGCCAAGTGGATGGGACAGAGGAGTAGGTGGCATCTCCTGAGAATGTCAAACATGAAGAAGATTGGTATGGAAGACAGGCAGAAGAGAATGTGGCAAGGATAAGAAAGTTGTCGGTTCGCTTTGACATCACCTAGGACGTAAGACACTCAAACAACCTTCCCCCACTCAACCATTTATCATGATGAAATATGCTCATCGCTCATGTCTTTCGACCATTCTTATGATTTCGAACCATGGAGATAATTTGCAGGCATATAAATTGGTGATTATTCTAATCATATGTCAAGCTAGATAATCTAGCGAGGCCAATATGAAGAAGGGGTTGACCACCATTTCTTAGTTTGTGATTATGGTATAAGGTATCCTTGGTTGTTGTATTTACATTCTGTATCACTTTGATATGGTGAAAGCTAAAGGTAATATGGTGGAAATCCTAGTGTAGAAAGCATAAGGAAATAGGGAGGATAACCCAGTGCATAAAAGAGTCAGTTTGAGAACTAAAAGGGTTTGTTGTGTCAAGGATAAATCTTATGGACATGAGAAATCACAGGACATCAAGCACACTAGACACATTTCTAAATTTTTTGGGGTGCAGACTTTTGAGGCTACAAAGAAAGAAATCGATGATATGGAAGAGGATATCAGAATGGACAAGGATTTTATACATGAGGCTCAGAGGTTTGAGAAGTTCGAAGGATGATTTCTCGATCTTGAGATCATAAGGGGTACGCTCACCCTCTTCAAAAGGTCCTTGTACCTCTACTGGTCGGTAAAGTCCCTCCTAGGAAAGGCAATTACAAATATAGTGGAGGCTTATAGATACCTATTTGGGATAGTTGGACTAAATCCACTCGTTTATCAACACTCTTAGAGTTGTCCCTTACGAACTGAAATTTATTAAGGATAAATAGACTGTCATGTTTTAGTCCAAGGGCTTCAAATTCAAAGTTACCAGGGTGGCTAAGGATCCTATAGATATTGCCCCATATCATCTTCCAGTTCCTGCACGTACCAAGCCTCAGTTCATCAATCTGGAAGATGAAGATGACCAAGGGATACTCTTGCAAAACAAACTTAAGGGACATCCTCATTAAGCCCCCCAACTTTCTGATTGGTTAACATTTAGTAGCTCTAAATCAAAGTGACCCTAATATTCCTTTTGCTTTATATTTAAAAGATTTAACAAGACCATGCATAATTCTTATAGGTATTTATAATTCTACTATTGTTTTTCTTTCCGATAGCTAGAAATATGTTTTACGCTCTATTATTTTCTACTACTTTTAGTTATTAAGTTCTGAACTTAGTCAAACTATTTGCAACTCTCGATTTGTTCTATTTTCCTTCAAAAGGAGCATGTGAGAGCTCATTTTTGTATACTATGTACTTTCACTACATTCTAATAGAATAAAAGGATCCACCTTACTTTTAAAAAAAAGTTAATCTTTGTTGCAAATATAACTTATTCATTCAACATAGTTTGGGCCAAGAGAAGGGAATAAAAGAAACTAAACATTTACACCTTTGAGTCACCAGAGAAATGATAGACACATAGGTTGAGGTAAAAAAGTAATACATGAAATCAACATGATACAAATGTCAAATGAATAAGTATGCCATATTCACATAAAATTCTCGATGCACACTAGCAAAAGGTCCAATATATCTTCCCAGTTAATGACACAATTTGCTTTTTTGGTCATTTGATCACCGTATTTAGTAGGATGACAAATTATTAGGCATACATTGAGCTTTTATACATGGATGAATATGAAACTGTGAAAATTAAGTAGAGAATAAAGTGCACAAAACAACTTAACAGCTAAACTTACTTAGAGTGATATTGACACATTTTATTTCCCCATACAAGCATTCTTGGATGCATACTTAGAAACATGTGTATTGGAGTAAAAATTTAATTCTTCAATTTCAAAATAGAGACCACCTAATATATGAATACAAATTACTTATACTCCATTACAATTGAGGCAATGAGAATCCTCATTATATACAATCAAGGTGTTGAAAATTACATAATTAATAAGATAAAATTGAATGGAATAATCACAACAAAACATTGAAATAGAATGCATTAATTTACAATACTAAAATGTTCCACCAAGAATGGTATTAGTATGATTTCAAAACAATACGAAGTATCGGGACGTCTTGTGACAAACTCATTCTGTTTAATTGATGTTTGCAAAAACAAAACCACTTCTTCTAAAAATACAAGGAGTTTATACCAAAACCTCCTTCTCAACATCTTCAAGAACATGGACTTTAGGAGGCTTAGCTATAAACCAATGTATCACCGAAAATAAGATTATGGAAACATGATCTCCCTCCACAAATCAAGTGTAAAAAATCTACAAGTCTTCAATAACCACTCAAAGGTGCCCTGCACTAATATAATCAACAAATATGAAATCATTGTGGTAATATACATTCTCACTGACACAAATACTACACTACAACTCGAAAGACACATTTAAACCCATGCAAATATAAAAGAGTTAAGAAATGAAAATATCTATATTTATATATTTACATTTATATTAAATAGCCCCTTCACAAACAAGAGTTGGAAGTAGCTTAGTCCTTACCTTTAAAAAATTAAAATTAAAAATAATTTTTCTCTTTAAAAAATACAAAAACTTATATCATTTTAATTACAAAATATATAAAATATTTGAAGTGAATTAAGACTAACACCAAGCAGACATTCAACATTACAAACATTTTTTTTTATCGATACACCGTTAAAAGAGATTGTCTCAGTTCTGGCCCTATCTCGTTTTGTCTCAACTCATGTCTCACATTCCCAGATAACAGAGATGGTTATTACAATCATTCCATTTAAGCATTGATTAAATTTTACTAACCAATTAAGCTACTAGAGGTAGGGAGTCTCAAAGAAGTAAATCATTGGTCCATCCACTACAGAACTGGTTAGTGTAAACTAGAAAAAAACAAAAATTGGAAGTTAAAATCTATTTAGAATTGTTGAAATAAGTACTAAGTACGACTACTTGAAGCTAGAGTAGTGTAAAACCCAAAAAAATACATTGTTTCTACCATTCTCATAATTGAAAATGCAAGGTTCGTCAATATGATTTTGTTTGGACATGGAACACAATTGACAATGCTTTTGAGCAATAATGAAAGATTCTTGAACTTTTAATCTACAATCATAGTGCAAATGGATCTCATAAACAATTCATGCACACAATCATTCAATCCATAAGACACATGATGTACCCTGGGAAAACCCTCCAAATTCGAAGGATGAAAAACCCAACAATCCTTTGAGTATGATAGATAATCGACATAGAATGATTACAACACAATAGCATATATCCTGAAAAGAGAGCACAAGAGAATAGAGATAATATGGAACAATGTTCCGGTCTTGACAAGTGCATAACACTTTAATAACAAGCCAAACTCAATCATGCAAAGAAGGTAGTGAATGGTTGTATGCTTTTGTGCATCGGTGACACTGTTAGCACTGTGAACATTGTTTTACCTTCAACCTTGCACCCTTTTTGACTTGGTTCCAAGTTGAAACTGTTGAATTATTGTAAATTTGAAGTGTATTTAGTTATTATCCTCGATGTTCCTATTGGGAGAATCATTTGTATTTCATTATACCTCGATGTTCCTATCGGGAGAATCACTAAGAGTCATGAGGAAATTCCCTCCGTTGTAAGTCAGGTCGTTAGCACCCTAGTCAATATAATATTAAGTTGTTAGAGTCCTCCTAGAGAATTTGGCGCAGTCAATTTTAGAGGGGCCGACTTGTTGAGTGAAAAATCAAGTGAACTGAAGATTATAAATACAAGTGAGGCTCTCCTCATTTCTACACACACACACTCACTTGTGTAGCGCATAAGAGAGAGAGAGAGAGAGAGAGAGAGAGAGAGAGAGAGAGAGAGAGTTGTAGCTGCAAGGGAGAAGAATCAGTATGGGGTTTTGTCTTTTATCTTTTGATCATCTATATTGAGGAAGCTTTTGCTGGGTTTTTCCCATTAGGGTTTTCCCAGGGTAAATCTGTGTTGATCTTGTGATATTGTTTCTTTCAGTGATCCTATCTATATGCTTTTGTTATGAAATTGAAGTTGAATTCTAATAATATAGCTTAGCATATGGAGCCTTAACATGGTATCAGAGATAACCTGAATAGGATAGCTTTCACAAGGTGAAAAATCCCCCTCTCTCTCCTTGACAAGAAATTAGGGTTTCGAGAAAATTTTGAATTTTGAAGAACTGATTGCATGGAAAGTTGTGCCCTCCTAGAGCGCATCTTCTGAGCCTAGGATTGAATTTTTTGGAGGAGTAAATCTCCTGGAAATTCAAACCCTAGTTTGACACTGTGCCAGAAAACTGCAGAAATCCAGTGAACCAGAAAACTGCTAGAAGTTGTAGTGCTGAATCTCGCAAGTCAATTTTGAAGGGTGGAGACTTGAGATATCTAGAAACCAAGAACACCATTCAACTTGCCTCATTCAAGCACATATCCTAGTAAGTTCAGTTTCTCATTCCTCAGAATTTCATTTTTCAATGATCTCCTGACAAAATGGCCACAAGCACCAAGCTTGAGGACAAGCTAGAAGGCATAGAGAATTTTCGAGCATGGAAATATAGGATTGGACTCATTCTCAAGGATACTGATCTTGGAAAATATATCAAGGATGAAATTATTAAACCTAAAGAGGCTAAATCCAAGGAGAAGCACAAGAAGGATCTGATTAGGGCACAAAGAATTATTGTTGATTCTATCAAGGATCACTTGATCCATCAAGTGCCATCCAAGAAGACTCTGAAAGAAATGTATGATTCCCTATCCAGAATGTATGAAGGAAGAAACATCAACAGAAAGATGAATCTAAGAGCTCAACTGAAGAGCACCAATATGGGTCATAGAGAATCCATCCAAGACTATTTCACAAGGGTCTCCCAGTTCAAGGAACAACTAGAAGCTATTGGAAACAACCTTGATGAAGATGAGTTAGTTATGACTGCTCTCAATGGTCTCACTATACCCTGGGAGTCATTCATATAAATGATGTGTGCCAGGAAGGAAAGCATGAAGTTTGATGTTGTATGGGAAGATTGTATTCAAGAGGAGACTAGAGTGGAAAATAGAGAAGCTTTACTAAAGGAAGATGATCAATCCCTAGCCACTCACACCAAGAGAAGAAGGATTCAACCTAACTTCAAGAAGGGAAACCACAAGGAGTCTCAACCTCCCAGAAGGTTCCAGAGAACAAGAGAAAGTCTCCCCAATAAGGACTATTCCAGCTTTCAATGTTTTCATTGTGACAAGATAGGACACATTTCCAGAAATTGTCCTTTGAAGAGACAAGAATACAATAAGAGGAACAACAACAACAAAAATACATCATGCACATCTAGCTGAATATGAGGATGATGAAGAAGAAGAGGAAGGACCTCCAAGAAAGCAAGCAAGAGAAGAAGATGCAAAAGAGTATGTACTATTCTCTGCACTTTCTGGGTATGTAACACCTACAGAAGACACTTGGCTTATTGATAGTGGTGCTTCAAATCACATGACGTGACAAAAGAAAACTCTATCAAAATTTGAAGAAAAGAACTCTGCTCAGAAAGTATCTCTATGAGATGACTATCAATATCCAATCAAAGGAATTGGTGAAGCAAACTACAAGCTTGATTTGGGAAATCCCCTGAAGATGAAGGAAGTCTTATATGTACCAGGTATAAAGAATAATTTACTTTCTATCTCAACTTTAGATAAGAAAGGATTCAGAGTTGCTTTCATAGATGTCCAAGTACTCATGTGGCCCAAAGGAAAGTCAATTAAAGATGCAGTAATCATCGGTGAAGAAGAAGGAGGCATGTATAAACTCAAGGGACATTTAGAAACAACCCTTGTTCATGAGTCCACTAACCCTAGTGAACTGTGGCATAGAAGGTTTTCCCACATCAATTACAAAGCACTACCTCATGTGAACAAAGTAGTGACGGGATTACCAGACTTGAAGATCAACCATGAAGAAATTTGCAAAGGATGTGCGAAAGGGAAGAATATCAAGAATCCATTTCTGAAGAGTGAAACAAAAACTAAAGGTACGTTGGAATTGATTCATTCAGATGTGTTTGGTCCAATGTCCTCCACATATTTGAGTGGTTTTTAATAGTATATTACATTTATTGATGACTATTCAAGAAAGACTTGGATATACTTATTGAAAGCAAAGAACGAAGTGTTTGAGAAATTCAAGGAATTCAAAGCCTTGATAGAGAATCTTTCAGACAAAAGAATCAA
This sequence comes from Pseudotsuga menziesii, assembly GCA_001517045.1. NCBI lineage: Eukaryota > Viridiplantae > Streptophyta > Pinopsida > Pinales > Pinaceae > Pseudotsuga > Pseudotsuga menziesii. The sequence continues at coordinate 175,895 of LPNX011190726.1, read as the reverse complement.
GACACTTCGATCAGACAATGGCGAAGAATATACTTCAAAAGAGTTTGAAGCTTTTTGTAAAGATGCTGGAATCAAGAGGGAACTAACTACTCCCTACAATCCTCAACAAAATGGTGTTGCGGAAAGAAAGAACAGAACCATCATGGAGGCAGTGAAGACAATGATATATGATCAAGATATTCCAATGTATTTATGGGTAGAAGCAGCAAGAACTGTTGTCTATGTACAGAATAGAATATCTCACAGTGCTCTTGGATTCAAGACTCCAGAAGAGATGTTCACGAGAAAGAAGCCTGAGGTAAGTCACCTCAAGATATTTGGTTGTCCATTATATGTTCATATACCGAAGGAGAAAAGAACCAAATTGGACCCCTCCAGAAAGAAAGGGATATTTGTTGGATACTGTGAAGTATCCAAGGCATTCAAAATTTACATTGAAGTATCCAAGGCATTAAGAATTTACATTCTTGGATTCCATCACATGGAAATCAAAGAGATGTAACATTCGATGAAGAAGAAGCTCTCAAGAGATACAGAAAATGTCAACATGAAGAAGTGTATGAGGAAGAGGTACCTCCCAAAAAGGTAGAGGCTACATTCCTCCCTAACGATGAAACACCTGAAGATCATGATATGACAAAACCACAAGAACCTCCCACGATGGATATATCACGAAAAAGAAAGCATGCTTGGGGAAGAGAAATTATACAAGAAGCATAAAGATATGGAGCTCCTAAAGGATCCTCAAGGATAAGCAAGAATCCTAAGCCATTTTCCAGCTATGTAGTTTTGATGTGTGATCTTGTGGATCAAGAACCTACAAACTATGAAGAAGCAGTACAAAAGAAAGAATGGGTAGAAGCAATGATGGAAGAGTACCAATCAATAATGAAGAATGATGTCTGGGATATAGTTCCCAAACCAGAAGGCAAAAGTGTAGTATCCTCCAAATGGATCTACAAAATAAAACATGCAGCTAATGGAAGTATAGAGAATTATAAGGCAAGATTTATGGCTAGAGGTTTCTCTCAGAAAGAGGGAATTGATTATGAAGAAACATTTGCACCAGTATCATGGTATACTTAGATTAGAGCTATCATGGCACTTGCATCCATGATGAAGTGGGACTTACACCAGATGGATGTGAAGACATCCTTCCTGAATGGTGTGATTGAAGAAGAAGTATACACAGAACAACCACAAGGATTTGAAGTTGAAGACAGACGGACTCACGTATGCAAGTTGAAGAAGGCCATGTACGGTCTAAAGCAAGCTCCTAGAGCTTGGTATGGAAGAATAGATAGTTTCCTAATGAGCTTGGACTTTACCAAGAGTAAAGACCATCCTAACCTTTACTTCAAGGTTATAGAAGATGAACCTGTCATACTATTATTGTATGTGGATGATCTATTTCTGATAGGGAATGAGAAATGGATTTTAGAATGCAAGGAGAAGCTTGCTGAAGAATTTGAGATGAAAGATCTTGGGTTAATGCATTATTTCCTAGGTCTGGAAGTATGGCAGAACTCATAAAGAATCTTTCTCAACCAGGGAATGTATGCAGTGGAAATCTTGAAATGATTTGATATGTTGGAATATAAATCCATGGCCACACCCATGGATACCAACCTGAAGTTGTTGGCTGATGAATCATCAAAGTTGGTGGATGTGGCTCAATACAAATAGATTATTGGGTCGTTGATGTATCTAACAAATACCAGACCAGACATTTGTTTTGCTATGAACACCCTGAGCTAGTATCTAGTTCAACCTTGACGTGTTCACCTAATAGTTGTAAAACATGTGATGAGATATCTGAAAGGCACTATAGACTTTGGTCTACACTATGATGGAAACCATGATTACATATTGTACAGCTATACATATGCATATTGGTCTGGAAGTGTCTCAGACATAATAAGTACATCAAGTGGTTGTTATAGTCTGGGGTCTGCTATGATTTCATGGTTTAGCAGGAAATAGTCTAGTGTTGCTCTTAGCACGGCTGAAGCAGAAAATATAGCAGGTTTCTCTGCTAGTTGTGAAGCCATATGTATTCAAAAGATGATGTCAGGTTTATTCAACCCGGAGTTAGATACCACCGTGATTCTATGTGATAACTAGAGTTGTATAAAGATGATAGAGAACCCAGTGTTCCACGATAAGTCGAAGCACATAGAAATCCAGTATTTCTACATTCGAGATATGATATAGAAGGGAGCCATAAATCTTTAGTACATGAGTACCGATGAATTTTTTTTTGATGTGTTGACGAAGCCTCTGTCTTGAGTAAAGTTTGAATACTTTCGAGAGAAGCTTGGTGTTGTTCAGAAATACCTTCCCCGAAAGGGGGAGCAGTGATGTTGCAGTGGGAGTGTATCATCCCTAGACATTTGTCCTAAAGTGATCCATAGAATTATGTCTATGAGAAAGAAGATGGATTGTATCATCCCTGAACATTTGTTCTAAAGTGATCCGGTGACTTCGGTCCTTGAGAATGTGGTGGGATTGTATCATCCCTAAACTTTTGTTCATATCAGATCAGGTGGCTTCGGTCCTCGAGAATGTGGTGGGGTTGTATCATCCCTGGACATTTGTCCTAAACTGTATCTGGTGGCTTCGGTCCTCGTGAATGTGGTGGGGTTGTATCATCCCTAGACATTTGTCCTAAACTATATCCAGTGGCTTCGTTCCTCGTAAATGTGGTGGGGTTGTATCATCCTTGGACATTTGTCCTAAACTGTATTCGGTGGCTTCGGTCCTTGTGAATGTGATGGGGTTGTATCATCCCTAGACATTTGTCCTAAACTGTATCCAGTGCCTTCGATCCTCGAGAATGTGGTAGGATTGCATCATCCTTGGACTTAGTTCTAAAATGATAGGGAGTGATTATCCCGTAATTGTATCCAGTGACTTCGGTCATCAAGAATGTGGTAGGATTGTATCATCCTTGGACGTAAGTCCTAAAAGCGATCCGTAGACTTTTATTCGTACTATGGATTGCAGGTTGTTGCTGATGATGATTATGTTACTGATCGAAATATTAGAGTATGATGATGATGATGTTATTGATCGAAAGATCAAAGTATGATGACGATGATGATTTTGTTGATCGAAATATCGGAGTATGATGACGATGATGATGTTGCTGATCAAAAGATCAGAGTATGATGACGATGATGATGTTGTTGATCGAAAGATCAGAGTATGATGACTATGATGATGTTGTTGATCAAAAGATCATAGTATGATGATAATGTTTCTCAGAGAATTGTTGCCGATGATGATCATCGAAAGATCAAAGTATTTTTGATGATGATGCTGCTGATTGATGAAGACTAAAATGTTGACGATGATGTTGTTGCCGCTTAATTTGAAGATGAAGACTATATGTCAAAGATGTTGAAAAAGCTTCCAATGATCTATAGATGTCTCACCCTGATGATGTTGAAGATGATCTCTCTCCTTCTCCTACCATTGTTGTTGATGTCATTGTAGAATACCCTTCTCGTTAAGGGGGAGTGTTGAAGTATTGTAACTTTGAAGTGTATTTACTTATTATCCCCGATGTTCCTATCGAGAGAATCATTTGTATTTAATTATACCCCGATGTTCCTATCGGGAGAATCACTAAGAGTCATGAGGAAATTCCCTCCGTTGTAAGTCAGTTCATTAGCACCCTAGTTAATATAATATTAAGTTGTTAGAGTCCTCCTAGAGAATTCGACCCAGTCAATTTTAGTGGGGCCAACTTGTTGAGTAGAAAATCAAGTGAACGGAAGAATATAAATAGAAGTGAGGCTCTCCTCATTTCTAGACACACACACACACTCACTTGTGTAGCGCATAAGAGAGAGAGAGAGATAGATGTAGCTTCAAGGAGGAGAAGAATCAATATGGGGTTTTGTCTTTTATATTTTGATCATCTATATTGAGGAAGCTTTTACTGGGTTTTCCCAGGGTAAATCTGTGTTGATATTGTGATAGTGTTTCTTTCAGTGATCCTATCTATATGATTTTGTTATGAAATTGAAATTAAATGTTGATAATCTAGCTTAGCATATGGAATATTAACAATCACCTCATAACTACCTCTGACACTGGAGATATGCACCCTCCATTAATTCACTAATGTTAACTGCCTCTAACTGAGTTGTTAATTGATTGAACTGAATTGAACTGAATGTAACTAAATGTAACTGAACTGAACCAAATTGAACTGAATGTAACTGAACTAAATGTAACTAAATTGAAATGAACTGAACTGAACTAAACAAAAGTGAATGTAACTTAACTTAACTTAACTGAACTGAATGTAACTAGTGTTTCACCATCAGTGTTATCTTCAACAACCACTTTGCATGAAATAAGGAGTTGATTCCTTAATTAACTCAAACTTGTTTATCACAACTAAGACTCAACTGATGTCTTATTAATTTGAGTTCACTTAGAGGCATACATGGGAAATTCGAATTCTCTCTCTATCTATGTGTTCATCTTATTTATCATTAATTAATTATGCATGGTCCATATGTGTTTAATTAATTAATCATCTATATCATATCATACTCATAAGAATTGTTCTGAACCTATGATCATATGTTTTAACTCGTGTCGTATAGTCATATGCTAAAGTAAATCACTCTAGGGGTAGCTAATCCTTAAAGGAGAATTATAGCACCTGGTGACCATGACTAGTTATACATCACATAGTATATCCTTGAGAATTAATACAACATAAGTCATGTGGTCTTGATACAAAACAAGACCCTGAACTTAATACAAAATAAGTTATGGATTTGATACAACACAAGTCTTTGACCTTAATACAGCATAAGGTCATGATCTGAATACAGCATAAGATCCCAATGGAAGCATCTCTCCTGAATAGGACTTGATACAACACAAGGTCCAAGCTTAATACAACATAATCTCTTTAACTTAATACAACATAAGTTCGTGAACTTAATACAACATAAGTTCCATGGAGAAGATCTGAACCTAATACAACATAGATTTCAGACTTGAAACAACACAAGTCTCATGGGAATGACTTCTGAAGTTGTACTTTCAAGATAATCAACTTCACTTGTTTTGGAGACTATAAATGGTTCAACTCTTAAATGCCTACATGTCGCATATCGTGCTTAGTTAGGTGATGGATCTTGATAATTATTATCATAGAATAAGAGTACTAAATGATGTGATGTTGTATGACAGGTTCTACATTTATTTTCTAGAAATTGAGTATACTATTGCCACTTTCATTTGTTAATTGAGTATATTTATTAAGGACGTGTCACATTACCTTATGAAAGCAGTTTTCCATTTTTCCTCTAATATTTTGAGCTGCATATTTACTTCATTTGTAGTTTCTTGTTTTCTTTGATGGAAATGAGTTGAATCTCCTATAGTATCCTACAAGTCCCGTAAAATATCTCACATCTGTCACATTTCTTGGAGTAGGCCAATTCATAATGGCTTCAATCTTTTTGGGGTCCACAGATATACCCTCTTTTGAGATAATGTGATCCAAATACTGAATTCTATCTCTATAGAAGTCACACTTGCTCAGCTTTGCATACAGTTGATGCTCCCTAAGAAATTGCAATGTCAATCTCAAATGCTCTTCATGATCTTCCTCATTCTTGGAATAAACAAGAATGTCATCAAGGAAAACAAGAACAAACTTGTCCAAATACCTGTTAAAGACATTGTTCATAAGGCACATAAATGTAGCTGGTGCATTTGTGAGACCAAATGGTACCACTACAAACTCATAATTCCCATACCTTGTTCTGAAGGTTGTCTTATGAATGTCTTCATCCTTGATTCTTACCTAGTGGTAACCAAACCTCAAGTCAATCTTGGAAAATACCTTTGCTTCTCTCATTTGATCAAAGAGATCGACAATCCTAGGAAAAGGGTATTTATTCTTTACTGTGACTTTGTTCAGTTGTTTGTAATCAATACACATCCTGAGTGTACCATCTTTCTTCTTTACAAATAGAACTGGTGCCCCCCAAGGAGACACACTGGGTTTGATATACTTCTTCTCCAACAACTCTTGCAGCTGCATCTTCAGCTCTAACATTTTTGGTGTGCGCATTCTGTAGGGTGTCTTGGATACTAGTGCTGCTCCCGGCACAAGTTCAATTGTGAAATCAATGTCCCTATTTAGAGAAATCCTAGAAACCTCATCAGGAAACACATCCCTGAATTCCTACCACACGTGAAAGTCCTCCAACGTAGGAATTTCACTCTATGGTGCCTCCAAAATATGAGTTGCATACAACTGGAAACCTTTCCTATAGAACTTCTTCAATAACATTGTTGAAACCTACCTCACAGAAATCGCCTTTGGAATGCCTTTCACAATCCTTGAGTTGCCTTTTTCATCCAGGCACTCAAAAGCCTTATTATAACAGTCAAGCTTTACTTTGTGATCTTCTAACCAATCCATTCCAATGAGAACATCATAGGAACCAAGCGGTAGAACATTCAGATCTACACAAGTGACCAATCCATTCATACTCAATGGACATTTCTCTATCACTTGACTAACATTTCTCTTAGTTCCAGTGGCTAACTGAACTAACCAAGATTTGTTATGCTTTACTTTCTTAAAGGCAGAAATCTCCACTACTCTAGGATTAATGTAATTGTGAGTAGAACTAGGGTCAATCAAGATAGAAACAGATTGATCAACAATCTTACCTGCAACTTCAACCACAGTGTACTGGTGGTCTGCCTGGCAGTCCTCCAGTGCCGCATAAATCCTGGGGATGACCCTTGCTACTACTTGACCCACTGTTTCTGCTTCTTGCATGTTGTAAGCTGGCCTTGCACTCTCATTATGGAGTGGACAATTCCTGCGCATGTGGGTTCCTCCACATCTCCAACATTGGAAAGGTTCTCTGTTCTTCTGTGGATCTCTTGGTTTCTCTCCCATCACTCTGGTTGCCTGCTTCTCAGCTTGTGATGGTTGCTTCTGCTGATTCCTAAAGCTAGAAGGTTTGAAACCTTTCTTCCTTTGGTCAAACTTCTCATTCTTCTTGTCCTTCCATTTCTTATGGTAATCAGGTTTCCCCTTGCTTTGATCATAGCAATACTTATCCTTCCTTATTGCTTCTTCAAGATTTCTAAGTTCATAAAACTCAATTATGTCTTTGTAAGACTGACGCAATCCACTCAGGAAACACTGAATTTTCACTCTTTCATCCTTGATGTACCTGACATACCTTAACAATTCTAAGAACTTATTCGCATACTCTTCCACGGTCTGTTGTCCCAATCTCAGCTCATGGAATTCTTTGATCTTGTCATCATAGTACCTGTCAGAGAGGTATTTTCGCTTGAAATACTTCTGGAACTGTTTCCACTTAAGTCCCCTTTCATTGATCTTCCTTACTTGCTTGAAGTGCTCCCACCAAATGGATGCCCTTCCATTCAGATTGAATATGGCAACCCTTGCCTTCATGTTTCTCGAATAATCCTGAACTTGGAAGTACTTCTTTATCCCAAGAAGCCAAGCTTCAGCCTCTTGTTCAGTCTTTACCTCACCATCAAACGTAGGAGGTTTAGCCTTCTTAAATTCATCCCAAGTGCGATCTCTATGGGGCCTCTTTCTATTTCCCTTGAGAGAAGAAGAGCTTGAATCCCCACTTGATTCTTCTAAATCAGATGATCTACTAACAGTCCTTCTTCTTCTTCTGGTACTACTCTTACTGCCTTTGATTTTGACTGTACCCTGCCCAAAGTCTATCTTTCTTAGCAAGTTTGTCAAACTCTACAACATAGAAGCATTCAACTGATGCTACTCTTCCCGGGCTTTAATCAAGATTCTCATGGTGGCTACAATATCTGGCGATGTCTCTTGGAATCTCCTTCCATTAGACTCTATGTCATCATTTCCAACTCATATATTTTCCCCCATGCATCTCGCGCACACTCATAGGAATCCCGAGCATCATATCCGTCATGGGTTCTCATGGATGAACCACAACTTACTTTTTCAAAATGTCCTATGACTCTGCAAAAGTGTTACCAACACCATTTCTCAGATATACAGTAATTCAAAATCAAAACCATTTACTTACTGTCACTTGGCCTATCTAGGCCCAATGCTGTAACCGACAGCCTCTGATACCACGATGTAGGGTACTCTTGACTGGTTTTTGGTCTATCCAGGCCCAATGTTGTAACCAGTAGCTCTGATACCACACTGTCACATACCCATTACCCATTATCATGTGGAATTAAAAAAATTCATCGAGAACCTTCATTGTTCATCAAACATAGGGCATGGCCGTGAACCACATCTCAACATTTACAACACTATCACACTCACCTCCGTCTTCCATGGATCAATCCAACGATCTGCAAGGAAGAATATCAAAGGAGATCGAACGACAAAGAGAAAATGCGGTGGAAATCAATGATCACAGGTGAGCTCGCAGATAGAACTAAATCGACAGATCAGAAATCACCCGCACAAATTAATGGTGCGGAAAGACCAAATTGCGGGGTCAAAAGTTACAAAAATATTGCAATAACACTTTCCGCAACCTGCATCCCGCATCGAAAACAGATCAACGATGGAGAATCATCCCGCGAAGATCAACGGTGCGGAAAACTTAACCTTGCGGGATTGGAAATATAGAAATTGCAACACCGTAATCCTGCATCCCGCAAGTTGAGGAAGGAAAGTTGCAGAAGGGAAATCTGTGGAAACCAAAATCTGTGAAACGACATTCTGCATCCTGCAAGCCGCAAAATCATGAATCCCACAAACTGCGCAAATAAGAATTTCTAGCAGAAAACTCAACTTTTCAGCGAAATTCTTGGATCGATCTAATCATCCAGGCCATTACCAAACTGGCCAATTCTACTCTGCAACTTAGTAAAATGCATTGAAGGAAAAACATACATAGATTCCTATAATTGCAGTTATTCAGGGAACAATGCATAACTCAACATAGCAACATGTTCATCACATTCCATCAAGCGAATACAATGCAAGAATTACAGTTACAGAGAATTATGTGGACAAGAACACTTATCTTGAAGAAAGCTTGTCCTGCAACCAGCTATGTCACTACAACGTTCCACCCAACCATAGGCCAGTGTGCTGCTTAATCTCTCAGCAACACTACCACCCCCGAGTTGGGAATGATTTCCTACAGTGATAAGGGAACACTGGCAGACTCATACATAGCCAAGGATGCAATCAAAGTCAGCCAAGCCAACACAGTTGGGTTTCACATGCTGCGAGGGAAAACATCCCACAAATGGGTTTCACAGGCCACTCAGCCAAGTCTTCTCATAGTTTGGTTTCACAGACTATTCATAGTCAACCCAATTGTCACCTTAAGGACAGTCAAGCCAACATATGGATTTAACAGACTGTACATAGTCAAGCCATCTCACTGCTAGGTTTATCAGGCTACCTAGCCAATTTAGCATTCATAGTTGGGTTTAATAGACTATCCAACCAAATTTTACTCACAAGGTCAGGTGCAACAGACACAACCAAGCCAACAAATGGGTTTAACAGGCTACCAGCCAAGCCATCTTTCTAGTTGGGTTTATCAGGCTTCTAAGGAAATGGGTAGGAAGAATTGCTAAGATAGTGAGCTCAACTTCAAAGCTAAGGACACCTTCACAAGATCTATCTAGCTTGGATCCCCCTCTACCTACACACCCAACACAAGGAAGTGTCCCCTTCTCTACTCCACAGTCCCTCAAGCTACACCTTCCCTTCTAGTGCTCTTCAGGATGTGCATGGCAGGTTCACCAGCCACTCTTATCTTACTTTGAGGTTCCACACCAGGTTTATCAAGTGCATTCTATGTCTCTCCCATTCCTAAGTCTCGCACACAGTCAAACCCGAACCAAGGTTCACAACACAACAACCACAAGGAGACTCTACATCACATGCTTACTCTGAACACGAGTAACAGGGTCTCATACACTTTGTAGTTTAGGATAATGTTGCAACACAACAAATACCACAATGTCTAGGAAAACTATACTCGCAGAACGTGAAGGATACATACACAAAAAGATCTCTGATGTTCTCTTGCCTTCACATAATGATCAGGGAGTGAAAGTGGTCAATGAATGATCGAATGAATCCCCCTCAGCCCGAACGTCCCCCAACTCTCTAATCGTGAAAGTAGGAAAACCATGCGTGAATGCATGGGTCAAACTGACATATGGTTCTTTTGTTTTCTTGTCTCTGCAAGCAAAACACGACACTCTAGAACTGGGTGCTCTACCCCATTTGAAATTGCCCATACTCTTCCCCTTCCAAGCAATAACTACCTCAACCACTTTCTAACAGAATGAATGGTTAGGAAGAAAAGACAAGAAAGAGGGTAGTTGACAGTTTTGATGGGTTCTCCTCATAACACATGGCTTTTCCCCAAACAGGTTCAAGGGATATTATAATTACTCAACATGCACGGTAGCATGCATGCAAGTAGTCTCACCACTTTCAGGTGCATTGGATGTAGGTGCCCTAAGTCTGAGCAATAAGGGCATGCAAGGCATGCAGAACCCTCACCATATTGCCACGATAAAGGTGTCTGCAAAACCGAATATGACTGCGGTCGGAACATGTCAGTGGCACTACACCAAGATGTCACATCATGTCACAAGCAAGGGATAAAAATTTGTTTCGTCAATAAGATGTTGCAGTGTAAAAACCTTAGGTAAAGTTAAAAACCCTGCCAATTACGTAATTTCTTGCTTGTAGGGAATAATAAGAAAGAAGAATATTTGAATACTTTATTTTTTGTAACTTTGTGTTGGTGGGGGCATTTCAAGTAAAGTAATTTAATAAAATATAATTGCACAATGTTTATAAAAGTGTTCAAGAAACCTACAACTATTATAAGGTGATTGGCCTTATGTTAATACGTAAATTCAAGTTCAAAACTCCTCAAATGAGTGTAATGAAGTTAGACAAAAGAAAAAAGAAAAAAAGGGATGATTTTGAAGGTATAAAACACCCTTTATAACATGAAATTGTAATTAAACAATAATGGTAAGTTTCTATAAATAACATTTCAACAAAAATAGCATTACTAATGTACATTTAAATAATTGTAATTTTAAAATATTATATTGTTTTTTATTTTGATTAATTGAATAGAGCACATACATGTACATTTTTACAAAGGTTGGGAATGAGCAATTGGTTTAACCACAAAGTGATTGTGAACCTTCTATAATAATTTTAAAAGAGCAGAAGGTCAAGAAGAATAAGGTGGGTTGCGGGCTTCCCACTCTGTCGTGAAGGATAGGTTTGAATAGCAGATCCACTATAATGAGGGAGCTACTTGCAAGAAAGCTTAAGGGAATGCATGCGATCTGATTTACATTTATAAGGGTTTTGGAATTCTTTCGATCGACATGAGGTAATGCAAATGGCCCTTCTTAGGTCGGTTTGCAAAAGGAAATCAAAGAAGGATGATATCATTTTTACTTCATGCAGGAATTTTGAACTTCTTATTGATGGCATATTGAGGATAAGAAATAAGTTTGTAAAAGGAATTTGGACTAGGTGGATGCAAGCATTTTATTTGATGTGGGAATTTTGAGGAGGATGTGGTTATTTTGAAAGATTTTATTGAGAAGTGTAATACAAGTGTAGACATAGGGTTGTTGGCATTGTTTCTATTGTTGCGAGCATTTTATTTGTAGTTGACAAGTATGTTAATATTTTCTTCAAGAAACATGGAGCTCCAAGAAACTTCGGGGAAGGAAACCATTGACACAAAGATAGAAGATTATAGGAGTCAAAGACATTTATTGCATAAAGTATATCAAGCGAATAAGTCATTAGAAATTATTAATAATGATGAGGCTATTTTGTCGACTTTAATAATTTCAAAATGTATGTTGAAGGAATTTTTTTTTTCAGATGAAAAAATCATGACCTTGATATTCATTTGTGAATCAAAGGGCATCAAAATGAGCCTCCCATAACGGGTTGTTACAAGAGTTACAGTAGTATAGAAATTGTCGATATGAGACAAAACAAGCCTGTCAAAGCCATACATAGATACATGATCCCAGAATAGGCCAAGGAAATGCTACAAAAGGATCAGAGTGTTCACTGTTTGATACATAAATCAGCCAATACCAGGATCCCAAGGAGAGACCAGGATGCTAATCTAGAGCTTCCCACCCACCATGCTAAAAAAGATCTCAAAGAGATACATGAAAACCAGTGCCCATAGAAAAAGGAGTCTAAGCTCCGGCACTTAGATCTAAAAGAGCTACAAATAACCACTCATGTTGATAGAGCCATCATAAAGTTCTGAAAAGGAACAGAGACCGGGGGCCAAACCAAGGGAATATTTGGATAAGCAATCTGCTCTCTAATTATACTCTCTATAGATGTGGCGAATGTCCAAACAGGTAAAACACATGATCAAAATCCTGGTATTGTCACACTAGTGATTCAACTCCAGAGAAGATAAGGATGCATTGTTATTGGAGCATTTAATGATAACTGAAGAGTTACCATAAATGTGTAGTAATGGGAGCCCCATTTCATTTGCCACAAATAAAAGAGTCCACAAGGCCAAGAGCTCAGCTCCCATGTTCGTCGAAGGACCACAACCGAGTTTGAAGGATAGTGAATGAATACTGTTGATTGCTAGGAAGACCCCAGCACCTCCCTGTGTCTCAACTGTTACCCCATCAAAATAACCACAGGGATAAACCAAAATAGGTGCAGATCCAATATTTCTGAATTTTACCTTTTTTCCAGTAACAAGATAGTAATGCATTAGATATTAAACCTGATGTACAATACCTTGGACAGTGGCTGTTTTATTTTCAAATATGCCCAAGTTCTGTAGCTTCCAGGTGCTCTAGTAGACAAATATCGGTAAGTAGCTATAATTAGAATACTCAGAATGCTTCGAAAACCAAAGCTCCAGAAGGTCCCAGAAGGAGCATCCTGTAGAAGGAGGTTCACAGTTGTAAATCTCGCAGAGCCTAGAAATAACAGAAGTAGTGAATGGACAGTCAACAAATATGTGTTGTATTGTGTCCTCACCAAAGCAGCACAATACACATCTAATTGGACCTATCCATCCTCTTTTGGATATATTATCCCAGGTCAAGATTCTATTTCTTATCGCCAGCCAAATAAAACCCTTTATTTTCAAGGGAAACTTGCAGTGCCATAATAGAACGGAAAATTTATCCCTGATCGGATCTAGTAGATTCTTTAACAATAAATCATAGGCTAGTGCAGTAGTAACCTTGCCATCTTTTTTATTATGTGTCCATTGCAATTTATCTGCCGAAAGCTTAAGTCTAATACCCCCATACTCAAGGCCCGAGATATAACTGCTCCATACAGTTTCCCATGATCCACCCAAAGCCAAGTCTACGGCAAATAACCAGTATGACTAGGCCTCAACTGTAAGATTGTGGGCATGCTGAAGGGTTGAGATTCCAAAATCCTTTATATATTCAATCAGGCCTAGGGGAAGGAAGGGACACGAATTTGATCCAACTATAGGATCTAACCCATTGTGGATGTCCTTAACGTTTCCAACTTGTCGTCCCAAGCATCTTCCAAGCCATGATAGAGTATTTAGAAAGCCATTCCAGAAGATGGAAGTTCCTTTGACAGAGAAGAGCTTGTTTCTAAGCCAAACCTCCACAGATTGATTCTTCAAGTACTTTGCCGAAATGACTTGGTGCCATAAGCCTGCTCCATTAAGGACCATCCACAGACTTTTGAGTCTCAAGGAAACACTGACCCACTCTAATTTTTTTATGCCCCAACCCCCACAATCAGTTTGTCTAGAAAGAGTCTACTAGTCCATTAGATGGTAGCAGTTCCTGTCTCATGTGGAGCCCCATAAGAAGCCAAAAATCATCTTTCTCAGCTTATTGAGAATGGTTTTAGGTACAGGAGCCAGAGAAAACCAATACATAAGCAGAATGGAGAGGACCGCACGAATAAGTACAAGGCTTCCCCCAATGGATAGGAGCTTGTGAGCCCAGTGATGAATCCTTCTTTCAAAAACTTTTATCAACCAAAGCCAGTCTTTTACCTCGTATCCTAGTGGTTTGATAAAGTAGCCGAGATACTTAAAACCCTTTCGGATGAGATCCACCTTGTAAGGAAAAATTTGTTGAATTTTGTTCAAGACCCCATCCTCTAGTACGTTGAAGAGGAAACTCAATTTCTCAATACTAATGCACATACCAGATGTTGAAAAGAAGGTGTCCAGAATGACTTCAAAAGCCATCCACTCCTCTAGGGTGCCCATGCCAAAAGAGTACAATGTCATCTACAAAAAGAAGGTGAGTCAGGGACATGGAGACCGAGATCTTAATGCCCCGAATATTTCCCTTAGCCTTAGCATTAGTAGACTGAGTCCTTCAATAACTAGTATGAACAGTAGGGGGGATAATGGAAATCCCTGCCTAATACCCCTAGATACAATGAAGAATCGAGAGGGTGTGACTTTAACCAGTATGGAGGAATTTGCAAAGGTGAGACAACCCATAATCCAATTGACACACCCCAGAGGAACACCAATCTGCAAAAGTATGAGTCTTAAATAGGTCCAATTGACCTTGTCAAATGCTTTAACCAAATCTAGTTTTAAGACCAGGGCCCTACTCTTTTTTGTCTTTAAAGTATGTAATGCTTCCTGAGTGATTCCAATAGGCTCTACAATTTTCTTGTTCCTGAGGAACCCAAACTATTCAAGGGAGATAGACTTGTCCATAAAGGGTTTTAACCTGAGAGATGCAATTTTAGATATAAGCTTGTAAAGCAGGTTGCAATGGGAAATAGGTCTAAAATCAGAAAAGGAGAGGGGTTTCTCTTTTTTCGGGATCAAGGAAATAAAAGTAGAGTTCAGTCTGGCATCAACCCTCCTATAAACCCTATATGACTCAATTGCTGCAAGGAGATCTCCCCCCACTATATCAAAGAAACACAGAAAAAATTCAACTGGCCAACCATTGGGGCTTGGGCTCTTGTCCTTCTTAAATAATTTCAGTGCCCCTTCAACTTCACCCAGGGTTATCTCAACAGAGAATATTTCAGCCTTCTCACCCGAAATGAAAGAAGGAAAGAGTCGGATTACCTTCAGCTAGTCAATAATATTGATCTGATGATCATCCTTAAAAATATCCAAGAAGTGCCTGATGCCCAACTCTTTTAGCTGGTCCTCATCTTCCACCCAAACATCCTACTCATCCATTAGGGCCCAGATAGAATTGAAATTCATGCGGGCCAAGGCAATAGAGTGAAATTACTTTGTGTTAGCATCTCCAAGCTCAGCCCACTTGGTCCTGCTTTTAATCTTTCAAGTCAAGAGTTCATGTGCAATCAGATGAAACTTTCTGCCTCTAAGAACCTGTAGGGTTTCCATATCTTCAAAAGATTGTATACTCGAGAGATAAGAAGCAAGAAGGGAGTTGATTTCATAGTCCACCTCCATATATACTCTTTTCATTTTCGATGATCTAGACCGCATCCAATATTTAACTCAATGTTTTAGTGACCTGAGCTTATGAGCAGGTTTCTCATATCATCTTCCAAAGGATTTGATACCCAGGAGGCCAAACAATCCTTTACTAGGTGGCAAAAATCATTCTCCAAGACCTAGGCTTGGTTAAATTTAAAGGGGTAATTATGCGTCGAGGCCAAAGCATTTCGTTCTATACAAATCGGGTAGTGTTCTGAGACATCAGAGGGGCTGACCACACTCTGTGCTTGTGTAAACAAGTGACCAAAGATGAAGAAATCAAGAACCTATTGAGCCTTTTACTGATACCATCATCACCATCCCTGCCATTTCTCCATGTAGGCCCTGCATAGGGAGGGGCCAGATCAACCAAATCATGATCAGCAATAAGTTGAGTGAAGTAGAGGGAAAGAGGGTTCAAGAGGGATTTTTTACCCTAGATCTCAGTCGCACTAGTAGTGAAGTTTAGATCCCCAGCCAGGATCAGGTTAGGAAAGAGAAGCATACCACCATCAATCACCCTATTCCAAAAGGAATCTCGATTCCTATAAGTCCCGTAGTAATTAAGTATGGAAAAGGTAGTGGAGGAGTCCCTAAATATTTCCTTTACCGAGATCCCCACCACCATTTTGAAGGCCTTACAATGCACCGAGAGAGGGTTCCAACCTATCAGCAAACCACCCGATAGGCCAACCGCATCAGTGGCACAAAATTCCCAACCTGTTGATAGCTTGGAGAAAACCAGGAGGGTAGGATAGTGACTACACATAGTTTCTTGGAGAAAATTCATGTCAGGGGACAGAGTGTGGAGAAGAGAGCAGAGGGTTCTTTGTTTGGATAACCCATTGAAGCCACACACATTAATGGATACAATCTGCATCAAGAACCACCAAGGGAGGGTGACAAAGTTCTAAGTACCCTAATATGTGAGACTACATGACCTCTAGCAGCATTTTTTATTCTTACTAACAACGGAGTGTATGGAGGAGACTCGGAGCCTAACACAGCAACCCCTAGAGGATTTTTCTTCGACTTTCTAATCGTCACATTTTCAAAATGAATGGATTCAAGGGGTAGGGTGGACAAGGATAAAGGTGACTTTGCAGAGAAAATCACAAGGGACTTCATAAGTGTTGGGTCTAAGAAAGTTGCAGCCGAGCAACGAATGTATGGAGAGGTCGACAAGGGGTTAGGGAAACCTTGACCAACTAAGGGGGGGAAGTCCTCAGGGGAGAATAAAGGAGCCGCATTCCCTAGTGTGGGGTCTTCAGATACAGAGATGCTAAGGTCCCTCGTTGAGATGTTCATAAGTGGAAGGATAAAAGAATAGGAAGGATCCTCATAGGACCCCTACATAGTCAAAACTGGAGATGACTCAACTCCTGGGGACTTTGTCAAAGTCACACTAGCCTCCATGTCATGTATGAAAATGAGCTCCTTATTTGAAATATCATCGAATAAGGATAAATATTGAGATTACTTACCAAACGAAGGGCATGTCATGATGACAGGGACCGGCGTCTGCAAAAGCAAGCCATGTGAAACCAGAGAATGTGGCCTGTCCGAAGGACACGAAAGATCAGGTCCATGAAGGAGCAATGGACACGAATGAGGTAAGTACCCCACTGCATGGAACATGTTGCATCGGAAAAGGACATTGATATAGTCGAGCTTTTGATAGATAAGATGATCATTGCATAGGATCTCAACTTCCGCAGGCAGGGCCTTTGAGATGTCAAGTTCAACCACGACCTTTGCTTTCTGTTTGTCAAAAATAGACTGAAAATCATCTTCAACCCCCACAAAATGTCCAAGGGTATTATTCAACCCTTCTAGAAAGTCCCTACTCCATAGCAGAAAAGGCAGCACCGGGAGAAAAACCTAGAGGTGTCTTTTTACCACCCGCTCCCGCAGTGGATCAAATGCCACATGCCACCGGCTCAGAACTAATGAGCCTTTTCCAATTTTCCAAAGGGTGTCAAGAATGAGCGTAGCATGTTCCTCCTCCAAAAAGACAAAGACCAGCCACCCCTTTGCTAGTAGTCTTATAGTTGAAACGTAGGTGAGCAGCATCTTCCAATGTAGTGTTTCCCACTCAATCCAATCCTTGATCCCCATACAACAATACTCCAATCTGTCAATTAGAGCCCTACTGTAGAGAGCACCAACCCTTTCCATGTAAATATCCCAGCCAAGAACATATCATACACGACCCTCCTGCGCTTTAATGGAATTTCCATGACGCCTAGAGAATGATTTAGATAAACCCTCCCGTGAATTAGAGAAAGCCTCCCATGACCCAGTGTCCAGCTTTACTAAAGCCTAATGGGCCATATAGCCCCTAAAAACCGTGTGGAAAGACGAAAGCAGATGTCAGGTAAACCCCATGGGGACTCTGTGAACGAGACTCAAAAAAAATATAAAGGCAGAAACCACAGAGCAATCCAAGAGACAGGAAGAAACCCCTCAACCAAAATCATAAACCACAGTTTTAAGGTTTCAAAGGAAGGCTAACCCAAACGCCAGTGAGAGGAGACCGTGAATGTCGCATAACAACACCACCACAGAAAGAGACGATCGAAAATGACATAGGAACTACCAGATTTCAGGAGAATCCCAACTGTGATGCCGACCAACAGACAAAAATCCCACTGAAATAGGACCAAAAGGGAGTTGACAAGAAACACAGGTCAAACCCCATCCATTCCACCGGTCGCACCATAGATACACTTGAGATCCCCGAGGATAAAAGGTAAGACCCCCAGTGTCAAACCATCAATCCAAAACAGGTGGAGAAAAGGTAAATAGTACCCCGAGAGTTAGAGCCCATGAAACCCATGACAAACTAGCACAAATGACGTGAAACCCATCAACTTATTAAGTCACCCAAGAAACCAAAATACAAAAATGAAAAAACCCTGCTAAAACCAGACAGAGGAAGAAAGAAAATGTTGCCATTTTTTTATATCATGGTTGGTAAACAGCACATAGGAAAGAAAGGGTCTGAAAATTCTGAAACTTACCACAAGGGAAGCCGATGTTAGTCTCGTGAAACCGGCCAAGCAACCAGATAGACAGGACCATAGCAAGTGGAACCATGACACAAGTCACCATGGTCGCAAACCCTAGCTGCACCAATGAGCTTAATGGACTACTCCCGTCCTCAATAATTTTTTCGGAAGTGAAGCATGGTTGACTCAAACCTGTGCCTTGAAGGAAGATTGTACAAGTGGTGAAGACGCACTTTCTGAGGATTTATTATCTCCTAGCTTGAAGTAAAAGAAAACTGGTAATAGGATTCCTTCAATATGCACATTTGGAAATCAGGTTTCAAAAATAATTTCTCCTTACCTGAAGAACAAGAAAATAGAAAATTAGATTCCTATAACCCTAATCTTGCCTAGAATTAGGGTTTTAGAATATAGGAGGGATCATTATTTGAAGGTCGAGGAACGATTTGTTGAAGGAATTGAAATTGTTAAGGGAATCAATCAAAGTGGTCATAAAGTAAAGTAAAGAATCGGTGGTTGCAGATAAATTTAACAATAAAAAAGGAGAAAAAAAGGTGGTAAACAAGAAAAGGGGGACGTCAATTCCCTCTAGCTCACTCAGTTAAAGTGTAGCTTTTGTTTGCAAGGCGGCTTGAGTTCAATACCCGTAGGTATGACTTAGTTGGGAGGAGCCACCAAAAAATCAATTCATGTTAAGGGTTGGTGTGTCCCAGGCCAGGTGCGATCCCTGAGTTTTTTTTACGGCTTAGATGCCCTTGGGTTGCGATTTCTTAGCCAATAGTTTAATGCACTGGCCCCGAATGATAGGAATTTCTAAGAAACAAACAAAAACAAGAAAGTGGGGACTGTAAAGATGGCATTGGGGGGTGATCTTTGGATAGAAAATATTCTAGAATATGCTGGAAAAATGCTAATGGGCAAGTTTTTGGAGTTTGAATCTCAGAACATTCCTTGAAGAACTAGATAACAAAGATCTAGGCTCCTATCTTAAGTTACAGTATTACATTTTACATTTTAACCAGGGGATGGCTAAGCTTTAAGATGCAGAAGGAAGAAAAGACGGTTAAACTATTAAATAAAAGATGGATGTAGGGTAACACTTATTCATCTCTAAAAATTTGGAATCCATGCTTTGATCCTAGGAGGGAGGATTCTAATAGGGTTCTGGTTTGGGTTGAAATTCCAAGACTACACACTGAGTTTTGGAATGAAAAAATATTAATGGCGTTGGGGAATTTTCTGGGTAAAACAGTGTATATAGACTCTTCTTATAAATTTCAAGTTAGACAGACGGTGGCTAAAGTGTTGGTTTTGGTGGATATGTCAGAGGGTATTTTGGACATCATTGAAATAGAAGTAGGAGATCTACTGCTAAATCAAGTGTTGGACTACTACAATATCCCATTCATGTGCATTAGACGCCATGTATATGGGTATATTATAAGTGGTTGCAATTTTCCTTTTATGAAAAGGATATGGAATAGTAAGGAAATTTATCCAATTAGGGATTCTCTAAATCCTATTGGAGAGAAAAGGATTGTTTCAAAGGAGAGTGACTATAGGGTTAATGATCCGTAGAATATTGATATAGAAGGTGCTGATAAGAAAGGAAATGCAATGAGTAGGGATGAAAAGGGACATATATATTCATCAATTGCAGAGTTTTCAATCTGAGGAGCTTTCTGGAAGGGATTCAGAATTTATTATAGTTGAAGTGGTTTATTTGGAAGATGAGGGTTTTTTCAAATCATTTCAAATTCGAGGATTAGCGAAGGTTCAATATTGAAGTGGTTTTAGTCTAAGGATATTTCTGGAAAGGATATAACATTTTGTAGCTGGAGATGTTACTTTGGAAGTTGGGATTCTTTCTCATAACACTTCTAATTTGGGGACTCGAAAAGTTCCTGGTAAGTCTTTTTCTTGCCCCCAAGAACATGATGAACAAATGTTTAAGGAGTTGGGTTTCTCTACTATTACTTCCTCCTGTCCTTTAAAAGTTTCTACAATAAGCAGGGAGGAGGGTTTGGGAATCCTTGGTTAAAAAATTATCTTATAAGCCATAAAAATATTGATTCGAGGAATATCTCCAGGTAAAGGACGTACTCCCATTAAGCTTGATCAAGAAAATATTAAATGAGATGATAATAACTCATATGCTTTAATACCTAAAGGATCTTTAGGGTTGGATGGAATTTTAGGTTTGTGTGGTTTGGGGTTATTTTCCCCTTCTGTTGGAAAGAAACTAAATCTTTGGGTTGACTACCCAAGAGATGATTGAGTTAGTTCAAAGGGTTTTAAGTCGAATTTGAAATGGGAGCTTAGAGATCAAATCAAGAATAGGGTTAATAAATGATAATATTGTCTCTTAATATCAAAGGGTTAGCCAATACCCATAAAAATTTGGCATTGTTAAGGTTAGTAGGAAAACATCATCCAGATATTTTGTTAATTCAAGAATCTATGTATGGTGGACAGTTGTTACTTGATAGTTTGAAATTAATGTTTAAGGGGTGGGTTTTTACTTGGATGAATGTAAAAGTATTTTTATTTTTATTTTTTTGGGGGGGAGAGGGAGGTTAGAGGGGGGTGGGACGCAGTGGGGGGATTTTGACTGGGCAGAAAGAAGAGATTGTACTTAAAAATTAATTTTTACTCGTTTTAGGTCTTGGGACAATGTTTCATAGCCTGAAATTTGATATCCAGTTTATTATATTAAATGTATATGGTCCTTATATTCAAGAACGAGACTTCTAGGAAATATATTTTGAGTTAAATATTATTAAGGAAAGAAACATGATCATAGTTGGGGATCTCAATTTTACCATTAGAAAAGAAGAGGTATGGGAGCAAGAGCAAGATCATATCAACTGCAAGGTTTTTTCCAAAATTATTTGGAAATATGGGATTTGATATATATTGAGCCTACTAAATTGAAACTGATTTGGTTTAATAAAAGGGCAGGTGAGGCAGTTGTAGAGAAACGCCTGAACATATCTATTATGATAGGTTCAATGTTACAAAAAATTGAAAGAAGCATATCTTGTAGGGTGTTCTAAGGAGGTTATGATCATGTTTCTATTATTCTTCAAATGGACAGAGGGGAGAAAAAACCTTCGGCTCCTTATAAATTTAATCTGCAATGGCTGCAGGATCTGGATAGTGTCGATATTATTAAAACAAATTGGAAGGGTTATGATGATAATATAGAGATGACTCTGAACCGTCAATTTTCAAATTCATTGAATATGTTAAGGAAACATTATATCAAATGGCCCAGGAAAAAGATCAAGGATAGGGAGAGAAATATTCAGGATACAAAGAATCAAATAGAGAAAATTCTACCATGTTATGAGTCAGAGACTATGGTTGAGGAGCATCTAAAAAAGATAGCATATATGGAGAAAACAAAAATAGAATACTTAGAGAAAAGGAGGTTGAATGGTGTATTAAAAGCAAAGCAGTTTGGTTGTTGTTGGGGTATCAAAATACAACTTTTTTCGACAAATATGCTAATAAAAGACAAAGAAAAACATTATTTGGGAACTATTAGGCAATGAAGGGGAGGATGTCAGGGGTTTCCATAATCTGGATGATGAAGGGGTAAAGTATTTCAGAGAGATTTATACTGAACATGATAACAATAATTTACCTGCAATTGTTAAGACTTGTTCTTTCTTTCCTAAATGAGTCAATGAGAAAGATAATGAGAGGTTATTTGCTCAAACCACTATGAAGGAGTTAGAATCTGTACTAGTAAAACTTAAAAAGTATAAAATTCTAGGCCCGAACAAGTGGAGTAATGAGTTATTTCTAGCATTTTATCATATATTGGGGAATGACTTGATAAGAGTTAATAAAGGGACAAGGACCTCTAGTAGATTGTTGCCATGTTTTCAATTCAAATTTTGTTATTCTCATTCCAAAGATGGATAAACATTGTCAGTTTGGACGCTTTATACCTATTTCAGTATGTAACGTGGTATATAAAACTATATCAAAAATCAAAGGAAAGATCGGGAATGGATGTTGTGCATGATAGAAACTCGAATAAATTTTGGGTGTAACCACTAGCTAAAAAGAGAAGGCGGAGTAATCTTGATTAAGTTCGTTCTTTCTGCTAACCATGTTTACTAGATGGCTATATAGCATATATCCCCAAAGGATTCCTAGTAAAGATTAGGAAACTAAGTTTAATTTTTATGAAAAAGGAAAAATGGGTCAGGTTTGCATTGGATAGGTTGGAGTTCTATAGTGAATCCAAAAGACCACGGAGGGTGGGGAATAAAGGATATATATAGATTTGCATGTCATTGGCAGTGATGTATGTTTGGAACTTTATAACAAATCAAGGTTTGTGGCAATATATTCTTAAAAGAAAAATACCTTGTGTGAGGAGATATCATAAATTGGATCAGAAATCTGGCAAAAACCTTCAAAGGAGGATTAGTTCACTAGAAATAAATTTCGATGGCATTTCTAATTGTAGGTGACTTACTTTCTTGGAAACTAGGAGATGAGCAAGGGCTTTAATTGGGGAGGATGGAATTATGGATTGTGGCCCTCATGTGTTCTTATCAAAGGATTTGATAAATTATTTAAATGGCCAAGGAATAGTAGTTGTAAAACATGCAGTGGAGACGGAAGAGGCATCAACTCTTAAACAAGAATGGAAATATGTAGAATCCTTGGGTTTAAATCAAATATGGAAGATAGAATGGGATTGTTGGCTGGTGGAATTGAGACGTGGTCATGTCAGGCTAAATGAAGAATTTGATACTTTAATATGGACAGGAAATCTTGTGGGAGGGAATTTTATAGTTTAACATGCTTATAAACTTTTTTGGAATGGAATGGAAGAATAGAAGCTCTGGTGGTGGTCGACATTATGGAAAATAAAGGCTCCACATAAATGTAAAATTTTTACGTGGTTACTTATAAAAGGGAAAACATGTATGTGGGATCATTTGTGGAAGAGAAACCTTCGGGACCAAAGTTATTGTGTTATGTGCAGATGTGCAGAAGAAACAGAAGTACATATTTTTATCCATTGTCCTTTCTTTATAAAAATATGGAAATAAATAGGTGTTAGTATTCAGCTTGGAAACCTGTGGGAAGCAGATTCTATAGTGGAGTGTCTTTAACAGTGGTTTAGGAGAGAAAAATTAATACTTTATAAAGTGTTTTCCTCTTCCAGTGGTTTGGGGAATTTGGACTGCAAGAAATGAAAGGATTTTTGAAGGTTGACAAAATCCCTCATTCCAAGCAACTGCACAAGTTTTGGCTTTATCTAATATTTACAAAGAAAAGGAAAATGAACCAAAGGTGAGAACATTTAGAGATTTACGCATTGATAAAAAGAGTTGTTGGGGTTTTTTTATGGGCATGTCAAGGGGAGGGAAGAATTTGTGGACTGGGAGGTATTATATACTTATTAAAATTTCATAGTATTGCATTCAACGCAAATAGTGGTAATGGTTCTAATACTAGGGTTGAGTGCATGGAATTTGTTGGAATATTGGACAATACTGAGAGGGGGAGTGAATCAGTACTGATAAATTTTAACAATCAAAACCACTTTTAATTTATTTATTAACACACATGATCAACAAAAACACACATAACACAAATTTATCGCGGAATCCCAATAGGGTAAACCACCAATACTTCCTATTACTACAAAATTATATTTACAATTAGTTTTTCCCTACTACTACAAACAAGGATGGTACTACACCCTATTTACCAGCAACTATTGGAAGGAGGCTACGACCCCATATTTTATCAGTTGTTGCTGAAAATATGTTGGGACACCCTATTTACCAGCTACCACTGGAAGGAGGCTGCGACCCCCTTACAGGCATATAGCTTGCCCTAGCACCACCCTATTGCCCTTGTATGTTAATTCGATATTTGACTGATCTACACCAATGAATCTTCCAATTGAATGTACATGGAACCTTATTTGAAAGTTTAAAACATTGTTTAAATAACATCAAACATATCTCTTCATCTAATATGCACGTATCTTCATCATGACTCTTCACAAACAAAAAACTAATTTGAAATTACCTCTATGTTTTTCATTTTTAACTCTGTTTAAATTTAACAGTCGCGACCTTCTGCAGTTTCCTTTCTACAACAATCTCTCTACAATAGACCTTTCTACATTTGAACTTTCTACATTTTACCTTCCGTAATTAACTTCCCAAAATTGTGGATTGTAGACAATTACCTTTCCACAATTGTCTTTCCGAATGACCTTTCCATAGTTGCGGGTTGTGGATTGTGGATTGTGGTTCTGCATTTTGACATTTCTCGAAATTGCTTCCGTAGTTCATCTTTCGCAAATCCTATGAACCATCAATCGCTTTGTGGAATCATCCTTGTCCGTTGATCAGTTATCAAACACGGGACTTCACTTTGGCGCTCTGGAATGTTATTTTCCACACACATTTACTTTGCGGATCATTTTCCTATTGTCTATATATTCTCTTGATACGATCTGATTCGTCCAACCTCTGCTAAATAAGTTGATTACAACTCCGTGACTCTGCATTGATTGATCAAAGGATCAATCAATCAAGCTCAATCGAAATTGATCCCCTCGATGGATACCCTCGTGTGTCTTTCCATCCTTATCACATATTCAATCGCTTTCCCTGACATTGTGTCATCGCTTCCTTTGTTATTCCTTTGTCTTACACTGAGTTTTCCCTGCCATCATGTCTTTGGTTATTCCTTTGTCATTACTGAACTCCTTTTGACATAAATGACAAATCCATTCAACATTATCCCCCTTTGGAATTCATGGAAACATTAAATCATTCTCCCCATTTGACAACGATGACAAAGGTTTCCTTCTGACAGCTCCCCCTATCAACATATCTCCCCCTCACATTCTGCCTTTTCTCATTTTTATTCATTGTAAGGAGATAACTCCCAACTTATATCCAAGATGCTCAAATGCTTCTTTGGGTACGGACTTAGTGAATATATCAGTAATTTGTTCTTTAGTATCAATATATTCCAATTTGACCACCTTTTGAGACACTTGATCTCTTAGAAAGTGATATTTTATTGGTATGTGCTTTGTCCTGGAGTGCATGACATAATGTTTAGATATGTTTATGGCACTTGTATTTTCATAGTGTATAACAATGGGGTCCACATATTTTACAAGTAAATCTTCCAATGTTTGCTTCATCCAAATGACTTGTGTACAACATGATGCAGAAGCAATATACTCAGCTTCCGCTATAGACAGTGAAATGGAAGGCTGCTTTATGCTTAGCCATGACACCAAGCAATCTCCTAGGTAGAATGTTTCTCCCCTAGTTCTTTTCCTATCATCAATACTTATTTCCCAATCTGCATCAGTGAATGCTTTTAGAGTGAATTTATTTCCTTTTGGATACCATAATCCATAATCCATAGTACCTTTTAGATATCTAAAATTTATTTTTACTGCAGACACATGTGTTTTTTTGTGTGTTGATTGGAATCTGGCAACCAAACCTATAGCATGCATTACATTTGGTCTTATAGTTGTTACATATAATAAACTACCAATCATTGACATATACATAGTATGATGTACTTCTAAAGATTCATCATCTTTGCTCAGTTTGCAACCAGTAACCATAGGAGTACTAACAAGTTTGGATTCTTCCATTCTGAATTTTTTCAACATCTCTTTGATATACTTAGTTTGAGAGATGAAGGTCCATTTTTATGATTGAGATAATTGTAAACCTAGAAAGAATGTTATTTCTCCTAACATTGACATTTCAAATTCCTTCTTCATTTCCGAAGCAATCTTTACACCCATAATTTGTAGATCACTTCCAAATAGGATATCATCTACGTAGACTACAATAATGATCATACTTGTGTTTTCAAACTTTATGTATAAACTATTGTTAATGGTCCCCCTTATATACCGTTGATGCTTTAAATAATTGTCAAGTCTTGAGAACCATGCTCTCGGAGTTTGTCTAATACCATATAGTTCCTTCTTGAGTTTGCAAACATAATTTCGATTTTCTGATGATAGAAAAGGCTTCAGGTTTCTCAACATACACTTCTTCTTCAAGTTCTCCATTAAGAAAAGCATATTTTACATCCATCTGATATACTCTGAAGTTCTTATGGCCTGCAAAACCAGAAAAATCCTAATGGATTCAAGTCTTGCCACATGTGCAAAAGTTTCTTCAAAGTCAACACCTTCTACTTGAGTATATCCTTTTCATACTAACCTAGCCTTGTTTCTTGTCACATGGCCATGCTCATTGAACTTGTTTTTAAAAATCCATTTGGTTCCAATAACATTCATGCCCTTCGTACTTGGGAAAAGTTCCCAAGTTTGGTTCTTCTCTATTTGATCAAGTTCATAATTCATAGCATCAATCCAATCCTCACTTTTGCAAGATTATTTATATGTTTTGGGTTCTACTATCGAAAGTAGTGGTTGTTCTTCATCATAAAGTAATTTTCTTCTTATTTTAACTCCTGAATCTTTATCACCAATTATTTGAATTTCATGATGATTCTTCTGAACCCACCTAGATTGTGTCTTTATATCTGATCTTGGAGAGTATTCATTCTCATTTTCCTGTGATTCTACTTTTCTTTCTTCTTCTTCTTCTTCAAGAGAATCCTCTTATTGCGACATTTATTCTTTTTGTTTATCATCTATTTCTTCATCATCAGTTTTGTCAACATCCACACTCTCTTAGATTTGTATTCTTCTTGACTTAGTATCATCAACAGTTACATTTTCACTTTCTATGATCTTGTGCGACCTTAGATTATAACATTTGTATGTCTTTTTGATGGAAGAATCTCCAAGAAATATTCCTTCATACGTTCTAGAGTCAAACTTCCCTAGATAATCATCTTCTCTTTTTATGCAGCATTTACTTCCAAAAACTCTAAAATATTTAACTGAAGTCAGTCTTCCAACCATAGCTCATAAGGAGTCTTGTCACTATTTGCTCAGATTTGTCCTCTTTTTTGTATATAGAAAGTTGTATATATTGCTTCTCTCCAATTTCCATTGGGAATTTTTGCTTCATTAAGAATAATTCTAGCTACTTCTTGGACTATCTTGTTCTTTCTCTCAACTACTCCATTTTGTTGAGGAGTTTTTGTTGCTCATAACTGCCTCTTGATTCCATGAATTTCACAAAAATCATTGAATTCATTTGAGGTGAACTCTCCACCATTATCTGATCTTAGACACTTAATTTTTCGATTTGCTTCATTTTCAACAAGTGCTTTGAAGGCTTTGAACTTCATAAAGGCTTATGATTTTTCTTTGAGAAATGTCACCCAAGTCATCCTTGTATAATCATCGATTAATAACATAAAGTAATATTCACCTTGAAATATTTTAGTCCTTGTTGGTCCACAAAGATCAGTGTGAATTATTTCTAATGGCTGAGAGGTTGTATGTTCTTTGACCTTGAAGCTTGTTCTCATTTTTTCCCATGAAGGAAATGTCTACAAATATGATTTGGTGGTTTATATCCCTTCTTACTAACTTTTACAAGATTGTCAAAGTTCAGGTGCCGCGTCCTTCTATGACAGAGCAGAATTTCACATTAGAGGAAATTTGGGGTCTAAAATGGGGCTTATAAGAAAACGTGCCAAAATAAGTTTTTGTGAGTTGGAATTCAAGAACCAATAGAATTTCAATAAAATAAGTCAACCATAATGGTTGAATTGGCATATTTGTCATTAAAAAAAACTACTTTTTTTGTTCGTATTTTCGACATATCTCATTGTGTTTTTACTCAAATTTTGATTGGGAGATCTTGTTGGATGTGGAATTTGATTCCGCATCCAACGAGTACCCACACTGCATACTTTTGATGGACCCCGCTACCCCAAAAACAAGAAATACCTGAAAAAACGTGATGATGACATCATCATCACATTTTTTTAGGTATTTCTTGTTTTTGGGGTAGCAGCGTCCGTCAAAAGTATGCAGTGTGAATACTCTTTGGATGCAGAATCAAATTCCGCATCCAACGAGCTCTCCCAATTGAAATTTGAGTAAAAACACAAGGAGAGATGTCAAAAATACGAACAGAAAAAGTAGTTTTTTTCTTTCTTCCTCCAAAATTAATCAATATTATTTTATTATTTTAACTATTATTTTATTATTTTCCTTAGGAGGCCCATTTTAGACCCCAAAATTCCTTTAATGTCAGTTTGACTCATATAACATTGTTCTTCATTTTCTATAATATAAACATTGCTTAGAGTTCTTACAATAGTCCCAACAAGTTTTCTTGAATCTTTTCTTTTGATTTCACACTTCTTGGAATCGAATATACATATGTGTCCTTGATCACATGTTTGGCTCACACTTAAAAGATTAGGTTTTGATTTCTTTACAAGCAAAACATATTCAGATTTCATTTTGTCTCTAATAGCCATTGTACCCTTCCCAATTATTTTAGAGGATATATTATCTCCAAAAGTGACTTTTCCTTTTTTATTTATTTTTAGGATTATAAGTTATTTGGGTCTCTTGTCATGTGTTTGGAGCATCCACTATCCACATGCCATAGATTTTGTTTTTCTATAGCACATAGAGCTAATGAAAATTCCACACCGTCCTTCTTCTTCCAAGCCTTCCTCTCCTCTTTATCTTGATATTTTGAGGTGTCATCCATTTGAATCACTATTTTACAATTTATATCAATGTGTCCTTGATTACAATTTCTAGTTTCTTCTTTCTGGATTGCTTCTAATACCATTTTTCTTATAGAAATAAGTTTTTGATGTAATGCCTTTCTCAATAGGAATCATTAGTTTACAATTTCTAGCTATATGTCCAAAATTGTTACATGTATAACAATTTCCCAAAAAGAGTTGTTGATGTCTACTTGTCATTGGTCTTCTAAGCATCATATATGTTCTTTGTAAGAGAGGAGAATATTTCTTACTTTATTCCCTTTTAATTGGGCTCTTGAGTGCAGCAGCATAACTTCTTTTATTTCCATCTTGTTTTGTGAAAGACGAAAATCTTGGCTTCTTTTCTTTGTCAAATCCTAATCTAGATTTATTGCTTGAAGGCATTTGGACACTCAAGATTTCATCTAGTGTCTTTGAGTTGTTCTCAAACTTTGATTTGATAGATTCTTCATCCAGCTTCCTTCTAAGGCGCATAATCTCTTCTTCAAGCCTTTCAGATTCTTGTAATATCTTTTTGAGTTGTTGTTCTAGATTTTTTTCAGCCTTTTTGGCTACTAGAAACTGATTTTTTAAGTCAACAATAATTCTTTATGCATCATTGTTTTTCTCTTCAAATTCTATCATATGAGTTTTTGATTTTTGTACATCGTTTTATACTTCCCTAATTCGTCAAGAGAACTTACAATTTCTTCTTCAATATCTACCACACCTTCTATTTCTTCTTCAGATATTTCACTCTCTAATCCCATGAAATGGACTTCGGTGTCTTCACTTATCTCTTCATCTTCACTGTCTTCCTTGGAATAGAAGTTTTTCTTGCTTTTCTTAAACTTATTCTTGTACATGGTCTTACTCTTTTGATCTTTCTTATGACAGCAAGGTTCTTCATCATCACTATACTCTTGTTTTGGGTAAGTACACTTATTGGAAAAATGTCCAATCCTTCCACAGCTAAAACATTTCAAGGGTATATTTCCTTTGTACTTTCCAGTACCTTTCTCAAGTTTCTTGATGAAAATAACTTCTTCATCATATTGGTTCTCATATTGGTACTTGGGTAAGGCTTTAAATACTGCTTCTTTCTTTGATGATCCATTTTTTCTTGTTCTCATCTCATAGGAAGTGAAGATCCTGTGTAATTCATCTACTGTCATGAGTTTAAAATCATCTCGTTCTTCTACAGTGGACACCTTTGAGTCATACTTCATTGGCAGGGTTCTTAGTACTTTGTCGACCACTTCTTTCTCCTTCATTTCTCCTCCAATACCTCTAATAGCATTAACAATTTCATCTACTCATAGAAGATATTCTACAATATTTTCTTCCTCTTTCATTTTTAGGCTTTCAAACTGTCATTTGTATGTTTGAAGTTTGGATTCTTTGACTTTGGGCGCTCCTTCATAGACACATTTTAGTTTTTCCTAGGCATGTTTGGATGGCTTGCATTGCATGAATTTTACAAATACTAAATTTGTTAACCCACTCAAAATTGCATTCAAGGTTTTCGCATTGGCCTCATATTGGTCTAGTTCACTTTTGTCTATAGGTAGGTCGTCTGGTATTTCATATTCTTTTTCAACAGACCTCCAGAATTTGTATACAAGAGACATTAGATGGAACTTCATTCTTACACTCTGGTATGCATAATTATCTCCCATAAATAATGGAGGTATGTTAGTGACTAACCCTTCTTGTTGATCCATAATGGTTTTTAATAGGATCTTCCTTCCAGTGATTAAGATGTAGTGAAGGATCCAGCTCTGATACAAATTGTTGGAATATTGGACAATACTAAGAGGGGGGGTTGAATCAGTATTGATAACTTTTAACAATCAAAACCACTTTTAATTTATTTATTAACACGCATGATCAACAAAAACACACAAAACACAAATTTATCATGGAATCCCAATTGGGTAAACCACCAATACTTCCTATTACTGCAAAATTATATTTACAAATAGTTTTTTCCTGCTACTACATACAAGGATGGTACTACACCCTATTTACCAGCAACTACTGGAAGGAGGCTACAACCCCATGTTTTATTAGCTGTTGCTGAAAGAATGTTGCGACACACTATTTACCAGATACCACCGAAAGGAGGCTACGACCCTCTTGCAGGCATATAGCCTTCCCTAGCACCACCCTACCGCCCTTGTATGTTAATTTGATCTCTGACTGCTTTACACCAATGGATATTCCAATTGAATGTACAAGGACCCTTATTTGAAAGTTTAAAGTATTGTTTAAATAGCATCAAACGTATCTCTTCATCTAACAGTCACGTATGTTCATCCTGAATATTCACAAACAGAAAACTAATTCAAAATTATATCTTTGTTTGTAATTTTTAACTCTATTTAAATTTAACAGTCACGAACTTCCACAGTTGCCTTTCTGCAACAAACCTTTCCGCATTTCACCTTCTGCAATTAACTTCCAAAAATTGCAGATTGTGGATTGCGAACAATTACCTTTCCGCAATTTCATTTCCATAATTGTCTTTCAAAACGACCTTTCCACAATTTGTGGGAACTCGTTTCTTCCACAATTGCAGGTTGCAGATTGCGGGTCTACATTTCGACTTTTCTCAAAATTGCTTTCGTAGTTCATCTTCCGCAAATCTTGTGAACCCCCGATCGCTTTGTGGGATCCTCCGTGTTCATTGATCAGTTATCAAACATGGGACTTCACTTTGGTTCTCTGGAATGTTATTTTCCATGCACATTTACTTTGTGGATCATTTTCATGCCGTCAATCTATTCTCTTGATACAATATGAGCTGTCCAACCTCTGCTAAATAAGTTTATTACAACTCCACGACTATGTGTTGATTGATCACAGGATCGATCAATCAAGCTCGACCGGACTTGATCACCTCGTTGGATCCCCTCATGTGTCTTTCCATCCTCATCACATATTCCATTGCTTTCCCTGCCATCGTGTCATCGCTTCCTTTGTTATTCCTTTGCCTTACACTGAGTTTTCCCTGCCATCGTGTCTTTGGTTATTCCTTTGTCATTACTGAAATCCTTTTGACATCAATGGAAAATCCATTCAACATCATTAAGAACTTTACTTAAGTTAGCTATTGGGGAAAATGTGAAATAATTTCAGGTGTTTGGAGATTCGTCAGTAGTGGTAGCTTAGATGAAAGGAACAAAGCGAGTGTAAAATAAGAATTAAAGGGGATAGGGAATCTACTTAAGGATTTGGCATGGGCTTATAATTCATTCAAAATATGCCATATATTCAAAGAACATAATGAGGAAGAAAAGTTACTCTCAAATGCTAGTCTTTTATTACCTACAGGTTCTGTAAGTTACACAAGAAACAAAAATGGTGAGGTAGAAGACAAGATGGAAATCCTTGACTATATGTGAAGATCAGCACTTGGTTTTCTCATAAATGTTATAAGTTTGAATTTTGAATATTTTGATAAGATCTATATAAGTAAAAACGCATTTCATAAATGAAATATGGGTGAGAACTCATGGATGCTTATTTTGATGTTTTGTACATTATAAAGAGATTCAAAAAAGCAGATATAACATAGTGGTATCATTTTTTTGTTATTATTGATAAAGTATAATTTTATAGCATACTTTGAGAGTTGTTTAGTACCCAGTGCACTTAAATAATGTATTTTGGTTTACTTTTTGGTAAATAAAAATGCGAGTTTTTTTCACACAAAAAAAATTCTTTTGTTTCCCTCATTTATAAGGATTATATATATACATGTGAATAAAATAAAATAAAAATAAAAGTCAAATATACTTATTTTATAATCCCTTTGAATACTTTTACAAATTACAAAATCTCGTCATTCCTTCTACAATCTATTACCAACTTTCTAAATCCTGTGCATATGAAGCAATCGATATCAAAGTCAACTACCATTTAAATTTTGTATCGCAATTAATGTTTAATCCAACTACCATTTGAATTTTGTAGTAAGTCCATAGTATATTCTCATGTATGTAGTGTATTATTATGTCACCGCAGGTGATATATATGAATAGATCATGAGTATTAATTCATCTTGATATGAGCAAAAAATTTCAATTTTCTAAAGTTTGTAATATTTTTTATTATTTGGTTGCTTACGTTAGCGCCTCGATCTTTACTTCCCACATTGACGGCTGGGAGAAGTAGGGTAAGTCTAGAATTTTCAACACCCTTTCTTACCCATTATAAATTTTACCCAACACTCGAGGCCTTCGTGTCAATGTGAAAACCCTAAATTCAAACCTCTGTCATCGTCTTTGAAGTGCATGGAAACCAAGTGTCTGTACCAAATCCACCTTGACGTTGTCCTCATCCTTCCCTGCACACTCTCATTATGTAAGAAACTCATCATCCTCTGTCCACTTTATTTTATCGGTAGGAACTGAATTAAATCTATCGATGTCAACTTGAAAATGACGCGTCATTCTTCAATTTTGCTTCTTTTATTGGTCATAACATTTCGAGGAGCAAGTGGGTTTGCAAAGTACAGTGAAGAGGAAGAGCATTCGAGTGAACCATTCGGATATAACAGTGCTCGATACATAACCATTAGGGAAGGTAAATATAATCAGTACACTATCTAGAAAGAAATATATAAAATAAATATTGTGAATTACCTTTTCTCTAAACGTCAATAAAGCTTGCTTGTTGTTGCGGACAGGCGCTTGTTAGAGACAAAGAGTTGCAAAGCTTTGTCTTTGCATAATTTTTCATACCGGAATGATTCACATCATTCTGCATACCTTCATACCGGAGTGAGCAATTACCAGCTGGATATATCATTACTCGATACAGAACCATTCGGCAAGGTAAATATATGAAGTACACTATCTAGAAATATATAAAATAAAGATTGTGAATTAGCTTTTCTTTGAACATCAATAAGGCACCCGAAGTAATTAATTAAGCAATTTTCATATGGTAATATCCCTGAGTTGTATCCCTTTAAATGTTGGCAAAGACTTGGTTCTCATTATTCTAATTTGTAGTCATGATGTGTGATTTCAGCCTCAAAAGTGTTTTCATCATGGGAGGCGGGGAAGGCTCCACAGCCAGGGAGGTATTACGGCACAAGAACCTCAAGAAAGCGCACATCCATGGAGGTATTACGGCACAAGAGCGTCAAGAAAGCGGTGATGTGTGACATCCATAAGGTCTAATGGCCAGTCTCCATTAATTTATGGTTTTATTGTTTTTATTTTGAATTTTTCTGGACTTAAATAAAAAGTTGCTTCCAGGATGTTGTTGATTTTCCCTACAAATACCTTCTTCACAAATACCTTGTTGTGAAAAGAGAAATCTTCTGCAGTTCTCTCCTTATCCAGACAACGAATTTTTAATGCTTCATTTTTTCAAACTATACTTTATACTTCTTAGGTTCTTGCTAAAGTTTAAAGTTTTAATCGAAATTCTTTGACGCAAGGTTGTGCTCGAGAACAGAGATGAACGATTCGACGTCATAATAGGAGACCTCACAAATCCTATGGAAGGAGGTCCTTGTTATCAATTGTACACAAAATCTTTCTATGAGCTTGTTCTAAATCCAAAGCTGTGTTGATGTAATTGTAACTTCGGAATGTATTCATACGTATATCTTATGCATTGTACCCCGATGTTTATTTCGGGATGTGTCTGTAATGTATTTGAGTCATGTCATACCCCGATGTTTATTTCGGGAAGTTTCTATAATGTAAACAAGTCATGTCAAGTCATTGTGGGTAACCCTCCTATTTGTCAAGGGTTAAAGTCCACACAGTTGTGGGGCCCTAGGGTTATTAGACTATCCTAGAGAATTCGACCCTAGGTGAGTCATCGTAAGTCAGAGCAATAGTCCCCACCATTGTGTTAAGGGTAACCCTCCTTGTTGGTTGGAGGAGACAAAGTCCCCACAAGTTGTGGGGCACTGGGGTTATTAGACACTCCTAGAGATGTCGGCTCTAGTAAGTAATTGTTAAGTGAGGCCAACATGTTGGAGTGGGTTTCAAGTGAACGAAAGAATATAAATAGAGAGTGAGCCTCTCTATTTATTACACACACACTCACTCATTGGGGCGTATGAGTGAGAGAGGAGAAGCTCTCTCAGTGAGAGAGAGAGAGACAGAAGCTATGGAGATCATCTTTATGTTTTCGAGTTTTACTACTGGCATTGGTGCTCATTCTATCTCTGAGGAAGTTGTGGGGTTTTCTCCTTTATGGTTTCCTTGAGGAAAATTCTTTGTGTCTCTTGTCTCTTGTGTTTTATTGATGTGCATGTTATTCTCTCAGTTAAAGATCCTAAGATCATAATGCTAGCTTGAATTATAAAAATCTAACATGGTATCAGAGCTAACCTGAGAAGAAGACATTGTGCAGCTGCAGAAGCTAGGGCTTCTTACTTTTTGGGTCTCTCTCCACAATCCATCAGCAAAATTATGCTAGGCTGACTCTCCATTGAAGGGCGCATCTTTCTGTCGAAGCGGAATTCAATTCCGAGCATTTTCAGTTTTGGTGCGGGAAATTAGGGCTTCTTACAGAAGAGAAATTTTTGAGTGAGCCTAGCATTGGATTTCTCCCCTCATCAAAATCGAATTTTAGAGACTTGGATCAATATTTTTGGTTGGGTGAAACTCCAGGAAAGTCAAACTCTAGTCCCGAGCTACAAAAACCCTAAATACTAAAACTGATAATTTTTTGTACATTCACTATATCTCGGGATTTGAGAAGGCGCAGGAGCTGAAAATTTTAGAGGCCGAAGATACAATCATGATGTACACTGTGTCCAAAATTTAGCCTCATATTTGCTATATTTTGGGAGATATGATCCCTTCAAGTTAGGGTTCCAGCCTCTTCCAGAATTCAACCCTAAACAAGACACCTAGGGAGAATTGCTATATATTGGGATAAAAAGGTATAAATGAAATTTCTGAAGATGTTCTAGAAAGGGAATGGACTATAATTTTGGTGGTACAATTTTTAGACTCAGAAGATGAACCAGTGACACATGGAAGTCCGTACAACCTCGTTGTTCTGAACAGTCCTGTAACAGGTCACCTCGGGAAAATGATCATAAGTCCCAATTGGTGAAACCAATTCTGATGAAACATGTGGTGTTGGAATAGGGACATGCGAGGCTACCTCAATGTGAATTTTTAGGCACATAGGAGCAGTAATTTCATAGATACCATAGAAACAATAACAATAATTTTTGCAAGAGAAATTGGAAAACTAGGGCTTCCTATTTCGAGAGCTTCCCTCCACTGTTTTCAGAAAAGGAGTACATTGGACAGCTCAACTTGAAGAGATCTATATTTCTATCCAATTGAATCTGAAAGATCCCTAGTTTTGAAAATTAGGGTTTCTCTGACAAACCCTAGATCAGCCAGCTTCGGAACCAGGATGGACACCTCAAATCGGTAAGATCTAATCTTTTGCTATTTTCATTTAAGGTTCTAATTTCAAAGTGATCTAAATGTAAGATCTAATCTTTTGCTATTTTCATTTGAGGTTCTGATTTCAAAGTGATCTAAACATCATTAAATATAATATTTTAATCATCTAGGAAACACAATTGTCATAACTATGTTTAAGAACTTGTTGAGGCCTGGAAAATCGCAGGCGATAATAGCAAGGCATTCTCCCCAGTTAACGTTCCCAACTATCCCATGACTGTTTGGTATGGGGAATCCGTCTGGTTTACGGTCCAGCTACCGTAGGTCAAGTAACAAAAATAAAAGGTTTTACTGATTGCGGCCCGGTCCACCGTGTATATTTTTGTGTTTTTTAGTTTTAAGTATGAGATGCAAGTGCCTATCTAAAATGCAGATTGATCAAGAGTATGAGGAGCGGTCACAATCTGTTGCATAGGTTCTTACCTCTCGTCTTAAACTCTCTCACATCTAAATCACACACAACAAGAAATTAAAAATAACTACCTAACCTATCCCTATGGAGCAAGATTATCATTCATTAATGAGTAATGTATTTTGTACATGCATTATGAACAATCATAGATAGTTGATACTTCTTTCAAAACACATGAACATTTAAAGATATTTGGACAACCAGATAACCAATGGTTTATGAAAAGCATTCATTACTCATAGTGGAAATTTTCATAAAATAAACGAGAGAGAACTCATACAAGAACATAGGTTCAACAAGTTAGAATGATCTCACATTTAATGGAAAAAAGGCTGAAAACGAAATAGTTACCCTTCAACAACATCCATTTCACAGCATTTGAACATTCCACCAAAGCTTTCTCCAATAGGAAAAATTGTAATTATCTATTGCAAAACGAAATAGTTCCTCTTACAGCATGTTCTCACAAGTCTAACTGGGAAAAAGTCCCGATCTCTATCTAACTCTCCTATACTTATACAAAAGGCAAAACTTTTGGGCTGCCCCACATCACTCTTGGGATTCCCTATCATTTCAACTCCAAAAATTTTCCTATAGTGAGTGCTCATACATTTTACAATATATTACATTTAAAACAAACTTAATAAATCACTTTTAATTGGAGGGCCCCGCTTGATCATATAAGAACTTTTTCCATGCTTGGGCCTCCGCTGCCATGCTCTCAAATTCTGAAGGCTCCAGAAAATGAATGTTGATCTCAAACTTTGCAGCCTGATTTTTAACCACTTCAATTCTTGTTGAGCTTAAGCGTAACTGATCCTCAAGTAACTGAACATTGCCTGCTGAATGAGCTACTTCATTCTTCAGGATCTGCTCATCCAAGACCTTGACCTGCTGAATCCTCTGCTCATCCTTCTGATATCTTCTCTGTAGCATTTCTGTGAACAACTCATGCTCTGGTAATGCATATAATCTTTGTTCAGCGGCAACTTGGCATCTATTGTAGGTGATCAACACTCTTCTGCAATATTCAGTACAAGCTCCTCTTGTTTTCCTCACAGGCCTTTTTGAACTCTTCTGTTGTATTTATTGCAAACTCTAACAAATCATAGTCCTACTTTAAGATTTATTGATCTTTGGTTGGTAAATCTACAGGAATTTCTTCGTTGGCTTCCATCCTTCCCATCCTTCCAGTTAGGACTTCCAAAATGTCCTGAGACCTATCTACAAAATACGAGGTAGTCTCCAAAATTTCCTCCAATCTGTTATCTACCTGCAAGATTTTGCATCTTTCCTCTTCAATAGACACCTACAGCTGGTGCATTCTTCTTCTTTGGGCTAGGACATGCTCTTTAAGAGGTTGAATATCAGTTTGATGTTCACTGGCCTCTTTCAATGATGTTGTTAATGAAGCAATTTGTCCTTCAAAATCTGCTACCTGCACCTGAAATTGCTTTTCTTTCTCCTCCATGGTAGCCCTTTGTGTTTCCAACTCCCCAACTTGGATTTGCAGTTGGTCCTTTTCTGCACTAAGGTTTTCATATGATGTTTTGAGTCCATCCCTTTTTGTCCTCAACTCCTGATATTCTTGCTATAACCTCAGTAATTCTGCTAGGTTATTCTGAGCATCTCTTCCTGTCCTTTCAATGGAAACTTCCAAAGTCATCTTGTTTGCTTGGAGAGACTGAAGTTCTACTTTTGAAGTCTTCACTTTATTTTGCATGTCTTCAAATTTTCTCTTTAATCCGTTGCCTTCATCCCTCTCCTATCTCAGGGTGTCTTTTAATTGAGCTGCATTTTTCCTTAATTGCTCAAGGTCTGTCATTAGTCGATCCACATTGTCTTCAGTGGCGTGGATTAATGCTGCTCTAGCTCTGGCTGTCAGTCTTGGATTTTTATCTGTCCCATGCACCAAATTTTTATCAGTGACCATCATGCCTGACTATCCACCTGTTTCAACCTTCTTCTCAGTCCTTTTTACAATCCTCTTCTTTTCTTTGTCATAAAATATGGTGCTAAAATCTGGGACTTCTTCTCCTTTCCTCTACTCAAAAGGTATCAAACTCAATTCAGAAAAAACAACTTGCCCTATATTGCTGCCAGAAGTTGCAGCAGGCTCCTGAGATTTAGGACAATATTGATCCTGTACTTCTTGAATGTCTGCTGGGTCAGAAGATTGTTGGTATGTTATGGACCCTGTCAGCTTCAGACTTTCGGCTTCTTTCTTCTTCAACTCTTCATCTTCTTTCTTCTTTCTTTCTTCTTCTTCCTTCTTTGTAGCTTCCTCTACATTCTTTGTTGCTTCTTGTTCATCTTTCTTCCTTTCTTCTTCTTCACTCTTGAGCCAACTCTCAGCCTCCTGTGCTAGCCTCCTAGCATCCTCTTCTCTTTTCCTGGCCTCCTCTTCATCAGCTTTCTTCTGTTCAGTTTGGCCCTTACCGCCTTTAGTGGTGATCTTCTATTTGAATCTTCTCTTCAATGCAGTCATGTTCCTTGCATTCCTAAAAATTTCTTCGTCTTTGTCCCAATAGTTTGAATATTCAAAGTGAACATTTGCCTCCTTGCAATGTTCTGCAACTTTATTTTGGGAATCATACCTATGGAAGTTCATCTCCCCAAAGTGAAAGTGCTCCAATTCTTGTACAAACTCAGCAGTTAGTTTAACCTTTGAAAATTTATAGCTTCCCAGCCTGAAAGGTATGGGAGGATAAGCTGCCTTCTTGTGTTCAAATAGAAAACTCCCTACACCATCTAGGTAAACCGGCTTGACTGCTTCTTTATGCACCACAAAATCAGTGGCATACTTGGGGAGCAAAGAAGGTTCCCTAGAGCAACCATACATCCTAATGTACATCCCCTCCTCAGTCAAATAATAATTTGCATACTTCTCAATGACTTTAAATGCCTCTTCAGACATACAATTGCATTCTGTTAGGAAGATCAAAGTACATAGAGGCATAATAAAATGCTCACAAATTTCTTTATAATGGCTGTAATATTTGTGTGCCCACAACAGCTTGTAGGCTGTGTACATAGGGGTTCTGTCAATGTCCCACATGCACCTTAGGGCTGGAAATGGCTAGGTGCATAGTATACAATCTATTAATATGGAGCTCATATAGAACTCAGACTTCTTTTGAGACACCCCTCCCAGATCTGAAGAAATGCAAGTTGAGAGACTGTTGGACACAATGTTCACCTAGTTGAATACAGTCCCCTGGGTGGCTGCATAGAAAATAATGGGAACCCAACCCAACTTGAAACTCTTACCATGGGCTCTCCCAAAAACCATGTTCAGCATTAATGCTATAAACCTATAAGGGGTTCTAAGAGTGGCTATGTCATACTCCCCCGATGGCCTAGTTCAAAAGTTCTTACCAGGTATCATCATCCTCTTTACTGTTTCAACCAGGTCTAAGTTAATTTCTTTCAACCAATCTTTAGTTAGGTAAACCTGGGCTGGAGGTAAGTGATAAGCTAATGAGACATAGCCAGGACTGTAAGTAGCATAGCCCTGTTTGGCACTGTTGGCCAGAATCATAGTTGTCACATCTGCCCTAGGCAGAATCCATCCGATTACTTCAGAGCATGGGAACAGTTCAGTTCTAGTGGCTATCTTCATCAGGGCAAATTTTTCAATGTTGGCGTATATGGTTAGTTCTTCAAACCCTGCATCAGGCACTTCTTGGTTTGAAATTAGTCGATAGATCTCACCCCACTTGTAGTCAGGCTCTACCCCTATGGTAGCTTTAGTATCTTCATAAATACATTCAACCTTCGTAATAATTTCCACATCAGGTTCCCCCTCAGCAAGAAGAGCCTTCTTTTTTTGTCTTTTCGACATATCTCCTTTGAAGAAGTTGCCCTGTCATAAACCAAACATGCTTTTAGGCTATTTGAGCTTTCATTCAATGTTCTAAGAATGAAGAAAAACTATAACCTTTACCTATTCCATATTCTCAACAACTAAGCTAAACACAAAATTGAGAATAACAAACAAAAGCTTCTGCAAGCTATGCCTGAAAAATCCTAAGTCTGAAAAATGCTATATCCGTCCAACGAAAATAATCCTGATAGCAAATGCGTCAATTTACAATGGAATGCGTTCTAACTCCTCGCTCAAGCAAAAATCCCATCAATGAGGATCATCTTCGAAAATGTGACCCTATCCCGAACATGCGGGCAACCAAAAATAATCGAATCTTAAACCCTCTGGCGTCCTAAACAAAACCAGGGTAAATGCCTTGATGAAAAGAACTAAAAACCTCTCGTCCCCGGATGACCATAAGCAAACCCAGAAAAACCGGTGCAGACGACGTAACGCTTGTCTGCACCAACTTCCTAAACATTCGGACCAGGTTCGGACCCCCATAATGGCCTGCAAAACAACTCAAGAAAAGAAAACCCCCCGCCTGTGAAACTGTCAAACTGGACCACATGATACGCCGAGAGGATACAAACCCAGACATATGCGACCATCTACCCAACGGTAGGAAAGACTAACCAGAGGACAAAACCCTAGTTCCAAAACCGACTCATAAACTCAAAAGAAGGGTAAAACCATGGTTGGCCTACCTGGCAGACGAGCTATGCAGTCAACAAGGGAAATCTCAAAGCTCCACGGAGACGCCACCCACGAACGAGATCCCAACATCTAGACACAAACGCATAGTTCGACTCGACAAGGACATGGTAAGCACGAGTTCACAAGGATAACAATAAAATAATAACCCATCCCATATATATAGACCTCGGTGAATAACAGTCAACGGGAAAACATTTATATTGGGCAGTGGAACAACTAAGGCATTGACGATTATCCTGCTAATGAGCCACAACAGCGGGCGACGAATGGACTAGGAGTTCCACAGCACAATAAAAACGGTGAAATAAAACACTAACCTCGCAGCATCGGACCTCGAAATCGCTAGAGCATCGGATGACTATTACACTAGAGAGTCGCAACAGCGGAAGTTATATGGACCAAAAGTTCCGCGGACTAGTCAAAATCAGAGAAAACTAGAACAAACCATTGGCGAAAATCAAGCGAAACATCGGCAAAAATTAGAACAAGAACATCGACGAAAGGAAAAGCTATATGGCTGATGGTTAGTCCGCTCCGGAGCCGCAACGGCGGAACAGAAATAGACTACGGCTTTCATGAAACATGAAACCAATGACGATCGAAACAAACAAAGACTAATTCCTTAATCAAAAGTCCAACACAGTTTCGATAGTGAAAAGAGTAAAATCATTTCAAAAGGAAACCACGGAATCGGCAAAAAATAATGACCTCCGTCGAAGTGCTCGCAATTTGCCATCCGAAACGGCGACCATACAAAATACTTATGCTCCGACGGTGGTGAGACAAAAAATGTCGACATGAATATAAAACAAAAAATGCATCGGTGAACAACACGGCTTTGGATCAGGCCATTCATTATTGAGCTTCCGCAATGGCGCCTATGTAGATGACTACGGCCCCGATTCATACTTCAAACAACTTCCGACAGCGAAAATAGGAAAACCATCCATACGTCAAAACTCAAGTTCAAATTATCAGTAGACAAAGATATTCATTCAACAATCAACCTCAAAAGATCAACTCGCAGCAAAGTTAAGCAATTTCAATAAATCTAAGCAAGACAAAATTTTGAAAGGAGGGTCCAAAATTTTTAGAAATTTGGGAAAACGTTGCAGCTGCAACAGAACTCCATGTATTTACTTCACAAAATCAATGAACCATAAATATCAATTGCATAGTTTTATTTATCCATAATTTGATATGTGCTTAAAATGGGTTGATATTAATTTCCTCTTTTACCCT
This sequence comes from Pseudotsuga menziesii, assembly GCA_001517045.1. Classification (NCBI taxonomy): domain Eukaryota; kingdom Viridiplantae; phylum Streptophyta; class Pinopsida; order Pinales; family Pinaceae; genus Pseudotsuga; species Pseudotsuga menziesii. The sequence goes on along the minus strand of LPNX011190726.1, from coordinate 132,984 downwards.
AAGTGAAAATAATTCCTCAATTTCTTTCAACTCCACACTTCTTGACAAGCAATAGCCAAATTATCCATATTGTCAATGAAAAATTGCATCAACCATATCCTTATATTAACTTTGGAAAAACTTATGAGACTATCAAATTTAGAAACAAGAGTTGTTTTAGATTTTCTCAACTGGGTTTCTACATGTTGTTTTGAAAACAACTCCTCATTTTGCACGAGAGGAGGGCCCTCAAATTCTTTAATAGCATAAATTGCTTTTAAGAATAATTAAATTTAACTTTTCTCTAATATGTCACAAGTAGCAATTACTTGTTGTAATATCTCAATCTTGTTGTCCCATCCTGCTCGAACCTGGTTTAACCTATAATCATATGGCACATTGTATTTTTTCCTCCTATGCTCACTCATGTATGAAAGATTCTTGATAAATGTACACAAATTTTTCGTTGGAAATAGTGTCCTTTTATAGTTCCATATTGAATAGTTTCCTAATGAGTAGATTCTCATAGTAGTTATAATATCCTTTTCATCCATTCCCGACATCTTACCAAAACAATCATCTTTTTTATCAATATTATTAGCAAAAAAAATTCTCAATCTAATAAATAATTATGGGACCCCTCTTGCCTTTGAGGGACCTTCATGAGATTTGTTGGTGTCTCCTCCCTTTGACCCAGGTTTAGTCCCTTGGTTTTCCATCAATAAAGCCTAATATATCGCTCGATACACCAGGGCTGAGTCAGTAGCACCTGTGATGTAGATGCAGTCTCACCCGGAATATCTCTATGGGTAACTGTCAGAACTAGGTTTCTGCAATTGGGTGGGGATTCCTTCTCTCACAGAACCTTACCAACTCACTCGAATGAAGATGGGAGTGTATTTTCTATTCTTATTATGCTCATTCAAGATATTAGTCTACTTGTCCATCAACAGAGATTACAACAATGATATAAAGCTTTAGCACAAATTCTATCTATCAACAGTGCGACACATGCATTTATGAACTTATTCATAAACAAATGTTAGTCAATCTATTCAGACCTACTTATTCATAACATAGATTCATTCAACATACACATATTGATCAAACACACATTGAGACATCATTAAACGTGGAAACCCATCTGGGAAAAACCACAAAGTCGCTATTCATCTAGCATGAGAAATATATAGCACCTTTCGTCTGCGCACTCAGCTTGCAGACTCTGTTCTAGATCTTCTCTACAATCTATACAGACTTCTCTCCTCTCATGCTCTCTAGTCTTAGGTCTCGAAAGTTTCCTCTCATTCACTCTATTATCGATCCGTAAACAGCCTAGATCGATCCTCTTCTCTACCACTCTACAACTCTTCAGCTCTTCAAATCTTCCAAAACAAAAGCTGACAGAGACCTAGAAACCAACCCGCACACAAATTGGGTTTTCTCTTCTTCTACAACTATACAACTCTTCAACTCTTCCAATATTGAGTTGACATATACCTAAATACAAACCTGCACACAACTTGGGTTCTCTCTTTTATAGGATATTACGTGCCATAACCAACCAACTCTATTTTGTTAGCCAACACATTGTCTTTCTTATTCTTGTACATTCAGTTATACTAATAATAGGCACTATCGCTCCATAAATACAAAGATGATTTATTCCCAAAGCATGTGTTATTCTAACCGACTTCTTACCCATGATCATTGAGCTATCCTTTTCAACCACTGTACTCTTCTTCTTTCGTGGTTCCTTCCGTCGTGGTTGTTTTCTTTGGGTGCAAACTCTTTTCTTCTGCCGCAGACTCTTCTCTTCTGTTGTGGATTCTTCTCTCTCATCTGCTTCTATTGCTGCCCTTCTTCCATGACTACTTCTGTCATAGCTCTTCTTCCTCCATCACATCTTCCTCTGTTGTGCAACCAGACTCTTCATATTCCCTAGCATAATTATGGCCGAATTATGCTTATGTTTTGCTAGGGCCAATAGGCCACCAACACTAACTTATGGCTCATCCAAAGCCACACTAGTCTGATACCTCTGTTATGACGACCTTATTTTGAAAATCCTAGAATATTTTCGCTATATGTGGCATCTCCTCTTGTACTTCTGCTTCCTTCTTATTCAAATTATCCACAAGATCAGAACTGATGTGTTTCGATGTTGTAAGTCCTATTGACTCTACTGCTTATCGCATTTTTTAGTGTACAGGTTGAATAATACCTGTAACTGTTTCTGCCCCTGCCTGTAATTCTGCAACCATGTCATTCCGCTTCTGCTACTATGTTCGCATTTTTGTGACTTGTTGCTGTAATGTTTTCATCTTAGCAGCCTTAGCCATTTTTTTTGCTAAGGGTGGCTTCTTCATTTCATTCTACATATGGGTCACCTCTATCTCCGTAGTGTGCAACTGATTTGTGACTTTCTCTAGTTCTTCATTGTCAATCAACGCTTCCCATGTCTGAGAAACTTGTTCGACTACCTTGTCACACAATGCCTCTGCCTCTTTGATATTCTTTGCAACCTTTGTTGTTTTCCTCCTTGTTTCTTGCAATACCTTTGTGGGTTTACTCAATGTCACATGTGCTTCCAACTCTGCGACCTTTTTGCGGAGGTACTGTGCTATTTCGCCAAGTCAAAAAACCATCTCATCTGTTATTCCTTTGTCTGCAAAATGCTTGCAAGCAAGTGTTACAGTCGTCTCAAGCCAGTGCCTGTCCTCCTCCCATGTTTTGACTTGTTGCTCCATTTAATTTACTATTTTCTTCATCCTATTGATAGTCGTGTGTGGATGCTCTAACTTGCTTAACCAATTATCCATCCCTGACCTTCATTTTTGTGACTGAGACATTCTAAACGGCATATAATTCATAGAATGGCAGTGCAATGAAGCCAATAATGACATGGCCTACACTTTTGGTCGTAACATTTAGCTATGTTTTCCCCAAGTCGAGTGCTTTTCCCACAAGTTGAACCTTTATTGGTGGGATGGGTATCGACACATCATTCAGTCGCTCTTTTAACAAGCCAGCTAAGTCCTGCGGCACTGGCAGTTATGGTCTGTAGTCAAACGCTACTCACTTATTGTACTGTGTTACAAAGTGTCTGTAGCAAGCATGTAATACTACCTGTGAGCTTTGTTTGACGTTCATCAATTTACTTCAGGCTCTCGAAATCTATTTCTCCCATTACATCCATCATGAGGGTATAATCATCATTAGTAAGGCCGACAATTCCTTTTGATTTGTTATTCTTCCTTTTCTTATGCCTTGGGTTCAGACTACTCTATATACTTCCTCTTATCTCCCACTCCTGGGTGTGTTGGAGTCATGCTTGACTCATTCTAGGTATTGTTTGGGATTTCTTCTAAGGGGTTTTCTCCCTGTATTCCATCCTTCTTTTTCTGTGGATCATCTTATCACTCATCCTCATCATGAGATAATTGATCGCCTGCAACGGGGACTCGCCATTCTTTCAACCAATCTTGGACAATTACCTCATCTTCTTCATACGATAGTTTATACTATGTCATAATCCATTGGTGTTATGGGTCCTGTCGCGACTACAACAGGATATGATGGGGCTCGATTGTAAACTTGATAATATCTCAAAACCACTTAACAGTTTCCTCAGTAATTCGAGCTTGTTGTCTGACATAATATTGCAAGGCCTCTCCATGCAAAAAGAATTTCACTTTGTTATCTCATTGTATTTGCTTCAAGTATTTCTCTAACTAGAGATTCTGGTAGTGAGAGCCTTGACACATCATGGGTACATCTACCCCCTGGTAGTTCGTTGGTTCTGACCATGTAACAAACGAAATCAAAATAAGTAGCCAAGAGTAATGAAATGAGCTACCTTTCTCCTGTGCTTCCTCCACATCTACTAACATTTCATTGAGTAGATATTGCGACCAATTGAGTTGAACACCAACTGCACATAATTATACCGCAGCAATTGTCCTTGTGGTGCACTGGTTCGGCCTCATCTTTCACACCAATTTGCTATCTAGAGCCTTAGCGGTGAACCGAACAGTGTAATCATTGATAGAGGCAATAAGTAATCCTCTGGTGGCTATGATTAAGTCATACTTGTATTTTAACTTGTTTGTTAACGCAGTATCTTCTTATTTTCCAGTAAAAAATGGTGTTGGGTCTAGGCCTACAAGTGGGAATCTCGTAATCGCTGCTATAAGTTCAACATCCACAGAAACCTTTCGGTCAAACCATAGAAATCCACCATGGAATGATACTAATAGTTGTTTAACACATGCATTCACATCCATACTATGACCAAAATGTGGCATGTACATCAGTGATAGTAAACCTACTTTTTCTAGTCCTCTTTCCCATTCCATTAGAACTAGGCGCGTCGGGCCATCCTCTATATCTTTGACAGAAATCAAGTATTTATCCATTGCCAAATATGGAAATTTTTGTAGGTCATGATCAACAAAGGTCATCTTCTTGAGATTTGGAATTATGTTTTGCGTTATTCGAACTCCTTTTGCACAGTCGATGCTACCAGTGGACATCGTGCATTCTTCATAATTCTAACCTTAGGTGCATCATATTTTATGGGTGGAATATATGGTGGCAGCATAATCACACACCACGTTTCATCATCTTCTAGTGGTGGTTCTGTTGGTGCTTTCTTCTTGTCATTACCAGATCACTTCTCCGTTGACATACCAGGTGGGTCTGGTCTCAACCTCATCGAAGGAATTATTGAACTATGTGGCATTTCCCTTGAAACCATGAGTTCCAGTGGAACATATCCAACAGTGTCTTCCATAGTGAGTGTGGGTGATGCAATAGTGAAACCAAATTCTGTGATTGTGCTTGTACTAGAAATGGAATTAACCATACCATGTGGAAAACTCACTTCAGCTCTTGCAGTTGCAGACGACAATGGAATACTCTCTCTTGAATGCAGCACAATGAAATAAAACTTGGGCGTGAAGGTGATAACACTTACCCATTCAATCAGTCAGTCCTTCACACGTGCGAACAATGAATGGAAAGGTGGTAGTGATATTCATCACATAGGTTGATCATCTTAATCATCATATGGAAAGTGCCACACAAATCGTCATTCACCTGTCACATCAGTGGTAGTTGTTGTGCAATAATGACGGAAGTGACCAAAAAGCACGTCGTCAAAATCACTCGCGTGTTTGAATTAATTAGGACCAACTGTCATTTCTACAATGCAAGTTCAGTTTGTGATAACTCTTCTTTTTCTGCGACTTGCATTCAACCTTTGGCACATTTCTTTTATTGTGATAGATGGATTGTCTTTGCCACCGCTTTTCATTTGGGACAGATAGATAGTTTGCAAGGTCGTGGGTGTGTCATATTCGTACTCTAAATCTAGGGCTTCTTCTTCTTCTTCTTCCCTTTCAAGGATAGGTCGATATTCTTCTTCCTCATCACAAGAACCTTCATCAAAGTGCAACATAAACTCGTAGTCTTCTCCTCTATTCGTACTGCAACTTTCTCTTCTAGTCACAGTTCTTCTACTCTTTCCCGACCAAAATCTTCTTCCACGTCTCATACATCCACCTTCTAGTTCAGTTCCGCTATCACCAGGGAACATCTCAGGTTACGTTTCTCCATTTTTCTTACACGTTGTTTGCGACATAACCCAAGTCTTTATACATAGTTCTTTACTCATCGGACTCCATTCTCGGGATCCCTTTTTCACATACAAGTATTTTTATCCAAATTCTTGAAGATGTCAAGCATCTTCCTCTAGATCCTAGGAAAAAATTTCTTTCCACCTCACTATATGATGTTATCATGTCAACAACAAACTCAGTGATGTATCCCTCCAAAATATTGTCCACCCAAAATCAACAACCCTAGATATAGTGTTGCTAATATTGTTTATTCACTGAATCAACTGAGGATTCCACTATGTTAGTTATGTTTCTTGGAAAAAAATTCATCGTTGCTAGCTTCAACAACCGCTCATACAACAAAACATGAAACTCACAGAATAATATATTACGAATATCAACATAAATTTACCACTCCAACCGCTTTGTTGGGTTCAATTGTGATCCTTCACTTTCTTCCTGTGCAAACTCTAATACCTTAGAATCCACCCACTCTTGAATTTTTTACTTCGTCGAGTGTCAAAACATATCCCTCACCAAAATGATTCATGGGTCCCAACAACAGAACCATTTGTTGGTGTTTCCTCCTTTCGACCCAGGTTTAGTCCCTTAGTTGTTCATCAACAAAGCTCAAGATATCGACCTCACATAGTAGGGCTTAGTCGATAGCACCTAAGATGCAAATGTTGTCTCACCCGAGATATCTCTATGGGTAACTGCCAGAACTAGGTTTCTACTGTTGGGTGGGGATTCCTTCTCTCACGACACCTTACCAACTCGCTCAACTAAATTCAGAGGGTGTATTTCCTATTCTTATTATGCTCATTCAAGATATTATTCTACTTTTTTATTGACAAAGATTACATCAGTGATATAAAACCTTAGCACAAATTTTATCTATCAACAGTGCGACACATGCATTTAAGAATTCATTCATAGACAAATTCTAGTCAATCTATTCAGACCTACTTATTCACAACATACATTCATTTAACATAGACATATTCATCAAATATAGATTGAGACAACATTTAACATGGAAACCCATCTAGGAAAAACCACATAGGTGCTCTTGATCTAGCATGAGAAATATATAGCACCTTTCATCTATGCACTCAGCTTGCAAACTCTGTTCTAAATCTTCTCTACAATCTATATAGACTTCTCTCCTCTCATGCTCTCTATTCTTAGGTCTCTGAAGTTTCATCTCCTTCACTCTATTGTCGATTTGCACACAGCTTGGATCGATCCTCTTCTCTACCACTCTATAACTCTTCAACTCTTCCAAGACAAAAGCTGGTGGAGACCTAGAGACCAACCCACACATGGCTTGGGTTCTCACTTCTTCTACAACTCTTCAACTCTTCCAATACAGAAGTCGACAAAAACCTAGAGACCGACACAAACATAGCTTGGGTTCTCTCTTTTATAGGCTCTTACATGTCACGATCAACAGACTCTATTATGTTAGCCAACATGTTGTCATTCCTATTCTCGTACATTCAGTTATACTAATAGTAGGCACTATCGGCCCATAAATAAAAAAGATGCTTTATTTCCAAAGCATGTGATATTCTAACCTAGTTCTTACACATGATCATCGAGTTGTCCTTTTCAACCATTGTACTCTTCTTTTATCGTGGTTCCTTTTGTCATGGTTGTTCTCTTTGGTTACAGACTCTTCTCTTTCATTGTTGACTCTTCTCTCTTGTCTGCTTCCGTCACAACTCTTCTTTCTCCGTCGCAGCTTCCTGTGTCATGCGACCAAACTCTTCATATTCTTGAGCAGAATTCTATTTGAATTCTAGGCCAAAATTCTACCTACCTTTTCCTAGGGCCAACAAGATTCCTCAAGGTGGTCATTTAGATTTCTAATATTAAGAGGTTGTGTGAATAATAGTTTTAGATTAAGGGAAACATCTAGATAAACATTTTTTCTTCTAAGTTTGATATTTTCCAAATCATGTTCATTCACAAAATACATTAATGATTATCTAGTTGATAAATGCATTTGTAAAACCCTAGAAGGCATCAATCCCTTAACATATGCCTCAGTGCTGTAGTTTTCTAAAATCATTTGTCTTTTGTTCCGATCTTTCCCAAATGAAACTTATAATCATCCTTATCATGTTTTACAAGATGAAGGGTCACTTAATCATCTGATATCACTTCAGTAATTAACATGCTTTTCATTCATCTATACCAAGACCCAAGATGATAGGTTATTCAAATCAACAACGTCCGTATCTTTAATCATATTCACATATGCTTCATCTTCTTCCTAATTACCAATTCTTGTAGATATTTTGATTTTGAGGATTGGGGCACAATATGCCTAATTTCATTTTTAGAACTATGCAGGTCTTTCCCACTATCATCATTTGGGTTGCCTTCAGGTTCATTTTCTAGCCACTACCTCTAACCTGATAAAGAGAAGTTTCTCTTATAGGATGTGGACAAATTTATATGGGAATGGGAAACTAATCCTCCTCTTCCATTATCACTGGAATTACCCCTCCGTTGAGCCTAATTAATAGGGATTCCCTATTGCAATCAGAATAGTTGTTTTGGGCATGAGAACCAACTAGGGGTCGGAGGAATTGGGAGTGGTAAAATCAATTTCAAAATATTTATTCTTTTGTTGTTGACTGACAAGAAGGATCTTTTCCTTGTTAACATGTAATGTTCAATATTCCTTATTCGTGTGGTTGAGCTTCTTATGGTATATGCCATGGTTTTTCTTCCTATTTCCAATTTTAAAAAACTGGTACTCTTTTCCCTTCATTTTGGCCACCAAGGGCCGAGGGAAAAGAAGAGGAAGAAGATATGGAAACCTCTTGAGAGGATTGTGAGTAAAAAATACTACTTGGGAGGTCCTTTGTGTCATTTGCCTTCAATTTTGTAAGCAAGATGAAAAGAATGTTATTGCAATGAGTACTGAAATTCCTTCCATTGAATCAGACCAACCTCTCATTATGAAAATTCTACTAAGAAGTTGATTTAGTGGAATTTCCCCAAATTCATATTAGATTCATGCAAAAAACCCCAACATGCCAAAAAATCTGCATAATACAAATTTAACATTAGTATTACCGATAAGTTAATAAAACATATATAGAAGACAGTCATACATATTAGAGATTTGGTGAATAACTTGTATTTTTTACTCAAATCCCCATTATCCAGACATCTAATTTAATTTTGGTGGTATCATCATTTCCATTATCTGAATATCTAATTTAATATTAGTGTGCTTTACATATTAAAAAATATTTTTATGTCACGTTGCAATTAAAGTTAAATATAACTATATGTTTTATTATTATCATAGTTTAAATTTTTTTGTAGATTTATTTCCATTTATTTCTACAGTAATTTCATTAATTTATTTATCCCAGAACTTTTGAAACATTATTTTATTATTATCGTAGTTAAAAAAATTTGTAGATTTATTTCCATTTATTTCTATAATAATTTCATTATTTTATTTATTACAAAACTTTGGAAACATATTTGTATTTTTAAATTAATTTAGAAATCTAAAAAAAAAACTTTTTTCAATACTACTGATTTCAAATTGTATTGCTTATAGAGTATTTGTTCAATTTAGTTCATTCGCGTTAGAATTCTCATTAGCATTATAGCTCATGACATATTCAATTGTCAAGATTTTGGTCTTGTTTCTATGACTATAAGAGTTCTTTATGAGTCTCTCATACCACTCTCATTTGCATTATAACTCATGACATATTCAATTATCAAGATTTTGATCTTGTTTCTATGACTATAAAATTTCTTTACGAGTTTCTCATAAGTTATAATACCAATGATACTGAGCTTAAAGGCATAAATACTATCATGTGTTCATAAGTTATAATACCAATGACACTGAGCTTAAAGGTAGAAATACTATCATGTGTTGAGGAAGAATTATTCTATTTAGAGATTCAACAATGCCTCTTTACCACAAAGATGCCTAAACTAGGAGTGCATTCCTTGCACAAGTGAACCAAAACAAAATAAAAGAACATCATATATAAAAAATATGTGTCAAATAATCATCCCTCCCAACCTTGATACCTTCAATATGTCATAGCATTTTTTCCTCAGAGATCATTCTACTCAATCCCTCGACAACAAGTAGGAATAAATATGGAGACATAGGGAAGCCTTCACATAATCTCGAAAAGGTCTTAAAAATTGAGCATGTAAAAAAAAAAAAAACTCATGCAAAGTACACTTAAGTTAGAGAACCTAAAGATCATACAAAGTATGCAAAACCATACTTATTCTTCTCTAAAGGTCTTCTCATGCTCTCTTATCAATATGGAACACAATGTTCCCTTCTCCTTCCTTTATTGTCCCACCATTTGTTAAATTTTCTAATCCTCTCTTACATGAAACAAATCTACATATATAATAACTCGGGCTCTTTACACTTTTTGCTTAATACCAACTGTTTTCCTCTTTTCTTTTTACAGGCCAAATTTGCACTCCAGAAATCCAACAACCACCACCCACCTTATGGATACTATGTTGACCTATAACAATGTTTCACTCCTACTGCATAGCGCCATTGACCTTTTCCCATTGTTGCAGGTTGTTTCGCTATGTCAAGTCAACTCTCTAAAGTCATCAACCATTTGATTCTATATTTTTATATCTGTTGGGAGTCATAAGCACCAAACATTGCTTCCAACTATCTACAATAACCTTATGAAGGATGGGCAACTGCAAGAAGGATCTATAATCAAAGTCTCCAAATGTACATGCAACGTTATACACAATACACCATATGCTTCACTTTCCCCTTTATTATTTTCACTGGATGGATTCTACACCCGTGTTGCTTTTACTATATTGTTTCCTCCTACTTTGCTAACATATTTCTTCTTACAAGGACTATCACGTTGCTCGTGCTTGAGGTTGTCACATTGGATGCACCGCTTATTAAGGAACCTTCCCCTTGCCACTTTACTACCGAGTGCCCCTCCCAAAGTAGTTCCTCTCTTCCAGAAACCATCCTACTTGACCCCCATACCCCTTCACTTGCCATATCTTCCTCACCAAATTCAACCCCAACCCCTGTTGCATATACTATCCCATTCACATCACTTAGCCCTTCCAACAAAACTTGGGCCATTCAAGGTCGAGTCATTTCCAACACAAACATCCTCGAATACTGTAATCAAAGAGGCCCTGGTAGACTCTTGGGATTTGACCTTCTTAGTGCTTGACATGATGAGATCCATATCTATGTGTTGAATGAACTAGAAACCTCTTTACATAACCAAACACAAATTGGCTTCCTCTACATAGTCTCAAACGATACACTCAAACCATCCAACCCAACATACAACCACCTGAAAAGCCATATCGATATTTTCCTAGGATCCTCCTCAACCATCTAACTATGCTTAGAGGAATACCCCTTGATCCCTTTGCATTGCTTCCAGTTTAATTCTATCCATGACATCCAAACTACACCCCTCAATTCCATGGTTGACCTTCTTAGGCTTGTCATTTCTATTTCACTTGCATCGACTATACGAAAAAGAGATGGCTCATAGACAAATTGCCATACGATTTAACTAAGGAACATGTTAGGCTATCGCATAAACATAGCGCTTTGGGGGGGCACTTTTGAATTGAGGGTGCCCAACTTGCTACCCTTCGAGGTTCAAATACTCCCCCAATCCTTGCAATCAAAGGTGGCCGCCTTACAGATTTCAATGGGGGACTATTGGAAATATCTCCAACACCAACCTTTTTATAAACCCAAGTATTGAAGAAATCGTTCTTCTCCAAACATGGTTTCATGTCAATGGATTTTGATCAACCTCGCCTGTAGAAATATTGACAAAAAATCAGACTTTTTCCAAACACTTAGTTAAACCCAGATTTCAGACTTTAACTGTCATTAATTAAAAATACTTCACATGCATAAAACCCAACAACCATGAAGCTGAAACACTGAAAAAACTAAGTCTGTAGCAGCGGAAATACAAATAAAAAAACAGCAGACTGATAAACCCATAAAATAGTAGATTTTTTGTCAATGTGACCCTGGAAAAACCCCACCCCGGGGAAAACCAATCTAAGAAAAATTTATTGCAGCATTTATCAGGTAGAGAAATAATTTACAGTAACATTTATTTCAACATTAATGACTGTACCATATTTCTTGATTTTCATGCCCACCTCGATTTCTGTGCCACCATCAAAATGTACGGACCGTACTTAATGGTACGAGCTGTACGAGATAGTACAGGCTGTACGAATTTCTGTGCTTGAAAAAAATCTTGCTTCTCCTCGAAAATCATGCGCATAAATTTTTCCTCAAAAAATGTGCCACTGCTATACCGTACGAATTATATGGAACAGTACAACTCAGCTGAAAGTAAATGCCTTAAAAACTACCCAGCTCCTTGGGATTCATGCCCTCTTGAGAAAAAAAATTCTCCTTGGGATTCGTTCCCACTTGAGAAAAATTGCAACTCCCTCTCTCTCTGCAAATAACTCAGCCAAATGCTCAGTCTTGGAAATGCTTTCCTTCAACTTGTCTTTTACACTACCCTAGGCTCTCTCTTATAACTTGAGAGTGACTTTTCACCTTCCCAATCCCTAAATCCAAAGGCCAAGATTAAATCTTGACTTTTCAAGATTAAGGGTTGAGAAACTTTCCCCCCAAAAGTGGTTACATTTAATTTTAATAAAGTCACATTTACTTTATGAACTAAGTGCACTTTATCATAAAAGTCACTTTATAAAATTAAAACAAGGGAATACTTTATAAAAAGTCTCATTTACATAAGAGTCACTTTATACTTTATAAAACAACATTACAAAGTAAAGTAGCCTAGCTAGTGGATGGACACTTCCGCATACAAGAAAAAAACATGCGGAGTGCCTCCAGAGCTAAATCTCTAACATCAACAGGTCCCATCCTCAAATCCATCACACTGTTCATTGCAGGAGCTCCCTCTGAACCTGGAACCAATGCTACAACCTGCACTAAACTCAAATATGAAGACGACCTTTTGGCAGCCACCCTGAACCCTGAGCTCCTAGGAGAATCAAATTCCCACTCTTGAGCATTGGTTCGCTCATGCTGGCTAAGCCTCCTTCTAGTACTCATAAGAGACTCCCTCTCTTCCATTGGAAATCAAGATTGTACCCTCCGTGCCACTGCAGTCTCAGGAGCCTCCTGCTCCTCGTCCCAATCATCAACCATGGGCTGTGCACTAAACTTGTACAGCTCACCAAACTAATCACCAATCAACTGTGGATCAATCAGTCCCACTCTCTCTGAGTATATATAAACATGTCCTAGATCATTTCTATCTAGAAAAATGTACACATGTCCCCTCTGGAACAATGTCGAATACCCTAGAACTTCCAGGGCTGAAACTGAGAGCAAGTTTACCCTCATCCCTAGAACAAAGAGGACCCCATCCTGATCAAGGTATCCTCCATGACTAAGTTGGAATCTGACTTTTCCACCTCCTCGCACAGCACGTGCATGTCCCCCTTCTGACCGAATGAACCGATCAGGACCAGTCTCAGTAATGATACGGAATATATGCCATATTCTAGTCATATGATGTGAGGCTCCACTGTCAATATACCAAGTACCATTCCGAACTACTCCATTATTGTTGGCACTAGAAATAAGGGAGAACAACGAAAATTCCTTCTCGAATCTTCTCGCAAAGTCTACTTCCTCTGCTGTAGCTGCAACAACTGTATCTTCTTCCTTCTTCTTCTTCTTCTTCTTAGGACACTGCGAAGCATAGTGCCCATACTGGTTGCAAGCAAAACATCGAACTTTGCTCAAGTCCTTCTTGGACTTCTTCTTGCTTTTAGCAGAAATAGCAACATTCTCTTCACTAGCACCCTCCTTCTGTCCACTGCCTTGAGATCCTTCTCGAATCTCCTCTTGAGTGAAATCATCCCATAATCTACTCCAATATGGAAGGTTTTCTCGAGCAACCACACACTTCACAAAGACTTCCCATTCTTTAGTGAAGCCTTTCAAGGCTATCCGCACTAACTCAAAATTAGAGATGACTTCTCCAACTGCAGGAAGCTCATCTTTCACTCGGGCTACCCGGGTAAGAAAAGATGCTACACTCTCACCCTTGGCCATCTTAGTTCCCTGCAATTGTTCCTTGAGATCCATTATCTAGTTCTCATTTTTAGCTTCATACAAGCCTTTCAATGTATTCCACATTTCATAAGCAGTCTTCTTCTTAGCTACATGTGGAATAAGTTGGTCTCTAATACCATCCAAAATCAATCTTTGGGCTTTGACCTCTTTTACCTCATGAATATCCAAAGCAATAGGATCAAAGGCAGAAGGAGTTATCACGATGCTAACTATGGTCCATAGTCGGTTTTCTTTGAGAACAACAGTCATCCTGACTTTCCACTGCAAGTAGTTGGACATATCATCCAACCAATCCTCATATCTAATGCATGCAACCATCTCTGCTATCAAAGAAAAAAAATAGACCAACAAAAGAACAATACCTTCACTCTTCCCCACCACCTACAAGTCACATCCAAATAAGGTTTTTCCAACACACAAGTTGTTAAAAAACACAACAATAACCCTTGCCCAACAACTCAACACTACTGTTGTCCCCACAATCAGCTATAAACTCAGAGCCTCAGCTCTGATACCATGTAGAAATATTGACAAAAAATCAGACTTTTGCCAAACACTTAGTTAAACCCAGATTTCAGACTTTAACTGTCATTCTTTAAATTACTTCACATGCATAAAACCCAACAACCATGAAGCTGAAACACTGAAAAAACTAAGTTTGTAGCAGCGGAAATACACATAAAAAAACAGCAGACTGATAAACCCATAAAATAGTAGATTTTTTGTCAACGTGGCCCTAGAAAAACCCCACCCCGGGGAAAACCAGTCCAAGAGAAATTTATTGCAGCATTTATTAGACAGAGAAATAATTTACAACAACATTTATTTCAGCATTAATGACTGTACCAGATTTCCCGATTTTCATGTGCACCTCGAATTCTGTGCCCACCTTGATTTTCGTGCCACCAGCAAAATGTATGGACTGAATGGAATGGTACGGAATAGTATGGACTGTACGGATTTCTGTGCTTGATAAAAAATTCTTGCTTCTCCTCGAAAATCATGCCCAAAAATTTTTCCTCGAAAAATGTGCCATTGTTGTACTGTACGAAACAGTACAACTCAGCTGAAAGTAAATGCCTTGAAAACTGCCCAACTCCTTGGGATTTGTGTCCTCTTGAGAAAAAAAAAATCTCCTTGGGATTTGTGCCCACTAGAGAAAATTTGCATCTCCCTCCCTCTCTGCAAATAACTCAACCAAATGCTCACTCTTGGAAATGCTTTCCTTCAACTTGTCTTGCACACTACCCTAGGATCTCTCTTATAACTTGAGAGTGACTTTTCACCTTCCCAATCCCTAAATCTAAAGGCCAAGATTAAATCTTGCCTTTTCAAAGTCAAGGGTTGAGAAACCTCCCCCCCAAAAGTGGTTACATTTAATTTTAATAAAGTCACATTTACTTTATGAACTAAGTGCACTTTATCATAAAGTCACTTTATAAAATTAAAACAAGGGAATAATTTATAAAAATTACCATTTACATAAGAGTCGCTTTATACTTTATAAAACAACATTACAAAGTAAAGTAGCCTAGCTAGTACATGGACACTTCCGCATACAAGACAAAAACATATGGAGTGCCTCCAGAGCTAAATCTCTAACATCGCCATCCTTGAGTCGGGAATTCAATTCCTTTCCTTATGGCCCGTACAAATGCATTACCATCAATGAGTTGCAATCTCTCTAGCCCTCTAAGAAAAGAACCTAGTATTCATTCCTTGCAACCATCACAAATGTTAACATGGATGACTTTCACTTCCTTGCTTGCCCTCTTTTTGTTGATGGCATACAATGCATGAAAAAAATTTCCCACAAAGCTGCCAATGTTTGGCATTATGCTAAATGTGATGGGGAATTTCCAGAATGTGACTACTGTTACATACTAAAGCTTGTCGTGCAAGATGTCACTAGGAAAGTATATGGTGTCATAGCTTTTGATGATGCTGCAAATCAACTCATGTGGGTCTCTGCAAAAAAACTTATTCCTTCTCTCAAATGAACAAACACCACTCCCATAAATTTCCCAACATGTCAATTCTTGACAATTCCTTTTCATACTTTCAGTTATAACTAAGACCTTTAATGCAATTGCATTCTTGAAAGTCATGATCATCGTGTTTGAGGAGGTTTCATCATCAACTACGCCAGTCACTCCTCCTTTCTGAAACCCATGACATTGTCCTCACTAAACATCCAGCTGCACACAAGCTTTGAACTCCAAACTCTCATGCATTTTTTTTTTGCTTCTATGACAGTTCCCTCTTCTATCGTACTTCTCCTTCTTTCATGTTTCAACATATATCCCTTCTTCTTTTACCCCGTTAGTACTTTTCCCTTCCATCATTTCTTACTTTCTTTGTCATACATAGAATCTAAAAAACTTTCAGTTAATATGGACTTAAATGCTATATGCAGCCTATGTGGCCACTTTTGAAAATGATACTATTTTGCTATTATGTTTGTTTATGAAACAAGTTCATTAGATCTACTCTTTCTTGCAACAACTTCTCATACTTGTGTTCAAATCATTTATTACGTCCAATATACCTTTCTATGTTTTTCCAATCACTTAATATACGATATGTTTCCGTTGCACCAATGACACCTTTAGTTTCATAATCATTTAACTACGTGGGCTTGCATATTTCTTCTAACCTACATGCTTTGTCATAATAAACTTGGCATTTTTTTAATATGCTTGCTTTATCATATTTAACAACTTTAAATTTTCAAATTACATTGTTGTCTTAAATGTTATTTGTAACCTACATGGCTACTTTTCAATATGCAACCATTCTACATTTCATTTATTTCTTTAGCCAGACAAAAGTCTCTTAGTCATTCTCTGAGTCTTTGGCCAGACAGAAGTTCACTTCATTGCAATACCAAGTAAGTAATTGGAGAAGGACAGTTATAAAAAGATAAAATTCTATCTTTTTGGATCAATTTGTTTAGTAGGACATATGTTAAACTTAAGTGTTTTGGATTAATGTATAAAAATCGAATGTTTTAGGTTGATGTAGAAAAATCAAGTTGATGTGTATGAAGTTTTATTTCTAAAAATTGTATTAGATATTTAGGTCAAATATCTTCTTTGTTATGCATATTACAGGGGTTTTTGGGGCTATATCCATGGCTTGCTTATAACAATGACAACTAACCATTCATCTGCGAAATTTTATGTTTAATGTCGATTTCAAGATCTTCACATGAAATGCTCTTCATCCATTAGATTTTTGCTTGTATAAGCATGGAATTGATGTTAGTCACGATATTAGTTGTTCGTTTCTTTAATTTTGCATGGATGCATTTAATATTTTCCTACTGTGAACTCATGTCAAACTTGTTTTTGGTAGGGTGGAGTACAATGTTTCATATATTTATCATGCTCCCTTTGCCTACTTTGATAGGTACAATGTGGGTTTGCCAAGCTTTGCAAAGTGAGTGCCCTGAATCTTTCTCTAAACACGCATGTATATATGTATATTTATGCATGTAATGATAGGTTTTCTCCAACTTGGTAGGTACTTCAAGGATGCCAACGACAAGCAACGGGATCATGCATAAATGCTCATGAAATATCAGATCTCTAGGATTTATAATTTAGTTTGTTTTAGGTCCCAATACTTTAAGCAAGCTAGTTATAGTTGTTATTGATACACTACTCTATGATGGTGCTTCATTCGAGCATAACATCAAAGGTGGGAAAGTTAAACTACAATCCATTTGATGCGTACTATCATGGATTTTGACAATGCTCATAAGGGTGAAGCCCTTTGTGGTGAGTCCAATTCTAGAACTAGGCAAAAAAATATATTTATTTGTATTTTGCAGCATGTTTCATGTCATTTTTAGTGAATGTATATCATGCCATAAGATTACTTTTTGTTTTCATGTATTGTTATAGCCATGGAGCTGGCCTTATCCTTGGAGAAACTTACAAATCAAAAGCTCTTTAACTTGCACGTTGTAAGTAATGCCTAAATTCCTTGCCTTTTTTCATCATATCTTTGTTGTTATTATGGAACATTTGAAATCACGGCGTGTTGGAAATAATTATGAGAGTGAATGGATTTTATCAGAGCAGTTAGCCCAAAAATGAAAGTTTACCATTTTTTTACACATTGATCTCACTTCAAACAAATTTTGTAGAGATGCATTTGTTGGTTTTGATCCCACGGTTGTGGCAACCTTCAATGAGAGGGAAATTGCATAAACAGGTCCAGAGCATGATATCATGGATGTAGACAAAAGCAAAGGGATAGTAAAGAATGCAAAACAAATTCTTGAGGTAAATCCACCTCCCTCTAGATTGTTTCGTACTTTTCAAAAAGAGAAATTGATATTGTAGGGCAATTAAGGTATTGCAATTAGGAACATATGTCAATATTATAAAGCTCTCATGGTTTCTTACATCTTTGGGGACTGGAATTCGACATCCCCTTTGCATTGTTTGCCTTCTTTTCCTATAAACTTCCATCTTTATATGCCAAACATGGTTTCTTACATCTTTTGGGTAGTAACATTAGACATTTCCTTTACTTGTTTGTCTTTTTTTCCATATAAACTTTAATTTTTCTTTCCCTCCCCAATAATTTGCATTAAAAAATCTATCTTCGTCTTCTTCTTGATTATGTTTTGCTTCTTAAACAATATTTTATAAGGTTTAGCCTCTTCTGAGGTCTACAACTTGACACTTTTTTCTTTTTGGCTCTATTCAGATTGCACGAGAATTAGGTTCATTTGATAGATACATATGGAACCTTGTGAATTTCAAGCCCATAGTGAACAAATACAGGTATTCAAGGACCATCCCTGTGAAGGCATCCAAAGCAGAAACTATCAACAAGGATCTGGTGAAGAAAAATTTCTGCTTTTTCGGCCCAACAATCATGTACTCCTTCATGCAAGTTGCGAGCTTGACTAATGGTCATCTTGTAAATTGATTAAGACAAGAAGAATGCCTTGGACCATCCTAGCAAGAGAGTTGCAACTAGAGTGAATTATAGTGACCCATGTTACAAAATAAACTAACTGTAATGTTTTTAACTAGGCTATTAGATGCTTATGACAAAGGCTGCTATATGACTGGAGAGTGAGGCTTGCATTGACCCAATGATAGTAGCAGTAGTTAGTGTGCATCCTTGGATTGACTTCTTTGTATATGATAAGTGTTACACTATATAGAAAAGTAAAAGCAAATATCCATATAGATTGTAGTAGAAGCTCTGAAGATATACAAATAGTTTCAATTGTGTTTCTATTTGGCATTTTAAGATATTTACATCTTGACATCCTCTTTACGCCACCATATTTTGGGAGAGGATCCTTAGTTTCTCTAGTGTGTTGTAAGGGTGGTGATGTAGTAGTGTTGTACTTTATTGATGACATAATTAGTTAATCTTATTTTTATGGATGATTGGTTTTATCATAATGAGTATCACTATAATGTCATTTCATGTGTCATTTGTTCTATAATTGCTCTATTTTTCCCTTTAAAAGTTTTGTTAGATTGTCAAATTGTCACAATGCTCTGTTTTTCCCTACAATTGTCAAATTCTCACACTGGAAGGCAAGATATTACTGCATGGAGTAGCATTGTTGTATGAGCAAAATCAACTATGATCTTTGTTATATGAGCGGAATTCTCAAATTTATACCGATATTCTCTGAACACTTTTTGCATTTAGTATGGCACTGAATATTCAATAGGCTTACATCAAGTGTTGCAACTTTTCTAAGTAACTTTTATTCACATCTCTTTAGCAAGTACGTGTTTGTGCATTCCATGATAAAAGTTTACACTTGTGTTAATGGTGGCTTACCATATTGGTGAAAGGTGGGGGGGGGGGGGGGGTTTCCCCCATCAGGGTTCAAGTCTTTCCAATGGAATACTCGGGCTCATTCTTGTGCTCGAGCTTGTGTAGGTGATTACAAAATGTGGGTGGAGCCAACTGCAAGTCTTGACTGACTTTTTTGAAATAAACATTGAACATAAACAAATTTGTTGCATGTCTCTATGTCATGAACAATAGGAGTTTTTGCGAAAGAAATGAAAGAAAAAAGTAACAAATAAATCTTATTAAAGTAGATACTTTGTGTACTTGCAGTTTTTTCATATTGACTATCTATTCATTTACAAGTCCAACTTCTCCATCCTACTTATGGGAGGTCTTAAAGATGCGTTGTCGGTAGTTGGCTTTGCAATGTTTTTCTTTATACACACACACACACACACATATGTATATGTATATGTATGCATGTATGTATGTATGTATGTATGTATGTATGGGAAGACACTTTACAAAATGTTGAAAAACACTTTGCCGGTAGTTGGCTTTGCAATGTTTTTCTTTACACACAAACACACACACACACACACATGTATATGCATATGTGTATGTGTATATGCATATGTATATATGTATGTATGTATGTATGGGAAGACAATTTA
This sequence comes from Pseudotsuga menziesii, assembly GCA_001517045.1. Lineage (NCBI taxonomy): Eukaryota > Viridiplantae > Streptophyta > Pinopsida > Pinales > Pinaceae > Pseudotsuga > Pseudotsuga menziesii. Next base: position 112,759 of record LPNX011190726.1, on the reverse strand, counting down.
CAAAATGTTGAAAGGTATGATTGGGAAAAGCTCTGTCTTTGGTTTACAAAATGCTTGATAATATCCAACTGTCTTTTTCCTTGTAATTAACAAGAAAATGCTTTAATTTGGTTGGTAGAATCTTTGTGTGCACTTACAAGGGCCATCTTTAAATGGTGTTAAGGTACAGTCTCCTTATATACAAAATGATCATTGTTTTGGCAATGTAACACCCTGGTTTTGACCTTGTTTGCATTAAATGTATATGATGTATCCATTGTAATTAATCGTGGTGCGGAGCTAAAGGCTAAAAGCCCCACCATGGATTATCGTTTTATGTTCTGGTGATTAAAATCGTTGCCGATGGTATTTTGTGCTAGCTAGGCACGTTATAATTATGGACACCATGTAGATATGCATTTTAATTAAAATACCCACAATGAGCTATGCCAATGCAACCATAATGAGAAGGGGCATGATTTCCTAAGGATAGGGGGGGGAATATTTAACCTTTGGGGCCAATGGGGAAAAGCCAAATGTCAATGGGAGAACCCATCAAACAGTCAACTCCCTTTCTTGTCTTATTCACCCAATCATTTATTACTGCTAGAAATTGGTTGAGTTGGTTATTGCATGGGATGGGCAAGGTATGACAGCCCAAATTCGAATAGGAGAAGCCATCAATTTTTGGGAAACGCGTTTTGACTCGTTGGGCAAGCAAAAAACCCAAAAACATAGGACATTCTACAATGCTTTCACATTGGCATGTTTTCCTCACCATTTTTCCTTCCCGTGAGCTCTCTCAGGCATCCAAAACTTCCTATGTATGTTTTCATCCCACGTTTTTGGTTGTTGGCTTCATTTTTCCCATGAATGGGAGGTCGTTTTTGTAATGCCAGGAATTGGGTTGGTTTTCCTCATGTTTTTTGAGCCGTCGGTGCATTTTCCACTCACGATTTTGCAGTTTCATGTGTTTTTACCATTGCTGTGAAGTGTTTTTGTTACCTTCTAGTGAGTGGGATCTTTACTGGGCGTTTTGGTGTCGTTTCCACATGCCCTCGATGGAGAATTTCGTTTTTTAGTGCTGCCCAACGAGTGGGAGAACCAAGCCATGAATTTTGGGTGTTGTTGAAGTCATTTTGGCCACGTTAGGGCCATAAACGACTCTAGAATTCAAGTTGTTCAGCTTGAGTTGTTTCTACCTAGTTGCCATACCCGATTTTGGTCTCTATGGTGTTTTTCCGTCAATCACGAACTGTTGTTGTTGTGTGAACACCATTTTTTGGCCTTTGGACTGTCTCTGGGTGTGGAAATGGGGTCTGAGCTTGCATGACAAACTTGGTGTGTGCAGGAGCCTCACAGATAGAACTAGAGGGCTGACTTTCTTCTTTACACCCCTTGAATAACACTGGAAGGGAAGGCATAGCCCGAGGGACTGTGTATCAGAGAAGGGAATGCTTCCTTGTGTTGGGTGTGTGTGGATGTTTTAGAAGTCAGGCTAGTTTTGGTGTAGGTGTCCATAGCTCTTGGATTGAGCTCACTAGCTTAGCAACCAACCTTTCCAGCCCCCTGTTAGCCTGATAAACCCAACTTTGTTGGATTGGCTGAGTTTTGTGTACCCTTGGCTACATGTGAGCTTGATACTATTCCCCTTATTCCTTGTAGAATCATGCCCAGCTCGGGGGTGGCAGTGTTGCTGAGTGATTGATGAACACACTGGCCTATGGTTGGGTGGAACGTTGCAACGACGTAGTTGGTTGCGAGACAAGCTTCTTCTAAGATAAGTATTCTTGTGTTTAAATCCTTGCAACTGTGTTTGTTTTATCTTTGCATCTATATATGCAATTATGATTTAATATGAACATGTTAAAATGTTATGAATGACTGAATTTTGCTTCCGCTGTATGTTAATTATTTATGCATCTGTGTATGTTTATTTCCAATGCATTTTATTTTACGTACATGGGGCTAGATTGCCCGGATTGTTAGCATTATAGTCGCGTCCTCTCACCGGTAGAAGGGTGGGGACGTGATAGGCAACATTGGACATTGTGCATATTTTCAAGCATTTATTTTGGTTTGTGAAGTCAACTAATTTGGGTTTTACACTGTTTTAGTATCACTGTAGCAATTCTAATTTGTAGCTTGTATTTTGGGAAGAACTAATGTCGTGCATTTAGGTTTGAATTTGTATTTGTATTTAGTATTTACGATTTGCTAACTTTCATTGTTGACTTCATGATTCTAAATCTTTCTTTACAATAATGATTTCCATGCTTTGTTAGATCTTATCGAGTCACTCATTGATTATAGTAACTTTGTTCTCAATAGGGGTTCAGGTAAGCTATGCTTTATTGGTTGTTGGGATAGGATAAGTTGTTCAATTTGTCGTGATGAGGTTACCCATCATAATTCTTTGTTAGATCCATATTGTTAGGAGGATCTGTCAAATATTGGTTTGTAGGACAATCTTCCCAATTTTGGTTGGTACTATAGTCTGTTAAAACTGCTTAGTTAGGTAGTCAATAGATAATTCATACATGGAACAGAAGGTGTAAGTAAGCTCTTAAACTTGAAGGAGTTGGATTATTTTGTCACAGGTAGTTTTGAGAGATTAACTGCACCAAGTGCCATATCCATATTGCTCTTGGACACTTTCAGGCCTAATCCAATGTCTACATGTTCTTAGGAAAGTTCCATTTTCGCTTATTGACTATTCGAGAGAAGTATAACAATCTATGAATTTCTATTTTTTTATAATTTCAAGTCCACAAAAGTATTTTCAATATTTGTTGGTTTTCTTACACAAGCAAACTTCATTTGGTGTTGTGGTGGATTCTTATGACACAACCATATTGTAGAGGCATTGATTAACCACTTTCTCAATTTAAAATGTGCTAAAATTGTTAAACATCTAGCACATTGAATTCTCTTAGATAAGACAAGATAAAATAAGTTTTTCAATGTTCAACAAATGACCATAAAAATGTCAATGGGATTGCTAAGTGCATTTGATGAAGTGGGAGTGCAATGGAAACTCCTATAAAGGAAAGACAAAAGCATAGCTAATATAAGATCCAAGAGTCTAAACCCTAAGCATACAAAAATGTTGATTAACCCATTTCTCAATTTAAAATGTGCTAAGACAATTAAACATCTAGCACACTGAATCCTCTTGGATAAGACAAGATAAACTAAGTTTTTCGATGTTCAACAAATTACCATAAAAATGTCAATGGGACTACTAAGTGCATATGATGAAGTGGGAGTGCAATGGTAACTCCTATAAAGGAAAGACATAAGCATATATAATCTAAGATCCAAGGGTATAAACCCTAAGCATATAAAATTGTAATGCTAATACATGAATCCTTTGATTGATGAGAATAAACAACCCTAGGTACAGGAAGAGAAATGTCACACATGATTGATGAGAATAAACAACCCTAAGGCCATGAAGAGAAATGTCACACATGAGGAAACCCTGGAGGTGGCCTTAACATGTCTTGGTGTTGTTGTTGTTTCCTGTAGAACAAGATGAGGAAGGTATAATGTCTACCCATTGACACTACATAAATAGGCCACTGCTTTAAGCAATTCTTACCAAATATCAAGCCCCTAGGGTTAGCTCAATTGGTTGAACCATTTTCCCAAGGCATGTTATTGAAGAATTTTTTGGGCTCAAAATAAGTATGTTTTCAATAACGATTTCCTAATATATGTTTCAGATTTATTTCCTAACAAAGATGTTGAATTAAGGTAATTTAGGCTTGATTGTAAATTTTATATTTTATGAATAATTTAATTATATATTCAGTTTCACAAAACATAAAGTAAATGCAAGATTTTTTTTGTGTGGTTGGAGGTAGGATCAATGTGTATACAAACATGTGGGCATATGGTGTCATAGGGAAACGAAATTATTATAGACTCTTCTTGTGAAAATGTGAAAGTATATGAACCGAATCAAGGACTTACTACCATCATATTTTGTTGTACATTAAAAAAGTCTTTACTTGAGATGAATTTGAAATAAGAAAGACACATAGTATCTAAAATATCAAGGGAAAAACCACCACAAAATATAATGCACTTCCAAAAAATTTAAATCAATAAATTATGCTTGTGAAGTACATTTTCAAGTAAGAGTTAATAGGAGAATCAATCACAATTAAAAGTTTTCAAACAAGAACAATATTACCAATTTTGTTGTGCCTATCATACGCAAATATGCATTAAGAAATTTGCCATTAACTTTCCTACAACAAGATTCCAACACAAGTGTTAAATGCTCCAAAATTACCAATCAAATTCTACTAGTGGTTCTACAAACCATCAATAGACATTGCAATAGGACGAGCCTTACTTTATAGAGTCTTGGCTTAATAACCTCCAAATTAAAATAATAATTTCTTTGCCAAAAGACCAGTGGGATAGTTCAAGTGGTCGAGTGTTGTAAGTTGTGAGCAGAAGGTCTAGGGTCAAATCCCCGAGTGGCTATACATTGCTATATAAGGGCCCCACTTGATGTCCCCATCAGGTTATCTCTGTAATCAAAGCAATTTGGGTGAGGCCCCTTCAGGTGGCCCCCCTATGACTTATTCCCATGGACGTAGCAAGCCCCGCTAGGGGGTAGGTGAACCACAAATGAACAAAAAAAAGAACTTTGCCAAAACCTTAGAACTATTTTAGAAAAAAAACTCTAAATAATAAAATAAAAGTGGTCAAGGCACATGTGCAAATCTCTTAATATAAGAGCCAAGGAGAGTGGTGCACTTGGCATCCAACTATAGACTATTGCAATTAATTATTTCAAGCCTCGTGGATCAAGCTAACCCTCAAAACTCTATTCTACTAATCATGGGAACCACTTGAGACATTGACTTGGGATGGCTTAAATGGTTTCACTTGTGTTTCTTACATTGAGTTGGTTTATGAATCACCACTAATCACCACAATCAAATGTATCATCACCACCCATCACATGGAATATTAAATAATGACAAAAACACAACCTAAGAGTCAAGGAAATTCAAGGAAATTTTAAGATAATTTTATCAATGTCCAACAAATGACCATCAAATTAGTTCATTGGGACTAATAGTTACAATCCAGTGTAAATACAATGTGGGAGTTTACAGGTGATTCCTACTTGTAGATATTGATGACGGGTGGCTTGGGTTTTTATTAATAAGTACTTATACTCTAGACTATATGTTGATTCCACATGTCAAAGCTAAGTTCATAAATGAGGGATAATTTACAAGAGTTGATCTTCCAACTTCAAAACAATCATAATAAGATGAGTTTGAACAAGAGTCAGAGGTGTTATAAACAATGAAATCTAAGCCACTTACTTCGAGCAACGACTAAGAAAAATATTATAAAAGTTGTCCAAAAGGAACTTGTGGTGAGATACTCATCTCCAAGGTTATTTTCATACATTGTTTGCTTCCTGAATATGTTCCTTGTAATGTCTCCATTTTCTTGGTAACACCATGGAGAAACCCCCAACCCTTGAGAACCCCATGGTTCCTAGTGGAGAATTATAATAATTAAAAAGGGGGGAATTTTAATAGATAAAAAATATCCTTGTATGCAACTTTTAGACATATATTAAAATTTATGTGCTTTAATTATTTTATATTAATTTTTGTACCTAGTGGATGTACTAGGTGGCCAAGGGGTGGCGCATGAGGCCTTCTGGATCCAATGGATTGTCATGCTAATTGGAAACTACAAAAAAATTAAGAAATATCCAGAAAAGCAGAAAAAAGATAGTAAGGATGACAAAATTAGCCAACCATAAAGCATGCACAAAGCAGGCAAGTGCAGGAAAAGCTGACAGCATGAAAAACAAACACCTTAAGAAAGCAAGGAGGGCTCGGTTTCCAAAAGAGAGAAAGGCATGTCATCCTAAAAAGCAGGAAACAAGGAGGGCACAGTTTCTAAAGGAAGAAAAGGCATGTAAGTTGGAAAGGCAGGAAAGTAAGGAAGATAAAGCAAGCACGTTTCCATTCAATTCATAACAGATCTATATAAACCTGTTTTTATTGATATAAACCTAATCTATATAAACCTATTTGATACCAGATTTGTATAAACTTGTTTTTACTGATATAATATGCCATAATAGAGATATGAGAGCTTCCTTAAGTTTAATCCTTCACCATTGATCGTTGGGAATTGAATAGTAAGGTTTTAGTTTGCATGTGTTGGGATTCCCAGGAGCCTGGAAGTAGACTTCATCCTGGTTGATGTTCAAAACCTAAAAGGACCCAACATATTCTGCATAGGAACCTAAATTTCATGACCCTCTCCCCTCCTTGGTTGGACCTCCTTACTTGATCCTTAATTCATTATGCAGTTCACAATATATGCCCAATAGTTATTTGGAATTTTTCTTGTAAGGAGTTGATGTCCAATTTGATTTGATTTGGATCATAGCCTTAATTGCAGACCTGTAATTGATCTTACAAAACCCACCTCTGAGCCTTATGCAATCGAAAGAATATTCCACTGTGCAATGAATTCAATCCAAGTAAATTTATTCTCATGTTAGCCCATAGTTTTCTTATCTTGGTGAATTGAACATAAAGTTTATTTGTTCTTGAGTTACTGTGCCTAAATAAGCCTTAGGTACATTACATTCCCTGAAAATATGATGAGAGTGGATGGAATGAAACCATTCCTCCTTCCATATCGAGTTTTATTCTATAAATTGTTTGAGGGTGGTCCAAGTTTAATCATTTCAAGTGGATGGAGAGATAACAAACAAGGCCATTCCTCCTATCATAACAAGTTTTCTTCTATAAAGCGTTTGGGGGTGGTCCATGTTCAATCAAAGTTTTTCAAAAGTATGATGTTGACTCATTTGCAATCTTCCCCAAATATGTTAATATCATACTTTAGAAAAAAATTGATTGATCCACCCTAAGACCACTCAACAAAACCACATGGTAAGGTCCTCGTAGCATTTGTTTCAATACTCTCTTTTAGCTTCATCGCATCCACATTACTTCCCATTTTTTTCTTTTAGCGTTCCTTTGCACCTCCTAGGGAAATTGCTAGTTGTATACCTAATAAAATGTAAATCTCATAGAGCTTCCGTGAATCTATATATGTGAAATGCTTAATCTTAGCTCATTCATTTAATTAAATTTATGCTTTCATGAATCCTTTGTCAATGTTAATAAATCGAATGAAATTTTGCAAGCACGAAGTTACATATGAGTTTTTGTTAACATTATGTATGCTAAGTGTGGAAGAGCTTCCGGTAATCCATATATGTTAGATATGCGTTTTTGTTAACATTATGTATGCTAAGTGTGGAAGAGCTTCCATTACTCCATAGATGTGAAATGCTCAATATTAGCTAGCTCATTCATTAGTTAAATTTATGCTTTCACTAATCCTCTATCAATGTTAATAGATGCAATATAATATTGAAAGCATGAAGTTAAATTTGAGTTTTGTTGATAGAATGTATGCTAAGTGTACTTTCATTTCAGAGTTATTGAAGACTGCAAGTTTTTTTTTCCATGGGAAAAAAGTCGCAATTTACCACTTAAAATAAACTACATTGTTCATGGGCCTTTGAGGCCATTACAAAAACTTTATGTTAAACAAGACTCATCTAATATTACCGCCACAAAAAATAGTGGGTTGTGGGAGTTTTGAAGAATGTAAGTTGTTGTGCCATTGACATCTTTACTCTTTCAAAATTCTACATTAATAATATATTTTGATAAACAATATTGATGATTTAAAACAAATGTCCTTAATTTTTTACTCCAAACACCACCAACTTTATGTTCAAATGTCAATCTGTAACTTTTCCCAATATGCCAAGGAAAAGATAGAGTTGTTGTTGACATGCTAGACAAGAGGAGGTTCAACAATAATGGGTATTGATATCCAATATTTATCACAATGTCAGCGAGGACCCTCCTTCACCAAGGAAACTGCCCTTCCTTCACCAAGGAAGGATTCCTTAGACTCCAACTATAATAGTCTCGAAGAAGATAGCTTTGCAAATTTTGTTACCAATCAATAGGTTCATAACATTAGTCTCTTTCTTTATTTTTTAGTAAATTTACTTTGTTTATAGTATCAATGATGGACATTTCACTGCTAATAGATACACAAATCAATAATTTATTTGTTTGTAAATGCTAGTATTTATATCCAAAACACACAATCAATAATTCTCTGTATATTTTATTTAAGTCTATATGTAATTGCACCGAGAGAAGCGAGGTGCTCTCAGGCCAGTATGTGGGAGATCCTGTCACGTTAGTTACGTTATGCTAGCTGACATAAAAAAATTATGTTAACCGACGTAAATAAAAAAAAATAAAAATTATATTGTGGATTACCATTAATGATTACTGGAAATGCTAAACTCTTTTTCAAGAGATATTCAACCTTCTTCGAAGATTCTAGCCTTTCTATTTTATTTCATTTTTAATTACTTATAAAACAATTTAAAATAACTAAAAAAATTAGATGTATTTTGGTGTGGCTTTAGAGTAGAATTTTGATATATCTGAATACAACTTATTGGTTAGAATAAAGGAGAGTCATGCAAATAACATTAATGAGATCAATGTGTGTTTAACCTAACACTACCCCAACAAGTCTGCTAAAACAAAAAATAATATAGAGAAAAACATGTAGCCTAATTTATCAAATAATAAAAACCCAATTACAAAACTAAATGAAAAGTAATTAAAAAACCCATGTTAAATCACAATTTAACAAACACTAAAGGGATCAAAATGTTTGAGATGTAATTTTTATGAACATTTAAAAATTTAACATAAAAATAGCTTACACCTAAAGAAATTGGATCCCTCTAGGTGCTTTCTAGATCCAGGTTTAAGATGGATCTATGCTGGTTTATATTTTTCATTTTTTAAAATATTTTATTTATTTATGTCGGTTAGCATAACGTGACTAACCTGAAAGTATCTCCCTCATACTCGGTTAGAGAGCACCTTGCTTCTTTCGGTGCAATGAGTATAATATTTTTTTATTTTTTGAGCCGAGAGGCTCTCTACAGCCCAGTATGGGGTAGATCTTGTAACGTTACATAACGCTTGTAATGTTACGTAACGTTGTCACGTTACATAACGTTACATAATGTTATGTCGGCTATTAAAAAAATAGAAAAAAAAATAGAAGTAAAGTTACAATGTTATGTTGGCTAAAAAAATAGAAAATTAGAAGGAAAAAAAAACAATTCGTGCCGTTCGGCCCTACCTGATAATTCATGCACACAGAATAAGCTTTTGAATAATATACACAAATTAGCTTCCAACAGTTTGAGATTGATCGATAACTTACCGTCGTGTAGAAAGCAAAAAGACATATACTCTTAAAAAGCTTGAAACTGAGGCTCTGCAATGAGCCCAATGCAAAACCCGTAGCATTACCCCAATCGTAAAGTATCTTCTCTCTTTTCCACAGAGGAACTGCTGCGAACCTCTGCACATAAGGGAACGCTTCCGAAAGACTGGCGCTGCCACACAGGAGAAACGTCCCCAACCGTGTAGACAAAAGCCATAGCATCATCCACGCAATTGTGATACCAAGTTGGATTACGTTTTTTGCTATCAACCCGCCTACCTGTACAATCAGTGCAATGCTGCTAAAATGTGAGTTCTTGCAAAAACAAAATGAATCAAAATAAAAAAAAGAGGTTTTCATAATTACCTGCTCCGGAACTCCATTTTGAGATCCCGATAGTCTGTAGAATCTTTTGACTTTGTCTGATGGATCGACTCTCCCAGCACTGTTGCTAACAGGGTGGCTCTCCGGCCGAGGTTCGATCGAAGGAATGATGTTCTCACAAATGGCCGTCAGACATTCCATCTGAGATTTTGAGAACGGATGCGGATGGATGCCATCCTCTCCTTCCCTCAAGTGAGGATGCCCAGCTCCTTCTGGTGCCTCCATTGCTGCTCAAACATACAAGATGAAAAAGAGTCGTGGAAAATGTACTGTTCCTGCTCAGAAAATGGGTCGACGCGAAAGAATTTTCTCTACGATATCGTATTATAACATTGCGATCATCGAATAGCCTGACGATCCGAAAACAAAAACCACTCAGACGGAATCTGTATAACTTTCAGACTTCGAGTTTGGTGGTTTGTTAAATGTAAACTTGGTTTCCGGTGTGGTGTTAATGTTGTCCATGGAGGTACGTACGTCTATCAGTGCCGAACAAGAAATATAATGGCTGCCCTTCAAAATTCTACCAACTCTGAAGTTGGCAATTACCATAAAATGATGTCACCTCCTCTCCATATTCATGAAATTTAAAAAATAATGGAAAAAATTAAAAAGCCTATCCACGTCAAATGTTCCCAGTAAACAAAAATTATAAAACAATCAATTCAATAATAATGATAATGGATGTTGGATTCACATAAAGAATTCATACATTAGATATAACTATCTTGAATCAATCAAAATTGTAAATATTATATATCAAATCAATTTAGTCAATTCAATAATAATAATAATGGATGTTGGACTTACATAAAGAATTCATAAATTAGATATAATTATCTTGAATCAATTAAATTGTAAATAAAATCCTAGGCTCTATCAAGCGGTGAGAGGGATCAAATCTCCAGAAGTGCAAACCTCTTCTCAGGTATTGCACTCAAGGAGGTTTGCACCACGGAAAATTTGATCCCTCTTGGCTCTTGATAGAGCCTAGGATTTGGATCTACGCTGGTTTAATTAAAAGCCAACATGTTATAAGTTTGTTTTTTTATTTTTTATTATTATTAATTTTTATCGAGCCTACATGTACCACATCAGCGTTATTGCACCGAGAGGCGCTCTACAGCCCAGTATGGGGAAGATCTTGTAACGTTAGGTAACGTTACGTAACACATAACGTTATTTTTATTAATAAAAAATAAATTTTTTAATTATAGGCCAAAATAAATGCTGGCCAAATAAAAAACCTAATATGGAGGAGATGTTGTAATCTTCTTACCTAACAAAACAATAAAAAAGTAAAAATTTAATTATCCGTAAAAAAATATGGGTGAGGGAAAAAACACAATATGGGGGAGATGTTGTAATGTTTTTACTTAACAAAATAATAAAAAATGTTGGCCTTGCACATGGTTTTAAAACCATAAACCATGCACATGGTTTTAAAACCATGTGCACATGGTTTTAAAACCATGCACGTGGTTTTTATGCACATGGTTTTAAACCATGGTTTTAAAACCATACACATGGTTTATGGTTTTAAAACCATGTGCAAGGCCTTCCAAATAACCCATCGTTTTATTGTACATGGTTTAAGAGGGCTTTGCAAAACCATGTGCAAGGCCTCCTAAACAACCCATAGTTTTATTATACATGGTTTAGGAGGGCCTTGCAAATGGTTTTAAGACCATGTGCAAGGCCTCCTAAACAACCCATGGTTGTAGGAGGGCCTTGCATATGGTTTTAAAACCATGTATGGAGAAATGTTGTAATGTTAGTTCATAACAAAATAAAAAATAATAAAAAATATTATATGTGGACCATAAATAATATTAAATATTAATAATAAAATATTATATGTGGACCTTAAATAAAATGATGTGTCTTTTGGTTTGAATCAAATCAATGGATACCTACAAAGAGATTTGATTCCTCTCGGTGCTTGATAAAGCTTAGGATTTGGATCTACGCTGGTAAACGGGACACATCTCACCTATTTAAGTTGTAAAACACGCCTCTAGTCACAAAAATATCGTTAAACAAAGACTATAATTTTTATTATTATATAACATTGATTATTGAAACTACTTTACATACACCACTATAGACACTTACCATGTGTGCATATACATGAGGTCTAATATAGGGATAATTTTAGGGGCGAATTTTAGCCCAGTGGGCTATTTTTCACTGTTTTTTTGCCAAAAATGATTCACCATTTTGCATTTTTTGAAGCCCTGTTTTGCCCAATTTTGATGGGGTAAAATTTTTTCACCCTAAAAATCGCCAAATTACTATATAAACGATAGAAAATCCTTGGCAATTAAATATTTTTTGAAAAATATCGCCAATTATTTTATATTTGGTGTTTTAAGAATTGGTAATATTCGCCAACATTTATACACTTTTAAATAAGTATGGTTCCTTAAAATCATTCCTAGGACTCTAATAACGTTTAGGGCCTAAACGTTAGGGCCACATGGTAATACAAGTCATACCTCTATGTTATTACCACACAGTGACACTAAGCATACTACACTACATTGCATGGATCGCGTATTACTAAATATATTTGAAACCAACCCATTTTATGCTATTTTTGGAATCTTTAAGATAAAAACCAACTAAAAAAAGGCGAAATGCTCACAAAAAAAGGTTTGACACGCTAAAATCCACACCGTGAGTGATTTGCTTCGTGTCTGGTTGATGGTCAAAGCATCCATTTAGCCTAGCAGGTCGGTGGGTAGGCCAAGGGTTTATGGGAATTTTAAGGGTTTTGCGGTTGAGTGTGCTGTGCATATAGTGGCGTTTAAGTTTGCAACGCAATCGGAATCACATCACAGGGCATGGCAGACTGCCTGTCAAGGTATTAATTGCCCCTTCCACAACTGAAGCCCTGCCAAATTTAGCGGAATTGGAGTTGAAGTTTGACGAAGAGCCTGAGCCTGAGCATGAGCATGGCGGACAAAGGCAAAAAGGGGAGTGTGGACGACGAAGAACTCATCATTGCCATCCAAAAGCTACAGGAAATTCAGGACGAGCTTGAGAAAGTAAGATCGATGTCGAGGTCATATGGGGTTTCTGTTCTCAGAATTTCGATATGATATGATATGATAATTTCTTTCGTTAGTAGAGATTGTTCTATATACTCATGCTTATTGTTGAAGTAGGTTAACGAGGAAGCAAGCAACAGAGTGTTGGAGGTAGAACAGAAGTACAATGAGATACGACGTCCGGCTTATGAAAAGCGAAATTCTACCATTCAAGCAATTCCTGATTTTTGGCTCACTGCGGTATGTAATTAACGCATTTTTCTACCAGGGGAGATTTCTCTGCCATGTCAATTGGCTGTCCTTCGAACTCATATTTAATTAAGACACTATTTTCAATTTGCATAGGGCCTTTGGAAATGGCTGCATTTAAAACTTGAGTGGTTAAATTTAGTCTTGGGATTAAATGGGTATTGATTACTCTGACGTTGGTGTCTTGGTCTATTACAGTTTTTAAGTCATCCGGCATTGATTGATTTCCTGACTGAAGAAGATCAGAAGGTGCGTTTTACTTTGTGTTCGGCTCTCTTTCTCTTTTTCTCTCACACACAACAAACACATTATTTGAACGATAGACATACTCATATTTTTCATGGAAAGTGCTTCTGAGGGTTTCTATGGTCTGCAAGTCAGGCACTTGTGTCTTAGACGATGTAGGCCTCTGTAGAGAAAAATACACTTAAAACTGAAAGAAGCAGGGGAAGCAGTTGTTTCTTGTTGCGGGCTTCGTATTGCTATAAGCCCAATAACTCCAGTTATTATTCATCATTATTATTATTTATTTTCTCGCGACGGTGGGAAAAGTCACTTCATGCAGTTATGTCAGCTGTTGGGAGTCCTTTTTTTTATGGTCAGAAGCTATGTCAGTTGTCTTTTCACACTTATCTCATTTCCCTTGGAGTCAACACTCAATCTACCATTCTCTCATGCATGTTTCTACACTACTTAGAGTTTTCCTATTGTTGTTCATGTCCATTGCCAGACTGTGTATAACTCAGAAATTCGAATTTAGGGACAATGCTGCAATCTTGGAAGGAAAATAGATGGCTGTAGGTGAGCATAGAGGTTGGGCAAGTTAGGAACCTTTACCCATTGAATTCTGCTACTTTTGGATGCTTGAGAAGCCATGAATTAATGTTGTAGGAGATTCTCCAATATCTTTCAGCAGGTGGGACTCTTACTGCACACACTGGTAAGCACTGTAAGGGTTGGATTTCTTGAGGGAACTGTGGATTGGTTAAGGGAAGTGCCTTCCTTGTGTTGTGTGGGGCAGTTGGAAGGAGTTCCTGTTGATGTATTTGTAACTTCGGAAGATATTCTGATGTATATTATCATTGTATGTTGTTGTACCCCCATTGGGGATGTGTGTTACCCCTTTACGAGATGTCTAAATTGTGTCTAGATCTTGAGGTACAATCTCTGTTGTAAGTCGGGGCAATAGTCGCCAGTGTAACATCATGTAATATGTAATTGTGGTCTCTCTAGGATAAGTGGGCCCCATGTGAGTTGACATGTAGGCTCGAGTCTTATATTTGGTCAGTGACTTGAAAGGGTATAAATAGGGAGGCGCTCTCCCTCATTTATACACACCACACATACTCTCTAAGGCGCATGAGAGAGATATACAGTCAAAGGAGGAGGGAAAGATAGCTGCTGAACATTTCTTATTACTGCTTTTGATCATCTTACTATTCTGAAGAAGTTTGCGGGGTTTTCTCCTTTATGGTTTCCTCGATGAAAATTCTTTGTGTCTTGTGTATCTTTTACATTTTATGCATTTTGCTGTACTTGTTATTCTTTTAGATAAAGATCCTAGATAATCTAATCAGATCTTAAGAAAATCTAACATGGAATTAGAGCCTCTCTGAAAGAAGGCACTGTGCAACAGCGGGAACTAGGGCTTCTTAGTTGAAGGTGTTCTCTCCACAGATCATCAAGCAAGGAGGGCTAGGCTAACTCGCCTCACTAGGGCACATCTATTGGTGGTATCAGTTTTTGAATCAGAGAAGTTTCATTGTACAGCCGAAATACAGCTGCAATGGCAGCTAATGGAATTTAGGGTTTCATGCCTGAAAACCCTAGAAGACCGAATTTAGTAATCCTAGCACTTTCGTTGTAACGCGAGATTGGAGAAGGCTCAGAAGTTGAAATTTGTATAGGTCGAAGAGAAATTTGTGTTGTACATTGTGTAAAAATTTAGCCTCAGATTTGCTATACTTCAAGAGATATGGTTCCTCTAAATCAAGGTTCCAACCTCCTCCAGGATACAGTCATAAACAGGTGACCTAGGGAGATTTGCTATATCTTGAGCTAGGAAGGTCCAAATGAAATTTCGCAAAATGTTCCAGGTAGGGCACAGACTGTAGTTTATGTAGTACGTTTTTCAAGCCCAGAATGTGAAACAATGACACGTGCCAGTCCGTACAAGTTTGCTATGCTGAATAGTCCCCAAAACAGTCACCTTGGGAAACTCAAAATAAGTCCCACTTAGAGAATCCATTTTTGCTCTAACTTGTGGGGTTGGAAAGACTTATTAGGCTATCACAGTGAGAAATTTTAGACCTTAAGGATTCGAACCTTTGGAGATACAATAGAAGCAATATCAGTCATTTCTGCAGAAGAAATTGGAAAACTAGGGCTTCCTATTTCGGGAGTTTCCCTCCACTGTTTTCAGAAAAGGAGTACATTCGATAGCTCGCCTTGAAGAGGCCCATTGTTCTATCCAATCAGAAGTTTGAAATTCCAGGTTTTGAAATTTAGGAATTCTGTGACAAACCCTAGATCAGCCAGCTCCAGAACTAGGATAGACACTTCAAATCGGTAAGATCTAAATTTTTTGCTATTTACATTTGAGGTTCTCATTTCAAAATGACTAATCACACCAGCTTAATGACAAGCTTGGTGAAGCTGACAACTTTCGAGTATGGAAGTATAGGACCTCTGTTATCCTTGAAGAAATTGACTTGGATTAGTATTTCAGTAAGAAAGTTCTAGGAGCAAGAGGGAGATGAGGATAAGGCTAGAGCCAAGAGAATCATTGCAGATTCTATTAAAGATCATCTCATCCCTCATGTGTCATTCTTGAAGACACCAAAAGGAAGTGTTCGATGCTATGACGAAGCAATCGAAGAAGAAAAGATATTGTTATAACCACTTTGAATGGCCTCCCAAGATCATGGGATTCATTCATTTGAGGAATGTGTGCCAGAAGAAAGTGATTACCTAGTAGACTCTGGGAAGAGTGAACACAAGAAGAAGCTCGACCCATAATAAGAGAAGAGAAGCAACTAAAGATCAAGCTCTCATGATTCAAAGAAGATCCCTCAAGCAATGAGGAATATGAAGGACTCAATTCTTGAAGAACCTCTTATCCATCTTAGCATTTGGATAAGAAATCATGCTGGTATGAATGAAGAAGATGACGAAGCTGAAGGCTCAAGAAGGAGTCTATCCACGAAACAAATAAAGATGAGTATTCAATTGTCATTTCATGATATTGTTTGGTTATGCATTTGTTTATATTCTGTTGATGTGTTATGCATGTTTGAGTATTTGCATTTATACTACTGAATTGCACATGATGGGTAAGAAGTCAATGTTGTTGTACTACATTCCATTACTACTTATCTAGATTGAAACCTCTTTGCTGGAATATTAGGAGTAGTGTACACACTCTTAATAACATTAGAGTAGAATGCATGTAGAAGTTATTGTATGTATACATGATATGGATGAATGTTGTAGCATTGGCTAAAACAGTCGCATGGCTATGTGACATATATTTGTCACTACTAATATGTTTTGGAAATTATGATATGTTTCTAATCATGCAAATGAACTTGACTTGTAGATAATGCCAAAGAACAAGTAACGACAGTTCAAAAGAGGAACCTAAAGCTTCCCGGGTCAAAGACACCATGGCGAAAGAAAGAGCTTCAGAAGAATATAAAGAGAACGATAAATCCACCTTGAGAGATGAAGACCACCTTGGGCACGAGAAATAATCCAAGATGAAGAATAGTATGACTATACTTTCAAAGAAAGAAAGAGGCCTTAGAGACACTCCAGTTATGTGACACTGTTGAGCGACATCATTGATGCAGAGTCTTCCAGCTATGAAGAAGTAGCCAAGAAGAATGGGAAGGAGAGCACCAGTTCAAGAAGAATGATGTCTAGGATGCGGTATCGAGACCTGAAGGGAAGTCCGCAGTGTCTTCCAAATGGATCTACAAGATCCATCATGCAGTAGATGGCAACATCGTGGGATACAAGGCAAGATTTGTAGCACGAGGCTTCTCACAGAAAGAAGGCATGGCTTACGAAGAGACATTTGCAGCCACTGGGAGTTGAGACACATGACAGGCAGACTCGTGTGCAAATTAAAGGCCTTGTACGAGCTCAAAAGGCACCTATGGGATAACACATACATGAGGAGCTTGAAGATCACCTAGAGTGATGAAGATCTTAACCTTTGCTACAAGGTTGAAGATGAAAGCCTATAGAGGATGACAAGCTCACAGATGGGTGCGAGAAGAACTTTTCAAAAAGTTCAAGATAGAGGATCTTGGTATCCAGTGACCTTAGATGGATACATACAATATTAGTAGCAGAGGAAACTACTTGTCACTCCAGTACATAATGTTTCAATACATAGAGTATGAAAGGCAGAGGAAGAATGATGCTCCGCTTCAGAGGGAGTGACTGCAGAAGATCCTGAGGTTTGACATGGTACGACAAGATGGACAGATTACTGATGGTTCTAGGCTTTATTGAGAGTAAAGCAGATTCCAACCTTTGCTTCAGGTTGAAGGCGGAAGACCAGTGATGCTCCTGTTATATGTCGATGACCTGTTCCTGATAGGATAAGAGGAACTCATTAAAGATGCAAGAAGGAGACTTGCTGCCGAGTTCGAGATGAAGGACTTGGGTATGATGCACTACTTTCTAGGCATGGAGATGTGGCAGAGTGCAGATGGAATCTCCCTTGGACAAGGGAAGTATGCAGTGGAGATCCTGAAGAGGTTTGGGATGATGGACTGCAAGGCCATGGCCACACCTATGGCATCGAACCTGAAGCTATTGAGTGATGCTTTATCAAAGACAGTTGATGCCACGATGTATTGTTAAATGATTTGTTCATTGATGTGCCTGACGAATACAAGACCAGACACATGCTTTGATGTGAATGACTTGAGCTAGTTCTTGACGGATCCGAGACATGCTCACCTGGTTGCAAAGCATGCTGTGAGATACCTGAAGGGTACAGTTGAGTATGGGCTCAAGTATGATATGAATCAGAAGACTAACCTGCATGGTTATGTTGATTCGGATTGATAGAGCCACTGAGAAGAAGAGCACCTTGGGTTGCTTCTTCAGTTTGAGATCCAGTATGGGCTATTGGTTTGGAAGGATGCAGTCTAGCATGGCGCTGAGTACAACCGAGAGAGGAGCATTGAAGCTCCAGTATGTGATCTAGATCGAGATCTCTCGAAAGAGGGAGTGATGAGTTCTAGCATAGCCATTGAGACAGGTTGTCTGCGCAAAAAATCTTGGTGAAGCTCGTAGGTTGCTCAGACGTAATCAGTCCTGTAGGTTGTCCTCAGATGTAATCAGTCTTGGCGAAGCTCGCAGGTTATCCTTGGACGTAATCAATACTAGTGTGATTCTATGCTAGAAATGGCTAGAGTGAAGTTTGAATACTTCAGAGAGAAGCTTGGTGTACTTCAGATCGAGGTTCCTTCCAAGGGGAAGTGATGACTCATGAGTCTAGAAGACGTAGATACACATATGCCTTTTCGACATGGTGGCAGGTTGGGCCTCCCATGGTCGTTGCTGTAAGTGTTGTGTTATGTGTATCTGGGCTGTTCTCCATGTGACGAAGAGATGATCTGAAGATGACGATGTAATAGTAGGGTACATAGGTGTTGCAAGGCATGTAATCAGTCCTTGGATGCTCCTTCAGGTTTTGCAGTGGCATATAATCAGTCCTGGGATATCTTGCAGGTTTTGCAAGAGCCATATATAATAAGTCCTGAGATGTACCTACTTGACGGCTTGCTCGCAGAGATGATAAAGACTTGACAGAGGGCTAGGCCTACATCCAGCATGAAAACGGGCTGGCTATGTAGAGAAAGACCTTGCAGAGGGCAAGGCCTACATCTAGCATGAAAAAGTGTCGGCTCTGTAGAGAAAGACCTTGCAGAGGGAAAGGCCTACATCCAGCATGAAAAAGGGCCGGCTCTGTAGAGAAAGACCTTGCAGAGGGAAAGGCCTACATCCAGCATGAAAAAGCGTCGGCTCTGTAGAGAAAGACCTTGCAGAGGGAAAGGCCCACATCCAGCATGAAAAAGGGCCGGCTCTGTAGAGAAATACCTTGCAGAGGGAAAGGCCCACATCCAGCATGAAAAAGGGCCGGCTATGTAGAGAAAGACCTTGCAGAGGGCAAGGCCTACATCTAGCATGCAAAAGGGTCGGCTCTATAGAGAAAGACCTTGCAGAGGGCAAGGCCTACATCCAACATGCAAAAGGGGCAGCGCTGTAGAGAAAGACCTTGCAGAGGGCAAGGCTTACATCCAACATGGAGAAGGGATGGCTTTGTAGAGAAAGACCTTGCAGAGGGAAAGGCCTACATCCAGCATGAAAAAGGGCTGGCTCTGTAGATGAAGACCTACATCCAGCATGGAAAAGGGCTGGCACTGTAGACCTACATCCAGCATGAAAAAGGGCTGGCTCCGTAGATGGAGATCTACATCTAGCATGAAAAGGGTTGGTACTGTAGACCTACATCCAACATGAAAAATGGTTGGCTCTGTAGATAGAGACCTACATCTAGCATGAAAAAGGGCTGGCAGTGTAGACTTACATCCAGCATGAAAAAGGGCTGGCATTGTAGACTTACATCCAGCATGAAAAAGGGCTGGTTGTGTCAATAAATACCTACATGGAGGCTAGGCCTTCATCCAGCATGAAAAAGGGTCGACACTGTAGAAACTTTTGATGACAAATAGTATGGGATGATGATCAAATTATAAGAAGATGGCAGCGGCTATGATGAAGACTCTATGACTCCGTGATGATGATGGCGGCGCTCTCCCTCATTTATACACACCACACACTCTCTAAGGTGCATGAGAGAGAGATACAATTAGAGGAGGAGAGAAAGATAGCTGCTGAACATTTCTTATTACTGCTTTTGATCATCTTACTATTCTAAAGAAGTTTGTGGGGTTTTCTCCTTTATGGTTTCCCCGATGAAAAATCTTTGTGTCTTGTGTATCTTTTACATTTTATGCGTTTTGCTGTACTTGTTATTCTTTCAGATAAAGATCCTAGATAATCTAATTAGATCTTAAAAAAATCTAACAGTGCCATGGCTGTGATGGCTTAGTGATATCCTTGTAGAGCTTTGGATGAGCTTTTGGCTAAGCATAGTGAGTAGAATGGGTTGTGGGTTGAGAGAGAGAAGCTTGTAGGTGTTTCCTTCGCCTTGGTGCCCTCATAGCTCACCTTGGGTGTGGCCTTTTAGCAGAAAGAGTATATGTTGGATAGAGGGCCTATGGTTGGGTGGAGAATCGCTCTAACACAGTTAGTTCCTTGGATCTTCTTTGTTAAAGATAAGAATTTTGTTTGTATCTGATGTGTAATGATTTTTTTTTATATGCTTGTGATAATTATGCGTATGAATGCATGTGTTGTGTGTGTGGATGGATTTTATTTCTGTTGTGTATTACTATTATGCATCTGCACACGCTTATTTACTGTTATGAATTCTTAATTATGGTTACAGGCAAAATTTGGAAGCCTGGATTTAGTTAATGTCCCCTTTTATTGGTTGGATAGAGGGATGAGGTTGTTACAATTTGCCACTTCCCTATCCTTATGTGGTGCCTTCCTCTTTCCATTGCTTTGAGCAATAAAGTCTTCATCATAAAATCTTGGGTTCAAGGCATTTGTTAGAGAGTGCAATGGAGTATTGAACTGGTCCTCAACCATGATTTTCTTCACTAAATGAACAAAAGAAATATCAACAAATAAAACCTGAGAAGACACTTGTGAAATTATTTCAATAGTTTTCTCAACTATGGTATCCATACCATTGTAAACCTCTCTCAAGAAAGGTTTGTATATGTTGGCACTTCGGAGAAGCTTAAATGTAGGGGATGTGAACTTGAGGAAGAAATATGTATCTTGCTTCACCACTTCTCATCAAGGCATAAGCGTGCAACATAAGCTGAACACCATAGTTCCCTACTCTGAAGCTGCCTGTCGCCACCCAACCTAAAGTTGACTCATCGCCATAGAAGCTATAGGTTGCTTAACCTCAACAAAGCAATGCAACATGACGAAGTTGGAGGCATATATTGTCTCATCAACTTTTAGCAACTCCAATTTAGTGTATTCTTGAAATATTGTTTGAGACTACTGGTGGTTGGTCTTGAATTTGATTATCTACCTTGCTTGCCTTGTGAGTTTCTTGATCCATGGAACTTTATTGTCAATCTCTTCTAAGATCAGACTTAAATTATGGACTATGCAAGGAGTCCAAAAAATGTGATCATACCTTCTCTCAACAATCAAGCCTACAACTTTGCAAACTGGTGCATTATCTGTGATAACTTGCACCACCTTAGCAGGCCCTATTTGCCCAATAGCTTTTATTAAAATGTCAACAGTAAATTTAGCATCTTTTACCTTCCCTGAACAAGCTTTGGCCTTTTAAATAACATTGCTCTTTTTGGTGAAGTGGCAATGATATGCTCAATCGCCTATGCCTAGTATTTGTCCATCCATCCAAGACAATGATAACCTTTGAGCTGCCTCATGAAGCATGAATAGGTGCTAAATATCCTCAACCTGTCTTTTCTCCTTTTTGAGCAGATCGGTTATTTTTTATCATAGTTAACCTCCTTGAACCCTTCAGGAGCTGTGTAAAGCCTTCACCATATCTTGCCAATAATGAGTCCAAACCACATCAAAAGGGATACTACAAGCATAAATGTCCCTTGCCACTTTTGTTTCAGCTTCTCTCTCCCATGAACATTCACCATGTTAGATATACTGGTCTCTTAAATTGCAGAAAGAGGAGATGAAGCCTTAGAATTTTTTGATGATTGTAGTTGCTGTTTTTATTGGGCTGCTTTTCTCTTCCTTGTTTCATGCACAATCCTTGGACCAATGTTGGAGCCTGAGGAGTAGCATTAGCAAGCTGATCATGTCTTGTTTGAGTTCTATTAGCCTCTTTCTGCTAAATCTCTTTCTTCCTCATCTCTGCTGGGTCAATTGTATTTGGGCAACAATCCACACCTTTTCCTAATTCTTGCAAAAAATGTGCCTTCACTCTTGGGTAAGAGCCCTTACAAGGTTTATTACACAAGTTGCACTGCCATTCCCATGAACTACCATAGACAATTTTTGAAATCTTTTTAACATGCATCCAAAGAGGATATTAGTCAGTCCTCTTGTTGGCCTTAGGTATTAGAGGAAGAGAAGTAGCTTGGTTAGAAGCCATTGCTGCTACAAAAAAAAAGAAAGATCTGTAATAAATAAAATGGAAAATGGAAGCATAAACCCTACAAAACTAGCAAAGAACACTAAATAAATAGAAACAACTTAAAACTGCCTTGCTGCTCACCTAAACACATAAGAAATTGATGTTGAAGCTGCCCAAAACACCATGAAAAGCTTGCTGTAGCTAAAACTGCCTAGAGATAGGCAAAACAGCAAAAGAGGATGGCTGTAGCCGCCCAAAAAGATTACAAAACAGCACAAAATGATGGCTGTAGCTGCCCAAAAGACTGCACTCCCTCTTGCTGGAAACATCCTTGCTCAAGCTGCCTCTCGAATCACCCTTGCTCCAATTGCTCTTGCTCAAATAATGTGAGGCAAAATGTGAGTGAAATCCTCTTTATAATTTTTTTTTTCTGTCATTAGAGGCTTCTAGAAGTCTGATACCTAAACCCTAAACCTAAACTCAATGCTTATTGCGTGTCCCATTGATCAAAGTTTCGGAAAAACTTAAAAAGTGAGGAAAAGTGGCTGTACAATTCAGGTATAACCTGGAAATGCATTTTTGACCATATGAAACACAATACCGAAACTTAGAAATGGGTTTCAAGTTTGTACAACTGCAAACATGTTTCCAGGTCATACAAAACATGTTTCTGCATCTCGGTATGGAAACGCAGGGGATACAACATTGCACACCACGTCTCCTGCAACATAGGTTTTGTCCCTAAAGGGGTCTAGTATCACGTGGGATGTGTCTGTATGGTAAAAAATTCATTTCCAAGTCACATCGTATTCATTTCCGTATCTCAGTGTGCAAACACAGGGGGTACGACACACTACCCCACATTCCTTCCAGCATAGGTCTTGACTTTTAAGGATCTTCTAAACATTATGTAATATTTTTTGAGACAAGTCTATATTTGTATGAGGAATTATTGCCAAATTTTTTCCTTTTATTGAATCCTAATTTCTTGACTCTTGTTTCAACTATATGCATATCTAGATAACTTTTGGACCCCACACGATTGGTTGAGGTGTATAACTTGGGTTTCAAAGATCCGCCCAAATTGTTTTGTGTAAGAATTTTGCTGACCAATATCAATTATTATTTAAATTACAATCCTCTATTTCAAACACTTCATTAGGCTGTCAGAATTTCAAAACTTTCATCCTTCATTGTTGTAATTTCCTATACTCATCTCTGTTGCTTTTTATTGCTCAAATATTGGTGGTTTTACCATTGACCTTGTGCCTTATTCCCACACTTTCTCACTCGTTGATGCCCCCCATATTGTCTCTTCTATTGCAAGGTCTCTTGAACTTTTCCAAGAATACCATAAGAAAGATGGCATGTCTACCTTTTTCATTTCAATTTAATGACTGTTGTGGAAAATTGTTGACTATTCTCCAAACATGGCAATGATGTTCTACAACCCTTTTATTGACTACAATGCTCTTGAGCTCCAACATTAGTTTAATTTTCTCTTTATCCACTTCTACAACTATTGATAACCCCATTGTGCTGGCGGGTCATTTTCTTTCCATAGAAAGTTACGGTAAATGTTTTATATAAACCAAAATCCTCATTGTCTTTGGAACCAACTTATTCCTTTTCACCAATTGAATAAAAGAATGTGCTCCTATTCCTCTCACGTGCAGAGGACCTAGCAACCTTCGACAACTATCTACTAACTAAATGCCAAATCTCTGTAGCTTGATCTGGATGCACCATCCACTAACTAGTTGGGCCCAATTGTCCCATTAGTGCTCTATCGTTGTGCCAAAGTTGACCACAATTCATTCCTCAACAAGGCAAAGTAAACAAAGTTAACAAATGGCCTTCTTTTGAGGACACAATTTTGACAATTCTTCCTTGAATCTTTGCTTTGCTTTTGCATCTTCTATAGGTGGGGTCCTATTGAGCTTGTACTGCAGTGGTTAGGAAAATGCAAAATGCTATTGTAACAATGGTCCAACCCCACAAAGAGGTATGGAAGGAGTGAAGTTGCCATTCGACTGTTGAGTGTAATAAAGAATTCAAGAAAAATAGAGGAAAGAGGGCAAAGGTAACCAATAAGGTAGTTAATTCTAAGTTTAATGTAATTTGATTTTAAGGTAATTTCAATTAAGTTTCCAATGATTTTCAACAACTAGAAAGGTAAGATAGCACCATAAACTACATTTGGTTTGCCTTCTAGTTATGTGTGAAGAACCAAGAAGAGTTGAGCCTTTCGTGGTAAAAAATGCTAGATATTCTTGCAAAATAACTTGGAAAGCTCTACCCAAACAAATCAATTTCCACACAACCAAATCGATCATACAAATAGTCGAAATGATATTACAAAGTGTGGAAGGTCAAATGTTCCCTTAGTTATGAGGTGCTATCCTCATAGTTGTTGTGTCAGTAACATCCCTTGAGGTGTGGTTTAAGATGACCCAAGGAGATACTAGTGATGGAGCAAAGAAACCTTAGATTCAAAGCAATTGATCAAAGAAGAGATAGAAACTAAACACATGAAGAGAGTACGCTTTTAATCGGAGGCCTCTAGTTGGCACAGGGTTGGAGGAGATAGTTGGTCCAAGCAGCCCAAGAGCTTGAGAAGGAGATTAGATTGCATTGAGATGCAAATTTGATAGAGCTTCAATGCTTAAGAGAGATTGAGAAGTGGTTATAAAAATATGAAATGAACAATACTTATTGAAAAAGGAGTGAGAGATGTTAAGAAAACAAAGCTAGCTGCTAGGAAAAATCCTCACATCATGTGTATTGATTTGTAGGTTCGAATGAAAAAGCATGAGTTCAAAATGCAAATTGCACTTTTCTTGCTAGTTTGGAAGGTTCTCTTTTCCGGGTTACTATAATAAGCAGGTTATGGCTGGGCAAACCAACCCATCTATCGACTAAAGTGAGAATGAGAGAGATTGATTTGACCGATTAAGCCTTTATTTGTGCCCTCAAACATAAATGGAAATGTTGGGGAGTCGGGACCTTTAAAAGACCTTTATAACTAATCAAGGGATTATGTCTAAACATGCATGTAAGTTTGATCCAACAAGGAAGGGAATGTTTAAGGGAAGAACCCAAAAATCCTAACAAGGATAAATATTTAGACTAAGATGCTAAAGACCTCATCGATGACCTGGACCTATGCAATGGGCTGCACATGTTAGGACAATTTGCACATATAATCCATCATGGAAAGTGGGAGGCCTTCTGTTATCCATGGGTGTTGAATATATGGAGATGCCTTAGAAGATGAGTTTATATCATATAATGAGGACCAAGTGCAAGATACATACACTACATATTGTCCCCATTGGAGAAGTTGTTATCCATGAGGGGATAATGATGAGGTGCCATGTATAAGAGCAAAAGGAAAGCAAGGACAATGAAGGGAAAGAGAAAACAAAGTGCACAACAATAGTAAATACGATGATGCTTGAAAAGCGAAAAGGGCCATTAAAAAATGTGGAAAGAATCAGTGCCTCGACATAAGGACAAAGTTCTCTCATGTGGAGGTCCTCATACCCAAGCATCAAGATGCCAGTGTAGAACCACAAGTGTTGCACTTTGGCGTATGACAATAGGCAACAAGACCAAGGGAAAGGAAAGGCAACAAGCAACGAATGTGTAACAAGTAGGAGATGTTGGGAAGGGGAGCAAACAAGTTTAACTATTACCAATGAAAGAGAAAGTAAACTACGAAAATATAACGAGTTTAACTACTACTAAGGAAATAGCTAAATTGTGAAAGCTAGACAAGATAGCTATTGAAAGGAAATAACAACTAAATTATGAAAGTAAAACAAAGAAGGGGTAAGTTGGTATGAAACTTGCAATTACCTAAATTAATGATGACATT
This sequence comes from Pseudotsuga menziesii, assembly GCA_001517045.1. Classification (NCBI taxonomy): domain Eukaryota; kingdom Viridiplantae; phylum Streptophyta; class Pinopsida; order Pinales; family Pinaceae; genus Pseudotsuga; species Pseudotsuga menziesii. The sequence continues at coordinate 86,625 of LPNX011190726.1, read as the reverse complement.
TGGAGACTGTTGAGGCATGCAAATGATAGATCATAATGCACACATTTGCTAAGGATGCAGTGCTGTTAGTAGAATGTGCCTCTTCTAATATGATTGAGCAATTAGGGGCAAAAGGGGACATTTACCTCGAGTGGAGAAAGGAGGGTACAAGAGTGTAGAAAGGAGGGTACAAACATGGCATCGACTCCCTTGGGAGAAGAGGAGGCAACGGTTCAAAAGACTAAGACAAGAAAGGAGAGCCAAGGACATGGAAAAAACAACCAAAGCTCTTTTGAGGCTTGAAAGTGAATATAGGCCAATTCTAGGAACCGAGAAACCAAATTGACACCTCTAGGCCTTGAAGGGCTGTCTTAAGCCTTGAGTTTCCTCAACATTCTAGGGCCAAAACACGCACGAGACGAGGTTGGCAAGGTCAGACGAAGAGTTTGACTAGACAAGGTGAACCTCCTAAGAAGGAGGATAAGAGGCAATATGAGGTTGTGATTGGTGATTAAAGGAGTGAGCCAAAGAACCAAAGGGCCTTTAGGGAGGCTTAAGGACATAGGAAAAAGAGGATAGGGTCACGATGGACTGAGTGAGATTGACCTTCATGGAAGAAAAACTTCTATGAAGGTACAAGGGAGAGCCATCATTGCATCTAGCAAACGTGACCAAGATGGATGTTGTACCCCAAGTCTCCTTGAAGTATGGAAAATTGGGTGCCCATGATCTTTAGGGCCAAGAGTCAAAGAGAGGCTACTACTTTTGAGGGGTTTAGTCTTGAAATTGTTAAATCCCAAGAATCCAAGAGGTTGGAGTGATGTTGGAAATCCTAAGGGCATGGCAATTTAGAGTAGCTATTACGTTGAGGGCAAATATAGGATCGACCATAAGCCTCTTGATGTCATAGAGCCCACTATGGGTCTTGATGAAAAATAGGTTAGTCACATTAGACTTTCTTTCTTCATCAAAAGGTAGCTCGGAGAGGTCAAACAAAAGGGAAGGGCAATTAGCTTTGACAACTTCAAGATTGTAATTAGTGAGGGCCTTGATAAAGTTCCTTTGGTTAGGGGCAAGCTCAAAGGATACCCATGATAGACATTTTTAAGTTGTGGGAAACTAAGGCTTAGATAAGGGGTAAAGGAGGAACAACGGTAGAAGAGAGAATATAATAGTAGCCGAAGGTCCTCTCTCATGTGTCTTGGAGATAGCTCCAATCTAATGAGTGGGTAAAGAGTTGTTGACATCAAGAGGGCTCATCGGTTTGCAAGGGGGATGCATCGTTGAGGACCCATTTCAACGAACAAAAGGTTTGTGGCAAGGTTGACTAGGTAAGGCAAATGACAAGCTCTCTTAGGGCCAACAATACCCACAACCCAGAAACTGTAATCAACATGTCTAATTGAGAGCACCTTCTTTGAACCTTTAAGAGGGTGTTGATTAAAATAAGGATTAAAAGGAGCCTTCCCTTTCTTTTTGGAAGACTTATAAGAGAGAGCTTCCTTTTCATTGAAAGAATTGGAGTCGGACTTAGGCGGGGGGCTTCTTCTTTTTCTTAGAAGACTTTTTGGCGTTAGGAGGATCTCTATTGGGGTGAGGATCTTGGTAAATTTCGAGCTTGGTGATCGCTTCTATGATGGTGGTCTTTGGATCGTCAATTGGTTCAACTAGTTTAGGTTGGCCTTTGTTTGCATCTTTTCTTTGAACAACCCAATGATACTTTTAAGTTATGAGTGCCAACTTTGTGGTAGTAACACCATTCCAATCTTTTAGCGGTCGAGTCATTTGGTTTAGCTTCATTAAGGTGAATGGTTTTGTTACAGTCTTTGGTGGGGATAAATATCTTGGTAACCCTATCACTAGTTGCATTCTTGTTTGAAACATGGCTTTCGAAGCATGTGCTTTGTCTTCTCCTACAAAGGCCGTAGCATGTGTGGTTTCACATTTGATGAGATAATTGTTTGTCTCCTTAAGTGTGTGAGGGTCTTGAAGGTATAGGTTAACTTTGTTATTGTGATGTACAAACATTGACTAAAAGGCACATAAGCTTATCATTAGGGAGGTGGTCATTGTGTTATAAAGTGTAGTGCCCCTTTTGTGAATGGAAGTGTCTTGTTGTTTTGTGTTTAGAAGGGTTACAAGGTTGTGTTCATTAGCTTTGGAGATGTCAAAATGTGTGAAAATTAGTCAACAAGGAGTTGGAGGTTATAAATAGAGTCCTTAGGCAAGTGATGGAGCCAATGAAGGGCATCTCCAACCATGGTCTTGGGGGAAGTTTCACATTCATGTTGTTGTCATGAATAAACTTAGCACAGTGAGGGAAAAAGCTTTAATATGCCTATCTAGATTTTCACTAATTCACCATTGGATTTTGAAGGTTTAGGAATGTTTTGAGAAAGGCATGTTGCCAAAATTTGTGGGGCTAGTGGGCCACAATAGATGTGCATAAATTCGTCTATAGAGTGTTCAAACTATTTTGACTTTAGGGTTCGTTATTGTTTTGAGAATTTGTTTGATATTCGAGGGGTTACCATTACTGTTTGAAGGGGGAAACCTTGGACTACTTCTTGAATAAATGGAGGGTAAAGGCATCATATAGTTAAGGGTTCGACCTTGAGAATCCTCTGTGGTTTAATGTGTTAGTTGAAATGCTAATTTGTTTGAAAGTTTGGAGGTGTCATTGTTAGGATGTAACCTTGGTTATAAGATTGTGTATTGTTGGATGTATAGTTGGACATGAAAGACCTCCTTCGAAGGGACACCAAGGAACATGAGTTCGTGCATTGAACATGTTTTTTTGGCTTAGTTGCACTTGTGGTATTGTTGGATGAGGAACTTGGTTGATGTTTTGGTTCCATATATTTCGGTTTTTTTGGGAAACACTTTGGAGACATTGATTTTGTGTTTGGTTCATGTGGATGTTTGGGAAAAGGTTTAAGAAAAGGTTTTGGAAACCATGACATTAATGTTAAAATATTGTAACTTCGGAAGATATTCTTGTTGTACTAATTGTATTCCTCCTTCAAGAAGTGTAACTGATGTAATTGGTCATGTAAGAGTCATTGAAAGAATCAATGTAAACTTCCGAATGTAAGATGGGTCAATACTCAATAGTACCCATGTGTCATCATAATAATTATTATTTTGGTGTCTTACCTGACAAGTCGGCTATGTTAGGTTTTAGGTCAAGTCAAGAGACAAATATAAATAGGGAGGCGCGCCCTTCATTTGTACTGACTTCACTTAGGCAAGTTTGCAAGAGAGAGAAGAACAAGTGCTCCAGAAAAGAAAGAGGATAAGTTGTCTTGGGATTTTACATTGTTTTGGTTGAGTTCTATGCTGAGGAAGTTTTGCTGGGTTTTCTCACCCACGAGGGTTTTCCAGGATAAATCTTTGTGTTCTCTTGTGTGACTATACTTGTTGTTATTTTAGTGATCCTACCATTGTAAATTGTTTTAGAATATCATCTAAGCAATTAAGAAAACTTAACATGGTATCAGAGCCACCCTGAAAGGAGACACTGTACAACTAGGGTTTGTTATTCCGAACAAATCCCTTGATCAACCAAAAAGAGGGCTCACTCAACTCACCCTAGGAGGGTGCATCTTTTTGTGAAAACACAACTGAATTCTGAGAAGTTTCATTTTTGGACCAGACACTGCTGTCGGGAAGAGCTAGGGCTTCAATTTTCTTGCGGCTCGATCATCAATCTCAGAAAAGCAAGATACTGTCTAGCTCGCCTTGGGAAGGTGCATCTTTTCTGTCTCTCTACCCTGCTCGTGATCTCAATTGGAAAATTAGGGTTTCTCCATCAAACCTTAGGTCATCTCGAAGAAGGTCTGCAAGAAGCAGTTTTCATCAAGTAAGAATTTCTCCTTCTATTTCCATTTGAAGTTCTCATTTTGTTAAAGATGACAAACAATACCAAGCTGGATGAGAAGCTTGAGGGTGCTGAGAACTTTAGAGCATGGAAGTATCGGATCATGCTCATCCTAGAAGACAATGATCTAGAAGGCTTTATAAAGGAGGAAGTTGCAGAACCAGAAGGAGATGAAGCTAAGGCCAAACACAAGAAGGATATGATCGAGGCCAAGAGGATCATAACTGACTCCATCAAAGATAACTTGATCCCTCAAGTATCTTCAAGGAGAACACCGAAGGAAATGTTTGATGCCCTAACCAATCTATTTGAAAAAGAAATATTAATAGGAAGATGACCTTGAGGAATCACGTCAAAAGTGTAAACGCTCAGAAGTCAGAAACCATGCAATCATACTTCACAAGAGTATCTCAAATCAAGGAGTAGTTGGAAGCTATTGGTGATATGGTAGAAGAAGCAAAACTTGTAATGACCACTTTGAATGGTCTTCCAAGAGATTGGGAATCCTTTATTCAAGGAATCTGCTCCAGAAGAAAGCTGACTAAGTTCCGACAGTTATGGGAAGAATGTGTTCAAGAAGAAGAAAGAATAACAACCAGAGAAGAGAAGCTAAATGAAAATGAGGATCAAGCTTTGGCAGTACATACCAAAGGTAAGAACAAGAGGAAGAGTTATGACCATCCTCCCAGAAAATTTCAAGGGTTTAAGAAGAACAAGAAGTCCAAGAAGGACTTTTCAAAATATGAATGCTTCACTTGTCACAAGATGGGGCACATCTCCATAAATTGTCCCATGAGGGAAGAACAACTCAAGATGAAGAACAAAAGATTCCAGGCCCATGCTGCTAAAGACAATGATCAAGAAGATGAGGAAAGAACTAAAGGAGATGAAGATTCTTGTGAAGAATATGTTTTGATTTCTACACTCACAGGTTCAGTCTCACCTGGGAATGATACTTAGCTAGTAGATAGTGGTGCCTCCAAGCACATGATAGGTTGCAAGGATTCACTCTCCTGTCTTGTACAAAAGGAGTCCACACACAAAAAGTGCTTGGAGATGATTATCAGTATCCCATCAAAGGGATGGGAGAAACCTCCTATAAGTTTGACTCCGGAAAGTCCATGAAGATGAAGGACATCCTGTATGTTCTAGGACTAAAGAAGAATCTCCTTTCTATCTCAGCCTTAGATAAGAATGTTAGTGATTGAGCAAAATATGAAGAAACTTGAACTCTAAAACTTTAACCCATAATAACAGTGCATATAAATCTCATCAATAATCCAAAGACATAAATCAAACCATAGAACACAGGATCCTGGGAAAACCCTCTATTGATTCAGAGGATAAAAAACCCAACAAACGATCTTAGAGTATGATACATTAGTAGCAGAGAATGATTACAACACAATAGCAGATTGCTTTAACAGAGAGAACCAGAGAGTGGAGATCGAATGGAACACCGTATGTAACTTGTCAAGTGCATAACACTTTAATAACAAGTCAAATTAGGTTTTACAACAAAAATAGAATGGTTCCATGTAGCAACAACTTGTTAACACTTAGAACACTGATCCATCTTTAATCATGCACCCCATACTGATTCGGTGTCAAGTTGGCACTCCATAATTATCTTCCACATGAAGATATGCGCCTTCCATTAATTAACTAACTCTAACTAAGTAGTTGACTGAGTTGAACTGAATGTAACTGAGTTGAACTGAATGTAACTGAATAGAACTGAATGTAATCGAACAGACAGAACTGAATGTAACCGAACAGAACTGAATGTAACTAAACAGAACTAGTGCATCTCCATTAGTGTTTATTTCCAATAACCATTTGCATAAACTAAGGAGTTGAACCCTTAATTAATTGAACTTGTTTACCATAATTGCAATTCAAATTCTCTCTCTATCTCTGTGCTTATATTAAAGATCTCTACATGGTCCATGTGTGTTTTCATTAATTAATCATATCATACTCATAAGATCGTTTTTGAACCTATGATCATATGTATTGCCCCAGGTCATATAGTCATATGCTAAAGTAAATCACTCTAGGGGTAGCTAATCCCTAAAGGAGACTTGTAGCGCTTGTTGACCATGACTAGCCATACATTACATAGTATATCTACTTTAAATAGTAAAGTACACCACCTCACAACATGAAGATATTCGTAGAACTACACAAGCCTACTGTCCACCTCAATCATATGAGGATATTCATAGGGCTACACAAGCCTGCTGTCCACCTCAATCATATGAGGATATTCGTAGGACTACACAAGCCTACTGTCTTGATATTACTCACAAGACTTTACAACATCACCACCTCAATTATCTGAGGATATTTGTAGGACTATACAAGTCCACTGTCTTGATATTACTCACAAGACTGGAGAATGGCTCCTGATGCTGTAATCTCAACACTCCCTCTCAGCGAGGGAGACATTCTCTGTCATACCAAGCTTATCTTGGAAGTGTTTAAACTTCGTCACAAAAAGAGGCTTGTCACAAATTTGCAATCTTCTCATCAGTACCTATGTATTGGAACTCATGAGCATGATTTCAATGAAATAAAACTTCATCTCGAATGTGTTTGATCATAAACACATACAGGGTTTTCGAGAAAGCTTGACTATTAACACCTAATGCCTGTAGGCTCAAGTCTTTCACCCTAGTAGGTAGCATCCCACGCTACACTACTCCTCAATATGTAGTATTATCCGCAAAAATACATTTTGCTTTTGTAGTATTCTCATACATACATTTTTCTTAAGTAGTACTAGTCGCAATGCACTTAACTTTTGTAGTACTAGCCTCAAATTACATCACTTATCTCAGGATAAAACAATAGCTGGATAACACAAATCAAATAATAGGTCTGCCATGTATCAAATACAATAAAGAGCCTATTCTAATGTACCTCAAAGGTACTCAAACATATGCTCAGTAGTAAGCATAAAATACAACAGCTCTGCCCAAAGGCCAACCAACTACTTACACAAAGTAGCATCATCTGGATCCAATCCAGAATAAAGTTTCTTTAAACTAGAAACCATGGATTTTTAAATCCATCACATACAACATTATACAACAAATGTGTAATAACATGCAGAAAGAAAGACTTATCTTTTCTTTCACTCTTCAACATTTGTTGACTTCTTGAATCTTCTGTTATCTGGAGAAGTTCTTTGTGAGCTTGCCATTCTCTGTGATGTTCTTCAAGTCATAATCACTTTCTTAGTAATCCTTCTCTTTATATTTGCAACACCCCAACTACCTCTCTGAGAGGTTTTAACTGTTCGCTAACAGTCCAGACTATAAATAGTCTATGAGACTTTTGACCATGTCTCTTTTCATGTGGATTCTCTCCACAAGCTATCACAACCCTTGGCTACCTAAGTCATGTACGATGACTAACTGGTGGGGACTTTATCTGCTGTTGCCTATGAAGACACATCAATACTCCCTCTTCAACTAGAGGAGTTATTATGTACTATACCAATATTGTCCCGAACAGAAGCTTAATAAGAATGCTGGCAATGCTGCTCATCTATGGATATGTACAATGTCTTGAATATAAATGACTAGAACCGTCAAAAGCTTTACTGCTTTTCAACATGCTCTATCTAGAGCAACATATGTGATCTTCCTCGATCACTATATTAGTCAGATTTCATATATATTTAAAGCTCTCTTTTACTGATCAAGACATATATGAGTCCACATACACTTGTACCAAGTAGGTACCTCAACACATGCTTTGTACATGTCTATGTACAAATTGCAAAGCACATAACAGATCTTGGGACCTGTGACTAACCAAATACATATTAACTGACTTGAGATCCTCCAAATATGAAATAAGAATTATGAAATTTCATATTTACATTCATATGTGTGTGGCCATGGATTTGTAGTCCATCATCTTGAAACTCTTCATGCTCTTTTACTGCACATTTTCCTTAACCGAGGAAAATATTGTTTGGTGACTGCCACACCACTAATCATAAGAATCATGACAAGATTCTTGAATACAGTTCTCAGCTTCCTTTTGAATATGAGCATCATGCATATCTCCTTTTTACAGGAGGTATATCAACCAGTTACACTGGTTCTTCATGAGCTAGTGAGACTAGCAACTCCCTCTCACCATGCAAAATGTGAGAATCATAATATGGGTTCTCCATCACAGAGACTTATGCTCATATATATATGAAGCTCTTTATTTGACACATGAATCTAAATAAGATAGAATATCTTCAGGAGTCTTCACATCTATCAAAATATAATTAAGCCATCTATTTTGTCTGCTTCTCAAGAGACATAGGAACCTCTCGAACTGTTCTCTTGCAGGCTCAGCCATCAGAATGACTCCACATTCATGTCTTTCTTTACTTGTAGGTAAGGGCATATTAATTTTCCCTGCAAGACAAATTATTCTCATGGTTAGAACCATTTCATACTCATGAATTTTATTAACATGAAATACTTTCAATATACTGATAAAGATTTACTTAGTTATGTACATATATTGAACAACCGATTTATCATAACCCATCATAATCTTATGTACTGATATGCATCCCTATATTAGTCTTATATCAGTCTAAAAATTCATTTTATGAAAGAAATATACAGCCCCATGTTCATATCTCATGAGGTAAGCATGAAGCCCTCTATCTAGCCAATCATGTAGTCTTATGTTCACAGTTTATGAACCAATCATGCTGCCCTAAATATCATGTCTTATGAATGATGTTTTCAGCCTTATATTAGTCCTACATAAGTCTTATATCAGTCTTATATCATTTCGCAAAATTTGGACTCATGAGATTGATAACATTCCAATAAAGATATGAACAACAATGTATATGCTAAACACAATTCCAAGTCTAGGAATGCAGATTGTAATAAAACAGAATCTGATTTTATAAAAGCATATGATAATTAAATAATCATGCAGCCCAACATCAATCATGTCCAACTTTCATATCTCATGAATCAATCATGCAACTCTATATTCATATCTTTATGAAACAATCATGCATCCTTTATATTCATAATCATGCATGCTCTATATTCATATTTTATAAAATAATCATGCTTGCCCTATATTCATATCTTATGAACAATCATGCATCCTCTATATTCATATTTTATAAAAATAATCATGCATGCTCTATATTCATATCTTATGAACAATCATGCATCCTCTATATGACTAATGAAAATATTCAAAAGCATATAGATCTAAATAACATATAATAAAAAATTTGGGTACTTATCTTTTTATTGTTTTGCATGTTCCCTCTTGATCTTTGCTTCCTTGTGGAGATTACTGTAGTCCCTCGGTCTTGATCTCTTTGCAAATTTGAGTGCATGCAGGAGGTAGTGATTCTCTGCATAAAGAAACTGGATCTGATGCAACCTGAAGCGAATGTTCTTCTTTCAAAGAAAAACTTCTTCCAATGATCATCCTCTTCTTTGGATGAGATCTCAACTCTATGAGGCTCTCATTATACACAAGATCCTTTGAATAATGATAATATCCAACTTATAGATCTTGGGGTTGTTCCATCAATTGGTCCACTTTGGGAAAACGGCCATAACACGAATTCTGAGAATTTCATCTTCAAATACCTGATCGTATCTCTCAAACAGTTGCGTGTTTTTGAAATATTCTTGCGTGTATGCTAAATCGGCCAATTTCGGAAGTGGGTTTTCAACCGTTTTGTCTGATTCCTCACGGATTGATCAAAACGTCTCCACGAAATTTGTCTCTTGAAAAGTGACGAAAATTGTGCATCTCGATTTGCTCTTTAATTCGCCTTGCATAAAGAGTCCTTACTCACTGAGGTCAAGTAAACATCTAGATCATTCTCCTCAAGAATGATTCACACTCTTTCCTTCAATTTGGAAGTGTCTTCAAATTGGTCTTCCGGTTGGACAGAGATCGATGTCATGGCTCCAAGCTCTTTGCTCAATACTTCTCAAGATCACGTAGGCTTTAGTTGCTTGTGCAAACTAAGCTCTTGCACGCCCTTGCTCTGATACCATGTTAGTGATTGAGCAAGATACGAAGAAACTTGAACTTTAAAACTTTAACCCATAATAACAGAGCATATAAATCTCATCAATAATCCAAAGACATAAATCAAACCATAGAACACAGGATATACCTTGGGAAAACCCTCTACTGATTCAGAAGATAAAAAACCCAACAAACAATCTTAGAGTATGATACATTAGTAGCAGAGTGATTACAACACAATAGCAGATTGCTTTCACAGAGACCACCAGAGAGTGGAGATCGAATGGAACACCGTATGTAACTTGCCAAGTGCATAACACTTTAATAACAAGTCAAATTATGTTTTACAACAAAAATAGAATGGTTGCATGTAGCAACAACTTGTTAACACTTAGAACACTGATCCATCTTTAATCATGCACCCCATATTGATCTGGTGTCAAGCTGGCACTCCATAATTATCTTCCACATGAAGATATGCGCCTTCCATTAATTAACTAACTCTAACTGAGTAGTTGACTTTTGACTGAATGTAACTGAGTTGAACTGAATGTAACTGAACAAAATTGAATGTAACTAAACAGAACTAGTGCATCTCCATCAGTGTTTATTTCCAATAACCATTTGCATAAATTAAGGAGTTGAACCCTTAATTAACTGAACTTATTTCCCATAACTGCAATTCAAATTCTCTCTCTATCTCTGTGCTTATATTAAAGATCTCTACATGGTCCATGTGTGTGTTTCATTAATTAATCATATCATACTCATAAGATCGTTTCTGAACCTATGATCATATGTATTGCCCCAGGTCATATAGTCATATGCTAAAGTAAATCACCCTAGGGGTAGTTAATCCCTAAATGTGACTTCTAGCACTTGTTGACCATGACTAGCCATACATTACATAGTAAAGTACACCACCTCACAACATGAAGATATTCGTAGAACTACACAAGCCTACTGTCCGCCTCAATCATATGAGGATATTTGTAGGGCTACACAAGCCTATTGTCCACCTCAATCATATGAGGATATTCGTAGGACTACACAAGCCTACTGTCTTGATATTACTCACAAGACTTTACAACATTACCACCTCAATTATATGAGGATATTTGTAGGACTATACAAGTCTACTGTCTTGATATTACTCACAAGACTGGAGAATGACTCCTGATGCTGTAATCTCAACAAAGAAAGGTTTCAGAGTTGCTTTTGTAGATGGTGAAGTCCTCATGTCGACAAAAGGAAAAACTATAGATGATGCAGTAGTGATTGGAGTTGAAGAAGGAGGACTCTACATATTAGAGGGGCATGTAGATTCAACTTTAATGACTAGTACCATAAGCCCATGTGAGCTATGGTACATAAGACTTGCTCATGTACATTACAAGGCATTACCAATTGTGAGCAAGGTGGTGATAGGTTTACCAGAGAGTCAAATAAATCATGAAGGGGTTTGCAAAGGATGTGCACAAGGAAAGAATACTTAGAACTCTTATCTAGACAGTGACAACAAAGCAAAAGGGATCTTAGACATTATTCATTCGGATATATGCGGGCCAATGCAAACTACTTCATTAAGCGGGTATGTTTACTATGCTTCCTTTATTGATGACTACTCTCGCAAAACTTGGATGTATTTCTTGAAATATAAGGATGAAGAGTTTGAAAAGTTCAAAGAGTTCAAGGATCTTGTGGAAAACCTCTCTGAAAAAAGGATCAAGATTTTAAGATCAGATAATGGAGGAGAATTCACTTCAAATGAATTCAATGAGTATTGTAAAGAAGTTGTGATTAAGAGGAGCTCACCATTCCCTATAATCCACAACAAAACAGTGTGGCAGCAAGAAAGAAGAGATCTATCATGGAGGTTGTAAAAGCCATGATCCATGATCAAGATCTACCTATGTACCCGTGGGCAGAAGCAACCAGAACAATAGTATATGTACAAAATAGAATCTCCCAAAGTGCCCTTGGGAATAAGACTCCAGAAGAGATGTTTACCGGAGAAAAGCCTGAAGCCAGTCACCTAAAAATATGTGGTTGTCCGGTATACATACGCATTCCAAAGGAGAAAAGATCAAAGCTAGACCCTTTAGGAAAGAAGGGATTGTTTGTAGGATATAGCGAGGAATCAAAAGATTACCGAATCTATATCCCGTAGGATACCGTCAAATTGAGCTAAGCAGAGATGTTAATTTTGACGAAGATACAGCTTTCAGAAAATCAAGGAAAGACAAGGAAGTCAAAGAGGAGCATGAAACTCCTAGAGTTGCAGAAGTTTCTAAACCAGTCAGAAATGAGGAGAAAGAACATATGCCTGAGGATCATGACACGACAGAACCTTAGAGACCTGAAGAATTGCCTAGTGAGATGATCTCACGCAAAAGAAGGCCTGCTTGGGCACGAGAAGTAATTGAAGAAGCAGAAAGACATGGTGTCCCAGAAGGAACCATTAGAGAAAGAAAGAAGCCAAAGCCATAGCCTAGTTATGTGGCTTTGTTGTGCAATCTCATTGACAAAGAACCGACATGCTTTGAAGAAGCAATAAAGCAGAAGGAATGGGTAGATGCCATGGTTGAGGTATACCAATCCATTACAAAGAATGATGTATGGGAAATAGTACCAAGACCAAAGAACAAGTCAGTGGTATCCTCGAAATGGATCTACAAAACAAAGCATTCAGCAGATAGTAGTATAGAGAAGTACAAGGCAAGATTCGTAGCTCGCGGATTCTCTCAGAAGGAAAGGAATCGACTATGAGGAGACCTTTGCACTAGTAGCTAGGTGCACCTCAATTAGAACCATCCTTGCCTTGGCATCCAAAATGAAGTGGAAGTTCCATTAGATGGATGTAAAGACAACCTTTCTAAATGGTTTGATAGAAGAATAAGTATATATCGAACAACTGCGAGGTTTTGAGATAGATAATTAGAAAACTCTTGTATGCATACTCAAGAAGGCATTGTATGGGCCGAAGCAAGCACCCAGAGCATGGTATGGAAGAATTGATGGATTCCTAATGAGTTTGGGCTTTACCAAGAGTAAAGCAGATTCCAACCTCTACTATAAAGTTGAGGATGATGGGCTTATGATATTACTACTTTATGTAGATCTATTTTTGACAGGTGAAGACAAGCCCATCAATGAATGCAAGAAGAAGCTCGCTGTAGAATTTGAGATGAAAGACCTTGGAATGATGTACTACTTTCTAGGTCTTGAAGTATGGCAGCATCCAGACGAGATTTTCCTAAACCAAGGAAATATGCATTGCAAGGCTATGACTACCCCGATGACAACAAATTTGAAGCTATTGAATGATGACTCTTCAGAGATAGTAGATGTCACCTTATACAGGCATATTATTGGTTCTCTAATGTACTTAACCAATACAAGGCTAGGCATATGTTTTGTTGTAAACACTCTAAGTCAGTATATGGTGAATCCCAAACATATTCACCTAGTAGGAGCAAAACTTGTGATGAGGTACCCAAAGGGGACTTTAGATTATAATCTTAAATATGCATCAGATGGCGAGATCAGATAACATGGATTTATAGATTCGGATTGGGTAGGAAGTGCCGAAGATAGAAAGAGCACTTTAGGATGTTATTTTAGTTTGGGATCAGGCATGATCTCATGGTTCAATAGAAAGCAGTCGAGTATTGCACTTAGCTCGACAGAAGCTGAATATATAGCAACATGTTCAACTTGTAGCGAAGCAGTATGGCTTCGCAAGATGTTGATAAGATTATTTGATGCAGAAGTAGATGTGATTGATGTCCATTGCGATAATCATAGTTGTATTAAGATGACAGAAAACCCGGTGTTTCATGATAAGTCGAAACATATTGAAATTAGATATCACTACATCCGGGATATGGTACAGAAGGGAGTTGTAAAGCTCAAGTATGTTCCTACAAAGGAACAAGTGGCAAATGTGTTGACTAAGCCTCTGTCTCATTTAAAGTTTGAATACTTTCGAGATAAGCTTGGCGTAATCCGATTGGACCTCCCTCGAAAGAGGGAGTGAAGAAGATGGTAGAAGGCTTTTCTGTTGCAGTCATGTGGTAGCCCAGGCTAGGGTAGGGTATGTCTGACTAGGATTGCTGGCCTGAAAGGGTTATTAAGTCAGACGAGGCCTGTTGACCCTAGGGGGATTAGTATGTTTGGCTAGGCTTGTTTGGTCTGGAAGGGTTAGTAAGCCAGACAAGGCTTGTTTGGTCCTCAGGGGAGATTCATTTGTCTGACTAGGCTAGCTGACGCGAAAGGGTTAGTAAGTTAGACAAAATGCTCGGATGGATCTATCAAAGAACCCATCGAGCCTCGAGGTGCTACTCCAAGATGGCAGTGGGCAAGAGGTGGCTTCAGTATTCCTATACTAATGAGGTAGGTTCAATATTTTCATACTGAGGTTGTTGTGGTAGGTTTAGTATTTGCATATTGATGTTTAGTATTTTCATACTGATGTTGATGTGGTAGGTTTAGTATTTTCATACTGATGTTGTTGTGGCAAGTTTAGTATTTTCATACTGATGTTGATGTGGCAGGTCCAATATTTTCATACTAATGTTGTTGTGGCAGGTTCAGTATTTTCATACTGATGTCGTTGTGATGTTGATGAGACAGTTTTAGTATTTCTATACTGATGATGATGATGTTGTTTCAACATTTCTATGTGGATAAAGATAATGTTGTTCCAGTATTTCTATATTGGTGATGATGATGTTGTTTCAACTTTTTTATGTTGATGATGATGATGATGTTCCAACATCTCTATGTTGATGATGCAGATAATGATCTAACATTTATTGATGATGTTGCTTTAGCACTAACATGCTAATCATGTTGTTGTTGTTTCAATATTTACATACTAATATTGCAGATGATGATCCAGTATTTCCATACTGATGATGATGATGATGTTCCAATATTCACAAACTGATGTTGCAGATTATGATCCAGTATTCACACATTGATGTTGTAGATGATGGCGATGTTTCAGTATTCACATACTGATGTTGCAGATGATGATCTAGTATTCACACACTGATGTTGCAGATGATGATGATGTTTCAGTATTCATATACTGATGTTGAAGAAGAAGATTCAGTATTTGCATACTGATGTGGTAGAAGAAGATTGAGTATTCACATACTGATGTTATAGAAGAAGATTAAGTATTCACATATTGATGATAATGCAGTTCGAGATTGATGATGAAGATGCATGATGATGTTCCAAAGCTTCCTATGACATATAGAGACTCACCAGTCAGATGTATAGTTGTGGTAGTGGTTGCTGCCTATGTAGAATACCTTCCTAGTTAAGATGCAGTGTTAAAATATTGTAACTTCAGAAGGTATTCTAGTTGTACTGATTGTATTCCTCCTTCAGGAGGTGTAATTGATGTAATTGGTCATTGAAAGAATCAATGTAAACTTCCAAGTATAAGTCGGGTCAATGGTACCCATGTGTCATCATAATAATTATTATTTTGGTGTCTTACTTGACAAGTCGGCCCTATCAGTTAGACGAGTCGGCTCTGTAGGTTTTAGGTCAAGTCAAGAGACAAATATAAATAGGGAGAGACCCCCTTCATTTGTACTCACTTCACTTAAGCAAGTTTGCAAGAGAGCAAAGACCAAGTGCGCCAGAAAGAAAGAGGAGAAGCTGTCTTGGGGTTTTACACTGTTTTGGTTGAGTTCTCTATTGAGGAAGTTTCACTGGGTTTTCTCCCCCACAAGGATTTTCTAGGATAAATCTTTGTGTTCTCTTGTGTGACTGTACTTGTCTTTCTTTCAGTGATCCTACCATTGCAAATTTTTTAGAATATCATCTAAGCAATTAAGAAAACTTAACATGTTATTGTATTGTGTGTCATTGATGTCAACATTAGTTAGAGGATAAAACCTTTGACAATGTCAACTTAGTAAGAGCAAGTCCTGAAGTGCAAAGATGCCTATGAAGCTGTGTGGCCGAGAAGAAGTCATGGTGTGATGTGTTGAGGCTTACAGAATTGTCATGTGGTCATCAAGTGTGAAGTGGCATTGAGGAAGATGGAGCCATGGCTGATGATCTAGTCTATAGGTTGACATGGCAGTTGGTCAAGTGAAGTGCTATGAATAATGATGTGTTTGGCTCATGCAAAGATTGTGGGTGCAATACCCTAACGGTTTAAAGCTGGTACACATTGGTCCACATATGAACGAATAACCTTCTTTCAATCATAACTATGGTGATGAGTCTGACATTGTGATGGGTCCTTTAGCTCTAAGCAGATGTATCAGTTTGAGAGTGGGTCCACTTGAATCCTATCAGAGCTGACATGACAATTGTTCATTTGAAGTGTTTTGGTCCACGAGTAACTCAAAATGATCTATAAATATGATCATTTTGGTCATATTGAGGATGAAGTTGAATGGGTTTTTTGCTCAGTGTGAAAAATATATGCGATGAGAATTAGTGTGCTATTGAACAGAGGTGGTTAATTGTTTGTAATTACAAGTAGCTATGGAGATGGCAAATTGCAGAGTATGTCTCGGGTTTTTATATGTATTAACATTTCATTCATAGGAATGTGATTATGTGATGATTCTCAAGGGCATTCTCCTTTGTTGATCCACATAGTAATTGTATTGACATTGCAGGGAACCTCTTTCGTTCATTGTTTGGCATTGCAGGGCCTCTATGCAGACATTGTTGACCACGCAGGGCCTCCATGTAGACATGGTTGAGAAATCGTAGCCTCCTTACAGAAATTGAGAAACAGTGCATTGAGGTTGCAACGTTTATGAGAAGGTTTGGGGCTTGTTTATCTTCTGAAATTGCAGGTGATCTCAAGTAAGCGATGTAGATTACATTTGGGGATTTTCATTATCATCTACAGGATCGTGGCACGATAAGTAGAGTGAGAATGCATCTGATTGTGCGTGGGTTGTTTGAGTCAAAGGCCTTGCTTGTGAATCTGAAGCCATTTACATAAGTCTGTAGTTGATATCGAGGGTTCTAAAAGACTGATGGTGTAGCAATGGAAAGTCAGAGCATACCCTGAGCGCTGTGAAGATCCGTTCATGTGCATGGGCCCCATGAAATAATCTCTGGGCATATGAAGATCTGTTTGTAGAATTTAAGTTACAGAGGTCGTAGGTGTCTGGAATCTCAGTGTGTCTTTGTATTTGTGAAGTCTTGGATAGCCTGACATGACTCCTTGTGTTAAGGGAGAGACAAATCCATTGTGGAGCTTCTAGGAGCATTATGCAAATTTGTGTTTTAGATGGCCTGAGAGTAAGAAGCCATGAGTGAACCTATAAATGAAACCAAAAACTTGTTTTCGATGAGCAAATCATTGTGATGATAGCTACAGGACTGTTATTAAGTGAGAGTGGCAGAATGACAGCTACAGGATAGAGTTTCAAGAATGAATTGAATAGAACTTGCAGGTTTGAGTGCCAGTTGAAGTGAGCAGCAGCAAGACAGAATGGCAGAGTACCAGCTACAGGACTGATTACAAAGGTAGAGCATGTATGCTACAGGGACATAAAAGTCTTGTAGCATCAATTGAAAATGATCAAAGAAAAAGGTCAGTAGGGAACAACAGTAGGAGGCTTTGAACTCTGCTACAGTAGAAGAGTATGGCTTAAGGCAGAAAGTAAAGAAGATTGACAAGCAAAGGGTGGTGCATGGGTAAGGACTGGTGTCCTTGGTAGATTGGAGTCTACAGAGCAAGTTGGAGCTTGCTTTTATATAGGGTGGTGGGGTGGTGCTTGGGAAGATTTGTGCCTTCATTCAACAGGTTGGTGCTTGCCTTTCTACAGGATGGCAGGGTGGTGCTAGGATGGGTTGGAGCTCATTGATAATAGGTGTCCTCTCTACAGGTTGGTGCTTGAGTCCTAGGGAGCAGGTGCTTCCTTCCAGTTGGAGCTGGTAAAGCCAGCAGGTTGGCGCCATTGTTTAGTAGGTGCTAGAAAATACAGGGTGTGGGTGCTTCTTTCCAGTTGGTGGTGGTAAACCAGGGAGTTGTGGCTTCCTTCGAATAGGTGCTCATAAACTGAATGTAATCTTCATATAATATAAGAAAAGCATTCCGTGGTTTTCTCCCTCTTTTAGGTTTCACGTAAAACTCCTTGTGTACTGTGTATGACTTTATGTGATGTTGAATGGCATTGTTAATGTTTAACGTTTACATTGTTGATGTAATTGTAACTTCGGAATGTATTCACTTGTATTTCTTATGTATTGTACCCTGATGTTTATTTCGGGAAGTATTTGTAATGTAATTGAGTCATGTCATGCCCCCGATGTTCCGATCGGGAGTTTCTATATATAAACAAGTCATGTCAAGTCAAAGTGGGTAACCCTCATATTGTTCAAGGGTTGAAGTCCCTACAGTTCCGGGGCCCTAGGGTTGTTAGACTCACCTAGTGAAGTCGGCCCTAGTGAGTTATTGTCAAGTCGGGTATTAGTATAAATAGAGAGTGAGCCTCTCTATTTATCACACACTCACTCACACTCAGTTATAGCGCATAGCTGAGGGAGAAGAAGTTGCTGGGGCTAGAAAGAAAGAGGCTACTGCTCTCGGGAGATCATCTTACTGTTTTGGGTTTTACTTTTGGTGCTGATTCTATCTCTGAGGAAGTTGCGGGGTTTTCTCCATTTATGGTTTCCTCGAGGAAAAACACTGTGTTCATTGTCTCTTGTGTTTGATTGCTGTGCTTGTTATTCTCTCAGTTAAAAGATCCTAATATAATGCTAGCTTAATGTTAAAAATCTAACATGGTATCAGAGCTAACCTGAGAAGAAGACTCTGTGCAGCTGCAGGAACTAGGGCTTTCTACTTTTTGGATCTCTCTCCACAGATTTCCAGCAAAAGAAGGTTGGGCTGACTCTCCTCCCTAGGGCGCATCTTTTTGTTGAAGCAGAATCTGATTCTGAGCTTTTTCAGTTTTGGACCCGACATTGCTGTCAGAAATTAGGGCTTTCCACATAAGTGGAATTTTTGAGTGAGCCCAGGCCTAGATTGATCTCTTCCTCAAAATCTAAGTTTAGAGATCAAGATCAAAGCATTTGGTTGGACAGAACTCCGGAAAAGTCAAACCCTAATATGCTCCTGAACCAACACTGCAGAAATTCAGCTCCAAATCCAGATTCGACATCTTGACCTGGTAAGATCTAAATCTTTTGTATTTCCATTTGAGGTTCTCAGTTAAGATGTCTCATCATACCAAGCTTGATGAAAAGCTTGAGGGAATTGATTACTTCCGATCCTGGAAGTATAGGATCTCCTTGGTCCTGGAAGAAAATGAGTTGGACTCCTGCATTAATGAGGAGGTTCCAGTTCCAGAGGAAGATGAGGCTAAGGCCTTACATAAGAAGAAGTTGGTTATGGCAAAGAGGATTATTGTTGATTCAATCAAGGATCACCTCATAGCACAGGTGTCCTCCCTCAAGACACCTCAAGCTATGTTTGATGCCCTAACCAAACTGTTTGAAGGGAAGAACATAAACCGGAAGACGACTCTAAGGAACCAGTGGAAGAATGTAAAGATCTAGAATGAGGAGACCATCTAGTCATACTTCACAAGGGTCTCCCTGATCAAAGAACAACTTGAAGCAGTAGATGAAGAAGTGGAGAATGCAGAAATTGTGATGACAACCTTGAATGGTCTCCCTAGGTCATGGGATTCTTTCATCCAAGGAATTTGTGGTAGGAAGAAGCTAATCAAGTTCAGTAGACTGTGGGAAGAATGTTCACAAGAAGAAGCTCGATTAGCAGCGCGAGAAGAAAAGATGGGAAGTGAAGATCAAGCTCTCACAGTACACTCCAAGAAAGGCAGAAGGGAAAATCATCATCACCAAGGTAAGCATTCTCATCAGAAAAATAATTTTGTAAGAAGGGATCCATCCAAACTCAGATGTTATACATGTGATGAAAGAGGACACTTTGCTAGAAGTTGTCCATGACACAGTAGAGCCAAATGAACTTTGGCATAGAAGACTTGCACATTTGCACTACAGAGCACTACCACTTGCAAGCAAAGCTGTTGAAGGTCTTCCAGAAATTCAAGCAAAACATGAAGGAGTCTGCAAAGGATGTGTGAAAGGAAAGAACACAAAGAAGACATTTCCAAGTAGTGAAAGCAAAGCAAAATGAATCTTGGAAATCATTCACTCCGATGTATGCGGTCCAATGTCATCCAGTTCTTTAAGCGGGTATGTATACTATGTTTCTTTTATTGATGATTATTCTAGGAAGACATGGATATACTTTATGAAGAACAAAGATTAAGTTTGTAGCAAGTTCAAGGAATTCAAAGCCTTGATCGAGAACCACACAGAAAAGAAGATCAAGACCTTTCGATCAGATAATGGCGGGGAATTCACATCAAATGAATTCAAAGAGTTATGCAAAGATTCAAGGATTAAGAGGGAGTTATCCACTCCATATAATCCACAACAGAATGGGGTTGCAAAAAGGAAGAATAGAACTATCATGGAAGCTGCAAGAGCAATGCTTCATGATCAAGATTTTCTCATGCATCTATGGGCAGAAGCTGTCAGAACAACGGTGTATGTACAGAACCGTACTCCACATAGAGTACTCGAGAATAAGACACCTGAAGAAGTCTTTTCCAGCAAGAAACCAAAAGTTAGCCATCTCAGAATATTTGGGTGTCTAGTGTACATACACATTTCGAAAGAAAATAGGACAAAGTTAGATCCTTCAGGAAAGAAGGGTATATTTGTGGGATACTCTAAAAGCTCGAAGGCTTACAGAATATACTTCCCAGGATTCAAGAAGACCGACATCAACAGGGATGTAACATTTGACGAAGACTCAGCTTACAACAAATCCAGAAAGAGACCTGTTGAAGATCCTGAAGTATCAGAAGCACCCAGAATTCATGACATAACCATGAACAAAGAAACTCAAGAAGAAGATTGAGAATTTGAAGAACCTCAAGAACCTGTAGATCCACCTCAGGAGAAGAATCCTCACAAGAGGAAACTTGCTTGGGTACGAGAAGCTATCCAAGGTGCGGAAAGATATGGGGCTCCAGAAGAGAATCACAGAGAAAGAAAGAGGACTAGGTCCTGCTCCGGGTATGTAGCTTTATTATGTGACTTTATCAATAAAGAACCTTCCAACTATGAAGAAGTGGCAGAAAGATAAGAATGGAAGGATGCTATGATCTAAGAGTATTAATCGATCATCAAGAATGATGTTTGGAATGTTGTCCCAAGACCAAAAGGGAAGTCGGTTGTAACTTCCAAATGGATCTACAAGATCAAGCATGCTGCAGATGGTAGCATAGAGAAATATAAAGCAAGATTCGTGGCTCGTGGCTTCTCACAGAAAGAAGGAATAGATTATGAAGAAACCTTTGCACCTGCAGCTAGATACACTTCCATTAGATCAGTACTTGCTATGGCTGTAGTGATGAAATGGAAGATACACCAAATGGATGTCAAGATTGCTTTCTTGAATGGTGTAGTGGAAGAGGAAGTGTATGTGGAGCAGCCACTCAGTTTTGAGACACATGACAGGGAGTCTCATGTGTGTAGATTGAAGAAAGCCTTGTATGGTTTGAAACAGGCACCCAGGACATGGTACGGCATAATTGATGGCTTTCTATCTAGTTTGGGCTTTACCAAAAGTAAAGCGGATTCCAACCTTTTTCTACAAGGTTGAAGATGGCAACCCAGTGATGCTACTACTATATGTACATGATCTGTTTGTAACAGGTATGGATGGGTTGATTGCTGATACGAAGAGGAAGCTTGCTGTCGAGTTCGAAATGAAGGACTTGGGTATGATGCACTATTTTCTAGGCATGGAGGTGTGGCAGAATGCGGATGGAATCTCCCTCGGACAAGGGAAGTATGCAGTAGAGATCCTGAAGATGTTCGAGATGATGGATTGCAAGGCCATGACGATACCTATGGTATCGAACTTGAAGCTATTGAGTGATGCTTCATCAGAAGCGGTTGATGCTACGATGTATTGTCAGATGATTGGGTCCTTGATGTACCTGACGAACATGAGACCAGATATTTGCTTTGCTGTGAACACTTTGAGCCAGTTCCTGACAGATCCGAGACATGTTCACTTGATTGTTGCAAAGCATATTCCGAGGTACCTGAGGGGTACAGTTGATTATGGGCTCAAGTATGATGCGAATCAGAAGATTAACCTGGAGGGTTATGTTGATTCAGATTGGGCAGGTAGTGCCATCGATAGGAAGAGCACTTCAGGGTGTTGCTTCAGTATGGGATCAGGTGTGATCTCTTGGTTTAGCAAGAAGCAATCCTGTGTGGCACTGAGTACAACTGAAATAGAGTATGTCGCAGCTTGTTCAGCTAGTTGTGAGGCAGTATGGCTGAGGAAGCTAATGTCTGATTTATTTGATCTCCAGTTGGATGCTACTTGTATATATTGCGACAACCAGAGTTGTGTGAAGTTGTCGGAGAACCCGGTGTTCCATGACAAGTCGAAGCATATCGAGATCAAGTATCACTATATTAGGGATATGGTGCAGAGAGGAGCAATGAAGCTCCAGTATGTTGTGACGGATGAACAGATAGCTGGTGTGTTGACAAAGCCATTAGCTAGAGTGAAGTTTGAGTACTTCAGGGAGAAGCTTGGTGTTCTCCAGATCGAGGTTCCCTCCAAAGGGAAGTGATGAGTCCGTGAGCCATTTTGACATGGTGAGAGGATTGGTTCCTTCTATGGTCGGATGTAAGGGCTGAGCCATTCTGTCATGGTGAGAGGATTGGTTCCTTCCATGTCAAATGTGAGTGCTGAGCCATTCTGATGTGACTGTAGGATTGGTTCCTACATGATCAGATATCAGCGCTGAATGCCATTCTTGGAATGGAGGCACCTGGTCAGTTACCAGGAAAGCTCAATCTAGGACTGAGGGCCATTCTGATGTGATTGTAGGATTGGTTCCTACATGATCAGATGTGAGTGCAAAGCCTTTCTGACATTGGTTGTCAGATGTAAGTGCAGAGCCCTTTCGGCATGGAGGATTGGTTCCTCGCATAGTCGAATATAAGTGCCGAGCCTTTCTGACATTGGTTGTCAGATATGAGTGTTGAGCCTTTCTGACATCGGTTGTCAGATGTAAGTGCAGAGCCTTTCGGCATGGAGGATTGGTTCCTCGCATGGTCGAATGTAAGTGCTGAGCCTTTCTGACATTGGTTGTCAGATGTGAGTGTTGGGCCTTTCTGACAGGGTTGTGGGATGTGTTCCCACATGGTCAGATGTGAGTGCTGGGCGTGCCTTTCTGATATGATTATAGGATTGGTTCCTACATGATCAGATATAAGTGCTGGGCGGTCCATTCTGACTTAGGGTCAGATATAAGTGCTGGAAGAAGACCTACATGGAGGCTAGGCGTACAACCAACATGAAAAAGGGCTGGCTCTGTAGAACTTCCTGTGACGAGAAGAATCAAGAGATAGCACCCGTAATGATGATCCAGCAGAGATGTTCCAGAACTAGAGATGATCCAGATCAAGTGATGATCCAGATCCAGATGAAGATGACTTGAAGATGACGAGGACTCGATGATGATCTAGATGATACAGAGAAGAAGACTTGTGCTGATAAATTGTGTCGAGAGAATACCTTCCTAGTTAAGAGGGAGTGTTGATGTAATTGTAACTTCGAAATGTATTCACTTATATCTCTTATGTATTGTACTCCGATGTTTATTCCGGGAAATGTTTGTAATGTAATTGAGTCATGTCATGCCCCGATGTTCCGATCGGGAGTTTCTATAATATAAACAAGTCATGTCAAGTCAATGTGGGTAACCCTCCTATTGTTCAAGGGTTAAAGTCCCCGCAGTTCCGGGGCCCTAGGGTTGTTAGACTCACCTAGTGAAGTCGGCCCTAGTGAGTTATTGTCAAGTCAGGAATTAGTATAAATAGAGATTGAGCCTCTCTATTTATTACACATTCACTCACACTTAGTTATAGCGCATAGCTGAGGGAGAAGAAGTTGCTTGGGCTAGAAAGAAAAAGGCTATTGCTGTCGAGAGATCATCTCACTGTTTTGGGTTTTACTTTTGGTGCTGATTCTATCTCTGAGGAAGTTGCGGGGTTTTCTCCATTTATGGTTTCCCCGAAGAAAAACACTGTGTTCTCTTGTGTTTGATTGCTGTGCTTGTTATTCTCTCAGTTAAAAGATCCTAATATAATGCTAGCTTAATGTTAAAAATTTAACATACATGATGTGCTTGAAGTTAAATTTGTTAAAAAGTGCTCAAAAGAATTTCACCCCCCCATCTCTCAGTATTGGAGAAGATTCCAACATAGTCTTCATCATCTCACCCTTGTTACTTTGATAAGCGTCACATGCTGCTACAAAAGTCTGGATGTCTTTTTTGATGCCTTCCCAAAAGAAAGAGTGCTTGGCTTGTTTGGAGGTTTTTTGAAAGCCAGAGTGACCCGTAGTTGGAGATGATTGCAACTCCTCTAAGACTTGTTGATTTAAAGCAGATTTTTATACCAGGAAAACCGAAAATGCACCCTTTATACCAGTGTTGCAAACATCGGCGTGGCGAAAAATCGGCAGGGTCCTGGAAACATCGTTTCGGGATATCTTGGCAACATGTCGGCAAACATCGGCAATAAATCGGCAAACTTAAAAAAATACAAAAATATTCAATTTCACCTTTAGAAAAAATTGGGAAAAAATCGGCAATATCTCTAGATAAATCGGGTAAAATCGGCAAAATCACTGGAAAAGATCACCACGAAAAAATTGGCAATATCTCGGGATAAATCGGAAAAAAACTGGGAAAATCTTGGGAAAAAATTGCCCCGATTTTTTCGGCTATTTTTTGAGAAAAAATCGTCGAGCTGAAAAACTCGCGATTTCTCGGACATCGGAGATTTCTCGGCCGATGTTGGTAACACTGCTTTATACTTCAAGGTATCTTGCTACCATGTATATCCCTTAGGGGGGATTGGGATCCTCCTAATCCCCATGGATGAGTTGAACCACATAGTCATTTGCCAACCATTCTTGATAGACTTTGACGAGCCAATTGGGTATGGGTAATGATAAAGGTGAAAAGAGATCCGTCCTCGTATTTTCATGATAAAGCATCAACCACCACATTCTCTTTGCATTTCTCATATATGATCTCTTAATCATACCCAAGCATCTTAGTGACCCACTTGTGTTGCTTCGGGGATGATAACTTTTGTTCTAGAAAATACTTCAAGCTATAATGATTGGTCTTGATTTACAAGTGTCTCTTGATGAGTTACGAGTGCCAAGTATTAACTACATGAGGGATGGTCATGATCTCTTCCTGATAGGTGGGTTTTTGCCCAAATTTATGTCATACAATTGTTTACTAGTGAATGCCAATGGGCCTTCTTTTTGCATCAATACAACTTTGAGATATCTTCTCGAGGCATCACATTCTTGTAGAAATAGCAGAGCTAATGCTATGAAGAAATAGAGCCTTGATGCTAAGAAGAAGCACATGATGTAGACCTAGCTACGAGATAATTCTCACAAGCATGCACAAGGAAAATAGAGAGAAGAATAAAGAGACTGAATCAGAATGAATAATTGATTGATTATTATAATAGTAATACATCCTTATAAAGGAAAATTGAGTTGCTAGAAGACAACTCATGCTAGCTCATAAATCAGGCTTACTAAATATGATAAACCCCCATAGGTGACTAAAGCACTTTCCAACTTTGTCAAGGACCTCACGAATTAGCTAAAGCATGAGTGAGTTGTTATGAGTGATGAAAACCATGCTAATCCTGGAATCTAGAGAGAAAATAATGGAGGATGGGTTGGCAACAAAAGATAACAGTTTCCTAGTTGGCTAGCTTTGCCTTATCCATTGAAAAGTTGGAATAAAGCAGGATAAAGACAAAATCTCTAAGAAGGGATAGTTAATAAAACTGGCAGTCAATAAAGTGGGTAGGATCTAACCAGAATCAGGACAAAAGCGCTCCTAGGGTATATATGGAAAGTGTTGACCAAGTGGTGCAAGTGGATGGCAACTATCTAGGCTAGTGGATAGGAAATTAATCATAAATGATTAAATATTGTTATTCTAAGTATGGAGTGGGTTTATAATATCCCAACACCCCCCTTTAAGTCTGACTTTATGATGATATGTCTGAAATAATCAGAAATATAGATGCATATAGGGCTTAACAACAAGGCTCTGGCCACCCTTTACGATTATTTATGTCTAGAAAAGTGAGGAAAGAGGAAAAACCACATGGGGAAAATCCTCCCTCAAGAAGGACAAGGCACAAAATTTGAACATGTCTTCAATATGTCTTTATTTTCACTTGATTGAGCGGAATGAACTGCTTCTGGTGAAAGAATTTGATGAAGAATTTGTGAACTCCATAATCATGCACTAGAGTGTAGAATCTAAGAGCACTCATCTGGATTAATTTATCTTGCTCTTTTCTCAGTGAATCAAAGAATGTACTCAAAGAAGGCATTTTCCAATTCGAAATACCAAGCCTAAGAGCATGAAAAGTAGCCACAAAAACTGAGTATTCAGGACCCAATTTTGATAAGATGGAAAGAATTTATTGATCTTCCTTCTTCTCAATCCCACATTGCTTGAGCATTGGAACAAGTGACTTGAATTTGGTGAAGAAACCTTCAATGGATTCGAAACTGCTTGGACTCAATGAGAATAACTCATTCTCCAACTGATGCGCTTTTATCTCATCTTGTACTCCAAAGAGAGACTCAAGTTTGGTCCATACTTGGTTTGGAGTGGTCAAACCATCTAGATGAAAGAGTAGATGAGGAGAAATAGAGAGGCAAAGCAATCCATAGGCTTCATCCAACCTATTATGCCACTTAGCTTTCTCAACAATAGCATTAGACTCATTCTCCAAAGCTAGAGTAACTTTGTTTAGTCCCTTACTGCGCAATAGAATGCCAATTTTGGCTTTCCATTCATGATAGTTGAAGGGAGTCAGGATCATAACTGAAGAGGACTCCATGCTAAGAAGTTGATGCGCTCAAGATGATACTCTCTGCAACTTGCACAAATAAAAACTAGGAGAAAAATTTGTAAGCTCAATTCAAGCTCTTGTTCAGAGAGGGATAGGAGACTGGATGCGCTCTGATGTAGAGAACTGATAACTCCTCAACTCTGTAGAACTTAAGCAACCTTGCACTTTGATACCATGTAGAAATAGTTGCTATAATGCTATGAAGAAATAGAGCCTTGATGCTAAGAAGAGGCACAGGATGTAGATCTAGCTACAAGATAATTCTCACAAGCATGCACAAGGAAAATAGAGAGAAGAATAAAAAGATTGAATCACATGAAGAAGTGAGGAATGAATAATTGATTGATTATTACAATAGTAATACATCCTTATAAAGGAAAATTGAGTTGCTAGAAGACAATTCATGCTAGCTGATAAATCAGGCTTACTAAATATGATAAGCCCCCATAGGTGACTAAAGCACTTTACAACTCTATCAAGGACCTTACGAATCAGCTAAAGCATGAGTAAGTTGTCATGAGTGATGGAAAAACATGCTAATCTTGGAATCTGGAGAGAAAATCATGGAGGATGCATTGCAACAAAAGATAGCAGTTTCCTAGTTGACTAGCTTTACCTTATTCACTGAAAAACTGGAATAAAGCAGGATGAAGACAAAATTTGTAGAAAGGTACAATTACTAATTTTGGCAATCAATAAAGTGGGCAGGATCTAACTAGAATCAGGATAAAGGCGCTCCGCAAATGTTGACCAAGTGGTACAAGTGGATGCCAACTATCTAGGCTAGTGGATAGGAATTAATCAGAAATGATTAAATATTGTTATCCTAAGTATGGAGTGGGTTTATAATATCCCAACAATTCCAAGACAAAAGTCTTAGTGAAATTGGGCACTGCTAAGATGTGTATGTTACATTGCTTTTTTCTTAGTCTGAAAAGGCATTCTTGATGGTGTCGTTTCATGCAAAGGCATTCTTTTTTAGTAGGATTATTAAGTGGTCATATTTTTCCTCTAATTTTTCAAAAATATTTTTGTAGTAGCTCGTTAGTTCCAAGAAACCACATAAGCTCTTTAGGGTTTTAGGGCATGGCCAATCCTACATAGCCTCAAATTTCTTGGGATCCGTTCCCATCTTGTTTTGATTGATAATGTTACTAAAGTATTCAACCTTGGAAGCACCAAAATTGTATTTGGAACATTTAAGGAACAATTGGTGGTCTTGGAGGATTTGCAAATATTTATCAACGTGCTCCACATGGGAGTCCCAAACTTTGTTGTACATCAAGATATCATCAAAGAAACAAGCACAAAGTTGCGTAGGAAGGGTCGAAAAACCTTGTTCGTGAGGCTATAAAAGATGAATGGAGCATTGCAAAGTCCAAAGGACATCGCTAAGAACTCATAATGATCTTCATGTGTGTGGAAGGCTACCTTAGGGATGTTCGCCTCCTTCATCTTTATTTGGTGTTGTCTTGAGCGAAGGTCCACTTTAGTAAAGAAATTGGCTCCACAAAGCAGGACACATGCATCGACTGCCTTCTTTCTTTAATACCATAACCAGAGATAATAAGGGCTTGTATTGGGATGTATGACTCCATCCTCCATTAGTTTATGATTAATCCTTTCTATTTCATTATTCTATGCAAAACAATGACTACAAGGATGCACATTAGGTGGTTCAGTGCTTGGAACTAGGGGAATACCATGCTCATGCTTACCATGTGAAGGTGGCAAGGCGAGGTGTGTTTCAAATACTTGTTGATGTTTAGTCAAGACCATTTGCAAAAAAGGGCGAATCTTTTGTGGGGGAGTGTCCACAAGCTGTATGGCATTGAACTAGGCAATAATGTTTAAGTGGTTCTTCTTCAATAGCTTCTTCGTATGGTGAGAGTTGATAATTTCAAGGGAAGGTGGTAAGACATAGGGTGTTTCAAATATCTGTTGATGTTTAGTGAGGACCATCTGCAAATCAAGGTTAATCTCTTGTGGGTGGTTGTCCGAAACTTGTATGACATTAAACTGGGCAGTAATTTTGGAGTGGCCTTTAGTAGCTTCTCCATCATATTTGTTTTGGTTGACTTTAGGAGCCTTGTGCCACATTTGATGTTTATTATCATGAAATGTTGGCCCTGAGTAATACCCGCCTATGGAAGATCAACTCCTTTCAGTTGTATGGGTGGATCTTGCCATTGGCCATTTGGATGTAAGATGGAAAGGAGAGACTGCATATTGCTGTTGGTTTAAGCAAGCTCGACTTTTATGCCCACAATGTTTGCTCTTAGGTTGTCAAGTTCTCTTTCATGCCATCAAACTTAGAGACTTTGTTTGAGATCTTTGAAATATCATTTTCCAAAGCGTCGAGCTTGTCATCCATGGATGTGTTTTGAGTGGTTGTCATGGGGCCTTTTTGGTCCATTAGAAGGTTTATTTGAGAAATATACCATTGTGATAAACTTCACGCAAGGATTCTGTTGAGCTTGCAATGGTATGGTTGTCCAAAGAAAAAAAGTTATAGGAGAGTGATACTTCTGTGATTAGAGCTGTGCAAGGAATCTTTTGAGATAGGTCTCCCACAATGGTTTTGTCAAGACATGGAGTGCGTTTCTGTACACTCTAGTATGAGTAGTACTTCTATCTCAATGCTAATGCATTGACAAAATTCTCAATTTCAAGATATTTTGAATAATATAGGAATTTTGCTATTAGTTATGTAGAGGCTATGGTTTGCATGGTCCCAAGGACAAAGGAGTGTCAAGCGCTATAGTTCTTTGATATACTTGCAAGTTTCCAACAATAGTACTTGGTTGAATCTTTCATGATGCTGAGGAAGACTGCTGTTAGCTGTATTGCGTGATTCTTTGGTACGCGAGGGTGATTTCCTAGAGTGGTATTCTCTGTGTACTATAGTGACAAGTCAGTCTAGGGTTATGTAAAGCTGGTTCCAGGTGCTTCTAGGTTGCTTATGATATACTTGAGCATGTGGAAGAAAAATCTGTATACAGGTGCCTGATGTGGTACTACTCGAAAAAGAGTACCGATAGAGGTTACGAGGGTGTCCAACTAGGTAAGCCACTTGTATTTTCTGCCTGTATTCTTCCCCAACTGTAGGTTTCTGTGCTTAGCTACAGATCTCTGTATTATTTCAAGGTGTCAAAAAATGTCTCTAGCCTAATTTTTTTAGCCTAAATTACAGGCACTTATTGGCTTGAGAAGGAGCGCTGTTACTCCTAAAATTGAATAAAAAAAAGATGTTCTGAGAAATATAAATGCAGAAAAGCAGATACAAGAGACAATGAGAAGAAACATCCTTACTATAACCCATGTATCAATGAGTTCCAAAAGAGTGAGCAAAACCCAAACTACTTTGTGGTCCCATCATTGATGAGTACTGACCACCTAGTGGGCCTTGATTGATATAGATGACTCTTATGCATTAAGTAACTACCCAGTGACTGTCTAATGGGCCTTATTCAAAGAAGAGGACCTCAGACATTAATTGATTAACTCTTAAGTACCCCTAAAGTAGGGATGTTAGGGTAGGACCCTAACAAGAGGTGACTTGGAGCATCAAGAGAGCTTTTTTCCCATTAGACTGGAAGGTGATGCTGACAATGAAAGGGAACATAAGATTATGATAGGCAGAGATTTTAATGTTTGGAAGCACTGGTATCACAACAAAGAGGTTGAAGCATGGATAAGGTGGAGAAGTACTATAAACATTATGATGCTCCTTGTTAGATGGGTGTAATTTCTATTTTGTGCTTTCTTTAGCTGGGAACACTATAGGATTTCAATAGTCATCAGTTAAGAAATTCGTAAGCAAGGAAGAATTTTTAATAGATAGTTACCAGGTGTGGACTGTTTTCGTCTTGATTTTCAGATATTTGTGTATTTTTGTAGACGACATATCGGAAGTTTGTCTTGACCTGGACTTAAAACAAGCTCCCAAAACTCTAATATGAATATTTGCTTAATTATTTTGATCTTTTAATGCTTAAAAACGCTCTCCTTGACAGGTTGACTTTCTTCTTACTATTTATGGCGATGCCGTAGACCACGATTTCTATGCTTTTGGAGGTTGAATCAATGGGATTTTGCAGATCTTGGATGTGGAGGCTTAGATATGTGTCAGTCTAGCAGTTTTATGGCATTTTCAGGTGGTTTTCATCTCTAAGGGAGAGCTTTTAATGGTGTATTGAAGATGTTGATGAAGTCAAAGTCTCCCCAGGTGAGTTTGAGCAGGTTTTGTGCTAGTTCTACTGTGTACCCTCTTTAAATATGGTGCTTTAACTGGGTTTTAGATTGGAGGTGGATTTTTTATTCATCTGTTGTATAATGACAATTTTCTACCTTATTTGTTGTGTATTGAGCATTATTGAGAAATTTTATGCTCATTTGTGGCTATCTTCTTTTTACCTTGAGACCCTTTCCCAAGTAGTGGAATCCTCTTTATGGTGGCCAATTTTTTCTCTAGTAGTCTATTTGTTGTCCAATGTCGTAGTTCTGTCAGTTGTTTGTTTTAATTTTATTTGGACGTTTTGGGAGAGAATTTTGCTACTTGTCCACAGTAGCAACAACTCAATAAAAGTACCATCCCTTGGTAAAAAAAAATTATAAATTGTGAAATGGTACTAATCAATTGGGTTAATTTGATTTCATTTCAATTTTAATCTTTGATATTGATAACTATGGAAATTTGCTAGCTAAATACAACTAGATAACCGCTTTTCAAACTCTTATAGAGATAACCTTAAATATACTCAGTAAACCACTAGTAGGGAACATGGAAATGTTAATCATATTCACAAGTTTCAAGGAAAACAGTGAATTGCAAATTGTGTGATCATGAATTTCATGGAATTGACATGAGAGAAAAAAACTATCACATTGGTGGGTGTATATTTGGATGTGTTATGAAGCATAACTACCATGTTTTGAAAGAGAGATGAACAAGGATAAACCATGGCAAAAACAGTTGGTTCAAAATATGTAGGTAAGAAAGCTAGAATGCAATAGCATGTAACAAATTTAGCGTCCTTGGAATGCAAGACTTGATAATTAATGATGGACTTAAATATAGTAGTGTAGCTAAAAGTCAACATCAATAGACTTTGTTGAAGGATATGTTGGAGCTAAAAGGAAAACATGATGTGGATGTAGCAGTTGCCAGATATAATAGTTGATAACCTTACATATACTCAGTAAACCACTAGTAGGGGAACGTGGAAATGTTAATCATATTCACAAGTTTTAAGGAAAAAAGTGAATTGCAAATTGCGTGATCATGAATTTCATGGAAGTGACATGAGAGAAAAAAATTATCACATTGGTGGGGTTATATTTGGATGTGTTATGAAGCATAACTATCATTTTTTGAAAGAGAGATGAACAAGGATAAACCATGACAAAAAAATTTGGTTCAAAAAATGTAGGTAAGAAAGCTAGAATGCAATAGCATGTAACAAATTTATCGTCCTTGGAATGCAAGACTTGATAATTAATGGTCTTAAATATTGTAGTGTAGCTAAAAGTCAACATCTATAAACTTTGTTGAAGGATATGTTGGTGCTAAAAGGAAAACATGATGTGGATGGCGCAGTTGCCAGATATATTTATGGAGAGGCTCTGCTCTTCAATGTCACAGGTTCAGCCTTATTCAAGACAACAATAAATGTTGTGGCTAATTATGAAAATAAGTTTTCAATATACGTTTTTTTCAATCATTTCAGCTTCTGCTCACGGAAGTTGTTGTGGCATTTTCTGTAAAATAGAACAAATTGAAAAATATGAGAAATAATAAGTTGCATGGGGATGAATAATGGATAGTCAGACAACAGGCATAGGACTCAGATTAGTGATATGACCCTATTTCCCATAAATTTTGTTTTTGAAAGCTACTGATCGAATCCATGTACAAAAGATTGGTGATGCATTTCAGAGCCATTGAATAAAAGATCATCAGATCTGGGAAATTTTTTTGCCCAAGTGAAACACATAATGCAATTACAACTGAGACGGTAAAGTGCTTATGCACAGGTTCTCTGACCATTATAGGACACTATGATGTGCATGTTTCAGGCCATTTATTGGAGGATTAGTTAAGTTTATACTTAACCATCATTTCATGTTGAGATCTTTTTGCAAGTTTTCGTTGAGAGAGTTGCTCTTATTTGGTGATACAAGGTTTATCACCACCCTCAGCACCTTGCAGTCAATTGTACAAAAGGTGGTAATTAGTGACGAATGGTTTACCTCCAGCTGTTAAAGAAAGACTTGAGAAAAGAACTGAAATAATTATTTCAAGTAATTTTTTTGGAAGGGTGCTCATAAAATCAGAAAAACATCTGAGATTATTTAATAAAATGTTGAGAATAATTATTGGTACGATCCATAAATAGTAAAGTGCTTATGCACAAATTTTCTGACTTTTCATAGGACACTGCTCTGTGCATGTTTCAGGCCATTTATTGGAGGATTTGTTAAAGTTTATACTTAACCATCATGTCACATTGAGATTTTATTGCAAGCTTTAACTGAGAGAGTTGCTGTCATCAGGTGATAGGGGATTTATCACCACTTTCAACACCTTGCAAGGGCCTTAGAAAATAAATTAATTCTAGAGAAGGTAGTAATTAATGAAGAATTGTTTTCCTCCAGCTTTTAACAGAAGACTTGAGAAAAAAACTACAATAATAATTTTCATAAGGGTACAGATGAAATCAGAAAAAAACATTTGAGATGAATATTAAAATGTTGAGAATAATTGATTCATATGATCTATATATGGGGTAAATTTATGATGGAGTGGGTGGTGTGAAAGATGTCACAGAAAAAGCAAATTTTTAATTGAAAAATACGTCTTAGATTAACATAGAAATATTTACTAAGAGAGCAAAGATGTAAAGGGTATATACAATGGAAAAGCAGAATAAGTTGATATGTCTAAATCTTTAGCATCTTAATCAGTAGAAAGCCTTTGGTCAATAGTTGCTTGTGTACATTCCCCTTCCAACTGATTACAACAAAAGCCTGGAAAGCAAGGACCCCATTATCAAAACCATGCTTGCAACTTAACTTCCATATGGTTGAGGGCATTGCTTGTAGTGCGTACCCATGTATTGGCTGGGTATTGCTAATAAGTTAATAACCTGGGAAGTAGGACACGTTCCCCAGGGGTTCCGTGGATATCCCATGTGTCAGACATGAATATGTTAACATATGGACATGTGGGATACTTCTAGGGCTTGTGTCCAACACATGTTTGGTACGTGTCCTGTGACATGACACATGCCAAATCCATGTTGGACACATGCGCTAGAAGTGTCCCATGTGTCTGACATGTGCAAAGGAAAAAGGGACTCGCGGGCGCCGTAAATCATGATTTGGCATTCATTTTCACATTTTTTGCTTAGGGACAGAGCTGTTAGAGGTTTGTATTATGCTAGTGAAGCGATTTGAAGGTGCATTTGAAGGATTTGCAGGTGCATTTGAAAACAGAATTTCCTGGCTGCTGTTTCCTTCATTTATTCCACAGATTTCTTGGGTCAATCATTAAAGGGAGCTGGTAATGGTCAAAGGAAAGGGATAAATGTCCTTGTTGGTGTTGGTGCCCCCTCCTCCAAGCTCATTTATCTCCGCTGCTGCTAGTGCTCCATCTGCTGCAAGTGGAGTTGCACTCCTAAAACAAACCCCGCTGTAGCAAGATCGCAAGCTCAAGAAAAGAAATATCCATTGTGGAAGTATGTAACAAGACAACAAGGGCTCAGGGCAAAGCTTGCTGGTGGAGGGAATGTTCTTTGGACATGTAGTTTTTGTAACAAATACAATACATACAGGAGCACCTACTTTTGAGTCAAGGGCCATTTGTTGGCCATTGAATGTGGACTTGGACCCTATAAAGGGGTGAGCACTACCAAAAAAAGAGAAATGGAAAGAGAGGATAAAATTGGCTCAAGGAAGGCAGCAGCAATAAGTAGGAAACAAAAAAATGAGGATCCTCTTCCATTCTTGAGGAAACCTACTAGCAAATTAGGGAGTAGAACTGCTAGTCAACCACCAAGAAAGAGGCCAGCTCCAAGTTGTGGTCCAATGGACAAGATCTTTCCGCAAGAGAGGTGAGAGAAGATTGATCTTACCATTGGTTTTTTTTTATATCTCAAGTTTCAACTTCATTTCTTTTAATGTTGCATGTTCGCCTTTGCTTATTGAGCTGTGTGGAGCTCTAGTTGAACAAGCTTCAACAGGCAATGTGCTTCCTAGTTCAGAGAAGATTATAACCACATTGGTGGTTAAGGCAAAGATAAAATTCTAGAACCCATTAAATCATCATGGCGTTCATTCGATGTTAGTATTGTTTCTAATGGATGGATAGATTGCATAATGCTATCCACTCATCAATTTCATGGTGTCTTCCCAAAATGGACCAATCTTCTTGGAAGCGGTGGATGCTCTTGGAAAATACAAGGATAAACAATGTATGGGTTAGTTCAGTAAAGTTATTGACAATGTATGTGTTCTAAATAATGCACTTGCTATGCTCTTTGCATGCTTGAAGAAGCTAAATATCCACAAATATTTTAAACACCTTGCATTGTTCATTCTTTGATGATGCATGCCATATTTGATTTTTTGTACAAAACCATGCCAATGTGCTCACAATCTATAAAGAGTACCCACTTCTATCATTGTTGAATATTGCAAATACTCGGTTTGCCTCATCATTCATCATGCTTAAGAGTCTTGGGTCCATGGTTATTTAAGAGTTTTGGTCTTTTGGAGAAAGTCGAATCAAACTTCTTAAAAAGGGTGGAGGATACAATGTTAGATGATGGTTGGTGGGAGAGGGTAGTTCTTACCATTAAGATCATGGACCCTATCATTTCTTTGTTGTGGTTTGCAAACATAGACCAACCCATTTTAAGCGTTGTTTATGACGGGTGGGATTCCATGACTGAGGCGGACAAGACCGTTCTTTTACAGAATGAGTGCCCTAAGTATGAGACATCAACATAGAGCTTATTCATCACCATATGAAATATTGTTATCATCATGTGTGATAAGAATTGTACACCTTTCAATTGCTTTGCTCACCCATTGAATCCCAAGTACTACAGTAATGACTTGCTCAATGGAGGGCTTTCACATAGAGAATCTCCTCATAGGGATGAAGAGATTTCACAATGGAAGAAGGAAGCACTTAGAAAGATATATCAAAATAGAGCATCCCTTGATGAGGTGGAAGGCTTCGTAGAGTTTTCCATTGGCATTGGGAGATTTGGAGGTTATGATGTGCTCAGAGACAGGGGGTTAAGAAGCCCTATGCTTGGTGGGAAACTCATGGAGCATCATGCCCTATTCTACCACATTTATTTGTAACAGTAAAAAATCCGTTTACTGGAACTTCTCGAACTTCCACTTTCAAAAATACAAATATTCCATGAATAGATATAAAAGTTGATAAAAATATGATATGATGATTTTACAATGATAATGTAGCCCGTATATATGGGCCTTACATAGTGACTATTCACTAAGAGATATGTCCCTTAGTTAACCTAATTAGTTTATATCATTATTATTTATTAATTATAATTATCTAATTTTATTTGTTACATTGCCTCCCCCTTAACATGCTTTGTCCTCAAAGCATAGTTTATTGTAAGACTTTGTCCTCTTGCTCGTAATGACTTTTCATGATGTTGTGAGCTTGAAACTACGATACTCAATGAAACCAGGCAGTATAATCTTCAGAGTCCTGAGGTAATGTGTTGCATTTTTTGGGGTGTGATCCATCCCAAATCTGCCTTCATTGGAATTGTTTGATGAATTGGAGTTCTCATTTTAGGCTTCCATAAAAGTCGTCGATATTGTCTTCGTTCTTTTTCAATGTTGTAGTTGGTTTCTTTGTAAGATGAACGTTGTTTATTTTCTTCTTGACTTTGTTGTTGGTCGTAACGACTTTTAAGATTTGGGTGACGATAAAGCCTTCAAGTCGTTTGTAGAACCATTGTAGAAACTTTAATTGTTTGTGCTTTGTGTGATTTACTAGTCGATAACAACTCAAGGATTTTTATAGCTTCTCATCATTTAATTTTTTTTTTTGTTCAATCAATCCTCGATTTAGATTTTTTAAATGAGAATTTTCTTTATCTTTTTCTGATACATTCTTATTGAATCCTTTTTGGAGATCTTTTTTGTGGAATTTCTCTTGTACTTATTCTTGTGGTTTTTTTTCTTTTTTTAATTTCTTGATTTGTGCGATCAAGTCTTGACTATGATTTTTCAAACGGGTAATTTGTTCATCCGTACTGGCGACAACCTTTTCAACTTCTTTCTTCTTCTTTTGTTCTAACTTATGATTGTCCCGTGAAATCATCTTCGATATATCCTTGAAGTCTTTAGATGTTGGAACTCCCAAATTTGACTTTATTGTAACATCCTGCAATGTGATTTTCTTCTTGTAAGAAAATGTCAGAAACTTCTTTTCGACATTTAAGATGAAAGTTCCCAATGTTTTTATTCAAGGTAAATCCAAAATTATGTCATCGTCAGAGCTCCATAAGGAACTAACATTAAATTATGATGTGATCGTATATTCTCCAACATTCAATTGTAAGCTACATATTTCAAATTGTTTCCTGTCCCAAAAGTCTAGCCTTTCATTTATATTTGATTCGGGAATCATTAAATGGTTAGTGAATTCAATTGTAATATAATTATTACTTTCAGCAGGTGCAATAGAAATGGCGACATCCTTCCCTGCAAGTGTCCCTTTAATTCTAATTAGTATTGCAACGTTTCTTTTTGAGGTGATAGGAAACTTTTCTTTCTTTTCAACATTAAAATCCATATTCTTAAATTTTTTTGTCAATATCCTTTTTTTTGTCTAATAATTACTATTACTATTATTAAAAGTAATAATAATATATACCAATATGAAATAACCAAATATTAAAATTTGATAAAGAATATGTACCAATGACCCAATAATGTATATATCTATATATAAATTATAACTTTAGAAACCTTATCTCTAGATTTTATATCTCACGCTTTTGGAAAAATGTGTGGTTTTAAAATTGTGAATGAGTTTTACTTCTATCTTGTCATTTTCTTTAAAATGTTTTCCTTCTTTTTTTTTTCTTACTTTCTTTCTTCTTGTTTTTCTTTTTTTTTACTTTTTCTCCTTTCTTTTTTTTTCTTTTTTTTAACTTCTCTCTTTTGTTTTTAGTAAGTTCAAAGACCTAAATTCAAGGAAACCTTGACAATTTTGGCCACAAGCCAGAATCAAATTCGCTCTAATACCACTGTAACGGTAAGAAATCCGTTTACTGGAACTTCTCGAACTTCCACTTTCGAAAATACAAATAATCCATGAAGAGATATAAAAGTTGATAAAAATATGATATGATGATTTTACAATGATAATGTAGCCCATATATATGGGCCTTACATAGTGACTATTCACTAAGAGATATGTCCTTAGTTAACCTAATTAATTTATATAATTATTATTCATTAATGATAATTATCTAATTTTTATTTGTTACATTGTCTAATTATCATAGGGACGAAGCGATTTCACATTGGAACAAGGAAGCACTTAGAAAGATATATCAAAATAGAGCATCCCTTGATGAGGTGGAAGGCTTCGTAGAGTTTTCCATTGGCATAGGGAGATTGGAGGTTATGATGTGCTCAGAGACAGGGGGTTAAGAACCCTTATGCTTGGTGGGAAACTCATGGGGCAACATGCCCTATTCTACTACATTTATCCATGAGGATCCTCTCTTAGGTTACATCGTCCTGTTGTTGTCAAATGAATTGGAGCACATATGGGAATTTATACAGTTTGAAGAAGAGCAGGGTTGAGCAGTCCAGGTCGGAGACAATGGTGTATGTACAATGCACACCAACCTTCACCTTATTTATAGGCAAAGGGAGGAGTGGTTGAAGGGAAAGAGAAATATTTGGGATGTGTTTCTTGATGATATGGATTTGGAAAATAGTGTGGAGTTGGTACTAACCAACTTGGATCTTAATGAACGTGCTAGATCCGATCACTTTTGATGATGGTGATCCTCTTGAGGAGTCATCCTCCACACAAGTAGATCCAGATCTCAGATTGGATACAATATTTGAGGAGGAGAATGGAAGAGATAGCAGTGGCAGTTGTGATGATTTTGATGTGTTGACATGGTGGAGCACTACTGAGTCTTGACAATGGCAACTATGAGCTATGGCATTCTTCTATCTATGGTTCTAGTATCTAGATTCTGTTTCTACTCTATTTTGTATTTTCCCTTGGCATTCCCACCTATATTATCTACTAATAGTGACTTAGTATCTATGTAACACTGTTTGATCTTGATTACATCAAATGACTTATGAGAGACTGCAATCTATGGCTCAAATACCAAGTTTAAGCTTCTATTTTATGATATGTATTGAATATTCTAATTTCTTGCGTGTTTGATAATCATTGATGTTACATGTTGTTAGTAACTAGTTGTAACAATATTTTTTAATTGTTCNATATATATAATTTATTTATTTATTTCTTACTTATATATATATATATATATATATATATATATATATATATATATACTTGTGTCCATATGTCCTATTTTCGGGGTCATCATGTCCCATGTCAGATATCCATATTTTCATGTCCTATGTCCTCGTGTTAGGTGACCTGGCTAATATCTCATACTTGTGTTTTGATTGACAAAGGGTCCTTGGTTGCTATTTGCTCATCTGCCCTATATAGTTTGGATCTCATGGAACCACTTTTTGTTGATTTCGAACAGTGAGCCTATAAGCTTTTGCTATTTGGCAAGTCCCTACTAAAGCAGCTATTTGAAGAGTTTTTTGGGCAGCCTAAATTTTTAACGCCTGTTCATTTCTCACTTCTCTCACAGAGCATGCCCTCTACATCAACTGTCTAATCAAACCACTATCACTTGGTCCAAATGTGCAACATAGAGTTTTCAGAAGTTAATGAATGCCTTGTGTTCTCATCCCGTTCTCCACCTTCCTGATCTCCAACAGCCGTTTGAGATAGAGACGAACAGTTCTCACTCTGCCTTAGGCGTTTAACCAAAACAAGAAGGTTA
>LPNX011190726.1:0-46491 GCA_001517045.1 Pseudotsuga menziesii | reverse complement strand
ATATATATATATATATATATATATATATATATATATAGATATATATATTTATTTAACATGAACTGATATATTGTATTAATAAAAAGGAGTGGGCTACGACTTGACCGTCCAATCGTCTAATACCAAATGTTTAATAGACAAGTCCAAATAACCTCGAACATTTTCAGTTTGCTAACTAGAGAACTGTCTATCTGTTGATATTCAATTTTTCCTATTGTTGTGTAATGTATGGCATGTGTAATGCCTCATAAACTTCCTCAGAATGAATACAGATTTGCAAAACATTAAAACAAAACAAGGAGAATTCAGTTGCAACCCCTGTTGGGCAATCCTCATAGTTTTCTTTTGCGACTATTGATGGAAATTCCTTGCAGTAACTCAAGATGAGATTGAGATTATAGAGCATGTAGCCATTTAGTTTTTTTGAATCTGCTTCATGCTACTAGGTCGCTTTCTCCAATTCTTGTGTTGATTCGTATTGCTGAGAGTATCATCTGTGGCCATGGTGTATAGCTTGAGTTTCTCAACATACTTGTTGTCGAAATGTAGGGGTCCCAGAGTAGGTATATCTTTTAAATCAAAACCATCTGGGAAGTCTTTTTCCTTATTGTGCAGAGTAGTATGATCTAGCACCAGAATAGTAGACGTGCATTGGGAAGTAGACAGAGTAGATTTCCACCGAGGTATAGAGGTCTAGGCTGTCAAGAGGCTTTGCATCAGAGTAATCAAAGGGACCATATAGGTAGACCATAGCTTTCGGGTATGACTGTTCCATTGTTCTGGGAATTGAATGACTAGAGAGTCAGAGACTGCTTGACTAAATTTCATGGCGAGAGGGGCCTTAGCATAATTCGTCTTAGTCAAGGCACTGAAATGTGACGGGTTCAGGGTCGACAAAAGCAGACTAGGGTAGGAATTGCCAGGAACTTCAGATCACCAAACCTGAGCCAAGAGAGCAAAGTCAAAAATTTTAGGGAGCAACTTATTAGTTGGGACTAGCCATCCGAAGGATTTCAACAACAGATAATAAAGAGAAACAAATGACTGAAACAAGGAAAAAGGGAATTGACCGAGGACAGGTAATACAAGGAGCAGAGCAGTTATTCAGTATTATTCAGTGATCAGTAAGGAAAGCCTTATTTCTTTAGGATTAAAGTCAATGAGCAATTAGAATTGCATGCATGCAAAAAGTAAAGTGCAAACCCTAAAAGTACATACTAACCCTAAAAAGTTATATAAGAAGGTTAGTTGAACCAAAAGGATATTCATGATTATTATTATTGAGTTTGGTTTCTAGAGCAACAACAACAAGTGCTGCGACAACAAGTTAATGTTGGAGACGGAGGTCTTCAACTAGCAAGGGGTTTCTACAGTGAAATCTATCAACCCTAATCACTTAAGGATAGATCATCCAGGTCTATCATTAGTTATTCATCATATTCATTCTTCTTTAGCAATCCAACAGACAAAGAGTGATTTATTGCAGGTTCACGTTTTCCAACTGGGGAACAATTGGAAATCCTCAAAACAATTCGCTGGGACTCAAAATCTCAGAGTTTCTTCCGCATGTCATCACTATCCTTCTCAGTAGGCTCACCACCCTCTACTAGGTGATTATCAGTCCATTGTTTGCATACCCGGAGCAACCAACAACATAATCGTGGAAGAGGGGTGACGTCACCTTCCTGAGCATATCAATTCGCTAGGCCTCCTGAAGGGGTCAAAACCTGTTTATGCTTCATCCAACCTCTCCGGGGAGCTCATACTACTACACCTGGAAAGTTTCAGCAGCATCAGCCATCTATTGCCTCAAAAACGTGAGAAAGAGCACTGAAGTGGGCATCTTCCTAGCCTGGGCGTCAACTACATGGAGCTCACACGTTTTCAACTTTCTCCTGACTGCATGGCATTAATGTCTCCTATATACTGACGGACTATCAACATTATTATTAGTGGTATGTCTACTTTCTCTCACTGACAGTCGTTCTCCTATTATTTCTCCAGATTAGCTATATGTTAGGGCCTTTTGGCACGACACTGTTTTGCATGCAAATTTATTTTATCTTTCTAGCACAACTGAAGCACCAAACCCACAAACATATTACCAAAACACAATAGAATATCAGTTGGGAAAGTACAACCACCTGCTTAGGTATTAAATATTTGGAGTGTTTGTTCTGCTGCATATGAAGGCTGGAAACTCTTTTATGCATCACATCTTTTCTTTGGCTCAATTTAGCACGTAGTCGATCATCCCACGGAAATCAGCCAAACTCTGTGTTTGGATTATTCAATTCGATGGTTGGCTATATCACCTTAGTTAGATTTGCATCCTGTAGACTTCAGACCACTTATTGCTTATCCAGGAGGTCCATGCCTTCACTTGTGGAGGTCATTTTGATAAGTTAAAAACATGCGAGCACATATATTGCCATTTATTTTGTCCTTCTCTTCAATATCAAGTGTAGTCTTTCATTTTCCAATGCTCTCTATGGAGCACCAGGAACCTAGCCTGTTGCAAACAAGGCCTTTATCAACCTTTGCTAGTGCCCTTCCAACCATGGGAATCCATCTCCATGGAGTTTTTGAGCGGATTGCTCATGACATTCAGGAAACATGATTGCGTTTTGGTAGTAACCTATCATTTTCCCAAGATGATTATCTTTATTCCCTATACAAAGACTAATTTTGCCCTAAGTTACCAGTGTAAATTTTCCTTTAATACTCAACTAGGGCTAACAATGCATGCGAGATCTCTACTAATAACCACACATGAATATCTTTTACAGTATGCAATGGAATATAAAACTGAGAAATAAATCACAACATCACATCACAATAATGACACAATTATTTTGGGTATGGAAACCCTCAGAAAAACCCAAGATGGGAAAACCGGTGCAGCAGTCAGATATAGATTTTATTATGAGAAAATATGGAACATTACAATCACTGCAAATTCACCCAAACCTGGCGAATGCAGTACCCGACAGAATCACTGGGAAAATCCCAATTAAACCTCAACACCCTCGTGTGTGAGTGTACGACCCAGCTGTACGAAGCTCGGTGATCTTGCTGCTCGCTCCTTCGTCTTCCCAACTAAATCCTTTGTCTGACTTTCTCTCCTTTTCTGTATCCTGTCTCTGTCGGAATACAAGTGTGTGTGTCCTCTCCACCAATTGATCTCTCTTTTATAACTTTAGGTAAAGTGAAAACCCTAATTTCACTTTCACTTTAACTAGTGTTTAACTAAAGTTAATTTAGATCACTTTAATTTATT
Source organism: Pseudotsuga menziesii (assembly GCA_001517045.1). Classification (NCBI taxonomy): domain Eukaryota; kingdom Viridiplantae; phylum Streptophyta; class Pinopsida; order Pinales; family Pinaceae; genus Pseudotsuga; species Pseudotsuga menziesii. Next base: position 43,211 of record LPNX011190726.1, on the reverse strand, counting down.
TTCCAAAGTAAACTTAGGAAAAGTAAATTAAATACAATTGGTTTCCTAATTTAAGTCTTCTTCATGCAAGAACACATGCATGGAGGAAGACCTTCCTTGTTGCTGCTAGTTTAACAACTAGGATTTGGATATGCAAAATTTTTGAAAAGCTAGGACTAGATACGACGTAGAAACAAGTACAAACAAATAATATATATATAAATTTTAATATAAATATATATATCGGAGCTTATAATATGTAATACTCATAAAATAATTACTATATTAAATTAATGAACTTATAACAAACCTATTATTTATAAGTATTTCACATTAAGTATTTTATAAAAGTTAAATTCTAAACATGAACAATCAGAAATACTTAAAAGTTATGAACTAGGGGAACCATATATTATTATTGGCTAAACTTTATTAACATTGTAATTGGGTTTATAAATATTGTTTTTTTTTATATATTTCAAACTATAGATTAAAATTTTCTTAAATGAAAATTTATATGTTTAATAAAAACTTAACATTAAAGCTTTTTTGGGCTGGCATAAACTACTATTTTTGTAAAATATATATAACTTATACATTGAAGGTTATGGGCCGTCGTTGACTGCTCTTCCCCATTCAAGACCATACTATGTCAAATGATATTTTTCTTTCTTGACTTTTTGATTAAATAATGCCGGTGTTTTGCATGTATGACCACATGCACCAGAAAGTGGATCCTAGTTGATTCGGATCCGAATTTGTATCTGATTCGATGATGCAACTTCAGGGTTGGATGTATCCGGTAAGATATTTTTCCCAACAAACAACCAAACACTTTCTCTCATGTTTGGTCGCACATTGATCAACTGCTCAACATTATTTCTGACCAGGGTTCACGTTTCCTTGGCACATTCCGGAAGATGTTGTGGCACATATTGGGTTGTCAAATTCATCTTTCTACAACAATCTGCCCACAAATTGTTGGATAGACATAAGTGCTTAACTGCAGCCTTGTCCATGCCCTTTGAATCCATTCCACCAAGAATAAACAATGGGACTCTTATCTCCATGTTCATCAGCACAATTAGAATAGAGCAATCGATGTTTCTACAAATTTTTCTCTTTTTGAGGCACTATATGGTGAACAACCATTGGCCCCTCTCCCTATCTCCTAGCTAACACCCACCACTCCTCATCAACACAAGGAGCAACATAGTGCTTTTGTTTAGAAGTTGGCGCAGATTCACTCTCAGGTTTCAGCAGCATTAGAAGTCTCTCAAGTTCATTTCAGGATCCTCCAAGATGGTCATAGGGTGCTAGCATATTTTAAGGTGGGTGAACGCATATTATTACATTTGAACAAACACAACTTCAGGGCTCAATGTCAACATAAGTTCAATCCGATTAGATATGGTCTCTATATCATCTGTGAACAAATTGGGGACAATGCATATCACTTGGATCTCCCATCTCAACTAGGCATTCATAATGTGGTCAATGTCAATCATCTGAAGCTGTATGAACCTCCACTTTTGGAAGATGAAGTTCAGGTATTGCACCCTATAGATACCATTCAAGACTTCCAGCCTCTTTTTGCAAAATATACTTTGTTGGATGTGCACACCCGCTCCACTAGACAACAATAATGCTATTATTATCTTGTTGGATGCTAAGGATAGTGGCCAACCTAGGCTAAATGGTTTTTTGAGATATATTTTGAGATTCAGTTACCTCATTTGGTTGAGAAAGTGGGGACACTTTTTGCCTAAACAAGGTGGAATTGGTATGAATCAAGGACATGTCTCTCCATGAGGACCTGCTTCTATGGATTAGGCTTGTATCAAATAAATGCACAAGCTTTAGCATTTGGGAAAATAGTTGAGTTATATTTATTATTTTTGAATTGTTATTTTTCACTATGTTAATCCATTAAGTCGGGTGTGTTCTTTGTATATATTATTAAGCTTACCTGTAGGAAGGAAGAATAAAGTTGTATGGTTCCCACTTCCATTTTCTCGTTGTCTTCTTTGTGTCCCGAATGCTTATTCTAGCTTGTCAAGTTAAACACTCTTTTGATTTCCATCATCTTCTCATGTGAGGCCTTATTGAAGAACCATAATCTTTTGGTTCCACTTCATCCTTTTGATTTATTGTGACAATTGTTTTTTTCTATGCAATTAGAGGCCATTTCTTCTCCATTTGAGCTTCTTCCTTTATAAACTTTTGTTTTTGCAATCTTTTGACTTCTATTATGACCTTTACTTGGGCGGCTAATGCTGAGAGAACATAAACAATAATTTGAAGGCCAATTTTAATGAGTAGGATTTTGCCTATGTTGGAGAGAGGAAATAAAAGCTCTAGTTGTACTATTTTCCCCTTATTAATCAATTCTTCCTATGAAAAGATCCAATATGAACTTTCAATAAGAGGAATTCCTAAATGTTTACCCGGTAGGGAAGCTCTCTAGAAATTAAGGGTTCTATTGATATACCTTTCGATGCCATATTAGTGTTGAAGAAAATGACTTTGGAACAACTTCATCTAAGGAAGAAGTGATTCAAATATTTCCTTAGTGTTTTGGCCTCCTACGTGGTTGTGTTGCCTACGAGAGTTATATCATCTATGAGTTGAACGTGTGAGATAGCCTTTGAGCCTATTGGTCGTCTAATACCTTTCAACTTCCTTGTGTCTTTCAAATGGTTGTGAGTTCTCCCTAGGGTTTCAATTATTAGGTTCAAAATGTGGGGGAAAAGGTAGTCACATTGGTGGTTACCTTGAATTAGACTTAAGGGTGTTGTTGGAGTTCTTTCAACAAGAATGGAAATGACGCTGAAGAAAGCAACAATTAACATTTGATTGATGAACTTCTGGAGTGTGGAGTGAGAGTGCTTGGATCACCATTTCGCCAAAAAAATTGGAAGAATAACATTTGAGTGTTTTGTATATATAAATATATATATTAATTGCATACATTAAAAAACACCCAATACTCCAAATTAGTTGCATAAAATATGATAGTTTACATATTTGTGCTACTTGAAGTGTATACTACTTTGTTATGAAGTTAGAAATGCCAAATATGGTAGATAATCATTTGAGCATCAACCATTTAGTACACACTACATAGATAACCTACACCATGTAGTAGTTACAAACTTACAAAGTTTTAAACTAGATTATATGAAGTAGACTGTATGTGCTCCAAACACCTCTTTGTAGATTGAAGTGTTCACAACTTGTGAAAGCACTTGTGTCATTAATTATCACAACTGTTGGGTAGAATATCAGTGAATTGTTAACATCTTTAACTTAAAGCTACAATCATGTCATTTATTATTTTTATTGGAACAATCTTGATAGCTCGTCTCATTGCTAGTAATGTCCATTTTTTAGATCCTTCAACATCATTTAGTTACCTAGTTCCTGAGGGTACCTGTTGTTGGTCTAGACTTTGTTAAGCAAGATGATAAGAAATTTGCATGCACATTTTTGACTCATAAGGTTACATATGATAAACTTTGATTCTTTGTAGGGACCATATCTAGTCTACTTAAAACTCTATGTTAATGATTAATTAAACATGATATGGAGATAATAGGATAATTTCTCTTTTCTTCTTTCTATGGTTGTTACAATCATGTAATCCCATCAATACATATTTCGAAGATTACAAAAACAAAGCTTATTATAGAGCTTAGAATCTACATATTTCATTTTATAGTAACCAAGATGTGTAGGAAACTAGTAGGAAACTAACGGGACATGCCTAGGGCTAGTGATCCATGAGGATCTCCCATTTGACCAAAATTCAAATTCTTCAAATGCTTAAGGAAAGGTTACAATTGTACAGGGCTTGTTGAGAGCTTTCTGGTGATGCCCATTTTGTCAGATTTGGACTTCAAATGTAGAAGTTATTACAATTTGAAGTTTTAGCGCTTGGATTAACCACCTTTCAACACGTGGCATGTAGAAACAAGGTCTATCTTCGACTTCCGAAGTTGCGTCCGGAAGTTGAGAGAGGAAAAGATAGTTTTCTTAAGCCATGCTGATTGTCATCTTTCGACATCGAAACAGTCGGGAGTCGGGAGTTGGGAGAATAGTTGAGGACATTGCATTGCCTGTTCCAACTTTCGACTTTCGACGTCGAGTCAGAAATGGTCGAAACAGGTCTGTAGTGGAAAGTCAACATCAGAGTAGTCAAGGTATTGCAGATTGACGATCCAACTCGCTCGACGATAGTTTAGATCAACGACTTCGGTTTAAACTTTAAATTGGAGATTATGCCTTAGGATTTGGTTTTTCGGTTGAACATAAATCTTTGGATGCAGATATTTGAATTCAATTATCATTTTGTGCTATTTTGCTCCTGATTTAGGCATGGATTCTTATCCTATAGGTAATTTGGATGTCCAGATGGATTTTGTCCCAAATTTGGCTCGTTATCCATGGATCTTCACTGACTAAATTTTTATATTTAATAGACTGTCTTGGACAATGTATTAGGGAGTCGGAGAGAGATGAGTCGGAGAGAGATAGAGACAGTTGGAGAGAGATTTAAAACAGAGGCAATACAGGAAGAATCATCGAGATTCCTTTATGCAGATAGAAGTTTTAGACTCTTGAATCAGGCTGCGAAGTTGCCAATGCTTGAAGATACTATGCTTCATCTTGAACGCTTGGGGTATTGCATTGGTTGAATCTGTTCTTTGTACACGGTTGGTACTGGACTTCTTTCCTTCTCTAGAAATTGTTGTAATATTTGCATTTGAAGAATTAATAAATTAGTTGCATTGGAAGTGGACTTGACGTAGGTATTCTGAGCCAAACTTCGTTAACAAATCTTAGTCTTCAACTTTGTGGTTGCATTTCTTTGTTTAGCTCCATAATTCTGTCTATTAAGTTTCCTTTCAACTTACTGTCTTTATGCCTTATTGAAGTTTAGCAATTGAGAATAAATTCACATTCAAACACTTGCTAATTAACTAGAAGGTCTTGGAGTTTACGGATCAACTAGTCCCTTCCAAACTTTCCTTAGATTCAAATCATCACATGTCACATTATGACATATCACATCACATCATATGACATTGTTGTCTTTCATAATGGTTATGTTTTATAGGTGTGCTTGCCAATATCCTTTTTTGGCCTAGAAATAAACTCTACATAGCATTAACTAGTTCATCAGTGGGTTAGTTATTCTCTGTAGTGGACTACGGAATATGCAGGAACTACATGCGAGCATTTTGGGAGTGTTTAGGTAGCATCAAGTGAGCATCATAGAAGCATTTCAAGGGCGTCCAGGCATGGGAATGTTTCTTGAGCATCATGGAGTGCAAAATTGATTAGGGATCATTTTTTTGTGAAGGAGCACGCTCCTAGTAGTGCTCTCGAAAGTGATTCATTTTGGGATCACTCTCCAATAATACTTCTATCTGAAGTGTGATTCAAGAGAGGAATCATGGTGGCACAGAGGATTTCAACAATATTGCCTTTTAGACATATCTAACTTGGTTAACATTCTGCTTTTTTTACATTGTCTAGGGTATGGATAATTTCTTGAGTTGTAATTATGCAATTTAGAATATTTTAAGTTGCCTTCAACTTGTTTTCCATAAGCTTTCTTATTATTGTGTATATTTTATTACATAAAGTAATTAAACAAAACTTGTTAGCAATGAAGCTTCTGTCTTCTTGGGGATCAAAGTTATTAGTTTGGAATTTAGAGCATTGAGGACATTCTAAGATTTGCTTAATTCTTCGACAACTTATAATAGATCCTCCTCTCTTGTTGTTTCCAAAATTCTTGAAGGAATTCGTATAAGACATTGTTTTGTGAGGAGGTTTATATGACGACATTCAAAATTTCTTCTTTGGAGACTTCCTCAATAAATCTTCCATTTTGTTCCACTGAGATTAGTTTTGAGATATTATTGCATCTCTCAATAGTTGCATCATCTCTCGGCTTGAGCTTTTGTAGGAACATCCTGGAAGTATGGTCGTATTTCCACTCTCTCTTTTGGATTCTAGGTAGTTCCTTGTCTGTGACTTGATTGTATAACTAGAAATAAGGTTTTTGTGTTTCATAGTTGTTTGGCAGAAGAAATTTGCATTTTTCTCCCCTTTGTTAACCATATTATGTCGAATTCATGGCCCTCCATGTCCTTTAGAAGTGTGCTTTCTTTTGTTGCCAATTCTTTTGTGAGATCCTTTGTGACAATGGCTTCTTGAATTTGACTCATTTCCTCTTCCATTTTAGCTCTTTGTTCTAATACAAACATAATACTAGTAATGGATTAAAGATAGTCACCCATAAGAAACACAAAAGAAAGTAAGTATGCAACTAGAGAGAAGATTGTGAGTATTGTTTACATGTTGGACCTTCTATAAACCATTTAAGTATTTATGAAGGTACACATAGAGTCGAAATTTGGGATGTAAATGCACAAGAGAATTGCAAATCTTTTATCTCTTGCAAGTTTTCCAAATAAAACTCATTTAAGGAAAGCTAGTTAAAAGTTATAAATGATTAGGAGATACAATTAGAAATATGGGACATTGTTGATTGTGGTTGTAGTGTAGCAAAGGATAGCGCATGTGTTGGAGGGTCTATGTGTTTGTCAGAATGTCTCGACATAATACTTAAAAGTTGACCAATTATAAAGAAGGTGACTTGGTGTAATTGCGAATGTTTGGCAAGAGGAAGAAAAGGCCTCTTGCTGAAATTTCATTGTTACTACACTCTGCTAAATGGTAGGTGCAAAACTTATGACCAACTGGTTCATGTGGGAAGGGGAACCTTGAACACGGGCTTCCTAAGAAGGATGTAGTGACGTCTACTTTAGAGCTGAAATGTTTGTAGGAGGTGCTGCAACAGGATGGGGAGTTGGATGTGGACTTGATGCTTGCAATGGCACCTCCCCATTGATGTTTAAAGCTTGTGGGAAATATTGTGGTAGGATGGTAGGGATGGGCACTAGAGAAAAGTTAGACTTTTGAATTTGTGCAGGTTGACTTGCTTACTAGCTTGTCACAAGAATTAGCAGAGAGAAAATGTAATTTGGTAGATTATACCATGCTTGTGAAGTTTGTAGGTGTTGAAAACTACATTGCACAATGCCTTTTTATCAAATTAATAAGGCTTGCAAGGAGGTACGCCACAATAACCTAATGTTGTAATATCACAATTGGCTATATCAATGGGAGATTAAATGGGAAAGTGATAGAATGCCCATGTGTGAAATGAGAGAGAAAATGTGATCTGGTAGATTTTACTATCCTTATGAAGTTTGTAGGTGTTGAAAAATATTTTGTACGATGCCCTTCTTTCAAATTAGTAGGGCTTGCAAGGAAGTATGCTACAACAATCCATAGTTGTAATATCACAATTGACTATATCCGTGGAAGTTCTAATGTGAAAAGTGATATAACAACTGCATGTGATAGGGGCGAACATGCTTCCTTCACCCATCCAAGATGATATGGATGTGTATGTGGTGTAGGTAGGGAGTTGGAGTGAGTTGACCAATTGCTAAGAAACTATGTTATTTTGATTGCCACTATTCATTAATAGTTGTTTGCGTTGCTACATGCTCTATAAAGTGTGAGTGAAGAGAGCTTCTTGTTCGAGATTAATAATGTTGAGCTAGGGTGATTGACTAAGGGTTGAAGGCACTAGTATCATGGTACCCAACTTCCTTTGTTTGTTTCTTGGGGTAGGTTCTTCAATTATCTATTATAGTTCAACAAGGTGAGCCTTGACCTTTTTGACCTTGAGGTGCAACGTTCTTCTTCAAAATGTCCGTATCGTTGGTGGTAATAGTTGTATTTATTTTTTCTTTGTTCAAGTGACTAGTTCTCTCCAAATAAGTACTAATGTGCAAGGGATGTGATAGTTGTTGGCTAGGTTGATTAACTTTGGGTTTCAATTTTGGAAGCTAATTGAAAGACATGATTCAATCAAAAGATGAGAAAGAGTTTTAGTTCTATTTTGATGTGGGGAAGCACATTCGAAACTAACTCGATGTAGAGGGGATCTATGGATTCCCTTACCTCATGTTTGGTAGACTTTCTTGAAGCTCTCAATGAATTATTGGATTCACTGTCCAAGAGTGTGTTGGAGCTATAACCATTGTTCTAGCATTGCATCCTTGTACCTTATTAAGTAGAATTGCTTGCAAAAAATGTCATTGAAAGCATCCCAAGTGTCGGTTAGAGGTAGGTTGGAGGTTGAGGGTTACTGGGTGTGTGTTTGCTACCATATGAACTTTTGATTTTTCATGTAGACATTAGGTACAAAGATATTTTGAGCTTTTGTTAGAGCAGGTTGAGTTTTGAAGTTGTTTTACAAACCGTGAATCCAAGGGTTGAGTGTGCTCCCATTTAGGGCTTTGACAAATTTAGAGGCAGAAAGCATTGTGTCCAATGTGAAAGAGCACTGGGCAATGGGGATTACATGGAAATATTGGGTCAAGGCCATGGGTGTTGTTGTATAGTCTACTAGAGTTCTTGTGATCAAGCATTGAAGAATTGCTAGGACATATTATTCATACATGCATCTCTTTTGCTTGAAGCTCATGTAGATGTATAACAAGGGTTTCTAATAAAAGATGTAATTTTTTATGCATTTGTTCGATCAGGGCATGTGAAAGGCTAGAGTCATGAGCTATAGGACACAAGGAATGGTTGATACTAGTAGGATTTGAGAGCTCAAGTAGAATCTTGGGTAGGAAAAAATATCCAAAGGAGGTTGGAATTGCAAAAAATTTAAGAGGCCCTTATTTTATGGTTCTAATACCAATTCTTACAAGTATGAAATTAACAATGGATGAAAGATAATCTTGCACTTGAAAGACAAGAGAGCTAGTACGCAAGCATGAAAGAAGATCGTTGTAACTTACATGCTTTGTGTAATGTCCTCTTCTACTTAAGCACCAAGAACTACCTCGTTAACCTATTTAATTCCCATAGGTTCGAGCGGGTATTGACAAGTAGGGAATTGATTGAGGACTGATGCCACTTGGAATAAAAATAAAACCTTAAGCAATGATATTAAGTCATCAATGGATAAAAGAGGGCCACTGGAGCAAGTATTTTTAGACATGCGGAGCATGCGGGCCATAACTCAATTTGCATGCGACATGCGTCATTTAGGTTGCATCCATGCAAAAACAAGCACATGCAAACTCAACTCAATAAAAAAGGTAAATCGAATCCCTAATAATCCATATGTTATTATTCACTTTTGGGAAACAGGTTCGAGAGCTCTAAGAGCCAAGTTGGGGTTGAGGGCGTGGTCTTCGTCTATCAAGTGTATTTCGATGGCGAAATATATCTACCCTAGTCACTTTCCGGGATAGATCATCCAGGTCTATCATAGCACTTAACATATATCTCATAATTATTGGAGCATCACCTTATCAGATGCGCAAGGGTGATTATTCTAGCAAGGGCACAAGGGTTTCCATCATATGTCTCCAAGGAAGGCATATCCAACTATTTGAAGGGCGAATCCAAACCCAAGTTCTTCAGAGATCCATTGTTGTTTATCCTGCAGTGTATTGCTCACACATCCATTTTTCCAGAGCAAGTTATTGAGATCTATCATCACAGGGAGGGCGTATATTTGCATGGGTGAATTGGACATTAAGGGAGCAATTCATATCTTGATCAGAAGCCACCACATGCTCTTCATGTTTCACTCCTTTTCAGAAGACCATTATTAGCCTTATTGTTGATTCCGGGGATCTAATTCATCTTATTGGAGCAATTACGAGTGATTGAAAGAAGAAGAAGGATGTTTTTCCTTGCATGGGCGAATTGCTTGGGAGGTGCAACATGATCTTTGACCTAGCCTCAGTGCATGGCATGCATGTCTCTTCTTTCTTCTTCCACTGCCCCAGTATTGATCATTGATATGTATTTGTTTTGAATAAAAACCTCTTCACATTATATATTGGAATTTCTTATTCTTTGGGGTTCATGCAATAGCATGCAATACATGTAAAATCTATTTCTATAAAGTGTGAATAACAAAACCTTGAACAAGCCACAAATACATCAACAAGTCAACACAAATAGTAGAAAATATCAGTTTAGGATATTACACGTTCTATACTCTATAATCCATTAAATATTTATAAAGCTAACATAGAGTTGAAAATTGGAATGAATGCACAAGTGACATGCAAAACTTTTATCACTTGGCTTTTTCCAAATAAAGTTCATCCAAAGAAGGAAAGATAAAATCATAAAGCTAAAACAGAACTAAAAGAGACTAGGAGTTATATTTAGAAGTGCAGTATGTTGCCTCTCGACACCTAGTAAGTCTCATCCCATTCAAATATGTTTTCAAAAACATTTGTGTTCCATTTTTGTGTTGTAAGGGGACACGTCCCCAAGGCAAGGACAAGTTCCATCACTAAGATGGGGACAAATACATCCCCACTTGGAGGGGAAATTCCCCCTCGAAATTAAAAGACGCTGCAATCTGTTTAAAGAATATTGTTTATAACTCACATGGGGACTAGTAGTAAACCCTATGGTGTCAAGGTCGGGTCCTTTATTTTTGTTGAAAACATAAATTTTTGTTCATTGTGCACTTATCTCTTGTGTGCAGTAGACAAGGAAAAATATTATGGTTTTTTGAGCTAAATTATTTGCAGGAATTTGTTAGTGGTGGCCAGCAGTAGTTACAGAATCCTAGAGCTCCTCCATCCAAGAGCTCTTATCTTCAGTTGGGCACAAGGAGTTTGTGGCAGGAACAAGGAGGAAAAAAAGAATTTACGGCTTAATATATTTTGAACTTTTCAATCTTTATTCCACATCAAGGCGACTTCAAAGAATGCTCTCAGTCCGTTGTGGAAATACATTGAGAAGGGAAGGTGCCCAAGGGTGGAGGGGGGACATATTAATCATATTATTGATTATGGAGGTGGAATATACTAATGATAGTAGTGCATGAATCATATTATTTGATGTTTAAAGTTTCTCTTTCACATAAATTTCGTTTTTGTTGTTGTTCACATATACTAAATTTTATATGTGATGCACCTTGTTGCCCCCTCATGTTCCCCTGCACCTTGATTTCCAAAATGACAATTTTGTCCTTGCAAACCTTGGCAAATTTGTCCTGCGAACATTGGCAACTTCGTCTTGTGAATGTTGGTGACTGAGGTTCCTTTCCATTAGTTTTGATTTCAGAAATTGAGTCTATGATGTAACATAAATATTTTTGAACCTCTTGGAAGGTCTTGTGCTCGGTCCATTTGCTTGATTCTTGATTATAGATTTAGGTGTCTAAATCACATATTTTTAAATCCAAAAGGGATGCTGATTGGGCTGGAAATTGTTTGGAGATGGAGGAGGATAGGCGAATAATCTGATCCTGCTTCCTTTTGAATGAAAGTTCTAGCAGATTGTTATTGGAGAAAATTAATCATCGACTAAGATCATATCGAGCCTTTCTGCAATCAGAGCTATTCCCTGTGTAGACATCTTGTTTAGGGTGTATATTCACAAGATCTATATTTTATATCATTTTTTGAAGTTGTAAAGTTGTAACATCCCACTTCTGGATGTTGCCTTTCCTTTCTCCTGAAAGTTGGTGATAGAATTAAAAATTCCCTCATTAATCCATGGTTACATTCCATTGTCTTTCCTATATCTGATGAGTTATTCGGAATTCCTAACATTCTAATTTCTAGTTGATATCATGTGGTTGGTGCCTAAGAATTTGTTATTTCTCCCCTTATCTCAATTCATAATTGATACAAAGTTGCTTGAGATCCATCACCACCCCATGTCTCCTTTTTCCATCATAATCTTTTGTTGGCCCATAGATTTGGTAGGCCGCAACAAAATCTCTGAGCTGTTTGCTATATACCTATAACCGTGATCCTTCCAAAAGTTTTGAATGTAGTCCATCCTACTTTTGGTTTCCTAAAGTAGGAAAATGTTTGATTTTTTCATCAAGATTATCCTTTTCAAAAGATTATCTTCCCAGGGGCTTTTAATCGCCTAATGTTTCATGATAGAACCTTCATTCTGAAGCAGTGTTGCAAATATCTCCAATTTCTCTCAATATTTCTCATTGTTTCTCAATTTTTCAGGTTGCCGATGTTCTGATGTTTTTTTGAGTTTTTCAGATCCAAGTTTGTGCTTGTTGACATTTTCTGATATTTTCCCTAGTATTTCTGATAAGTTTATTTCCAGAGCCTTGGTGAGATATTGAAATGATAATTGCAACCTTGTTCTGAAAAGTCTTGTATTTTTTGGAGATAAACATCCCTCAAAGTCTCTGTTTTTCTAGAGTTGATCAACACTTGCCCTTCTACTTTAAGTCTCTCTTGGTTTGCTTTTCTTCATTCTGGCATTATTCAGATCTGATTTTTGAGATATTAAAAGGTTAGCTTTGATCCCCAGAGCTTTGGAGGGGTTCTTACTTGAGTTTAGAAGTCCTTCCTTCTCCTTTTAGCTTGGACTGCAGCTCCTTGAGTTGATCTTCTGTTGGGGTTTTCAAGTTATTTATAGCATATTCAAATGCCAATAGCTCCATGTCCATGTCCTCCATCTCCACATCACCATATGCATATATGTCATAAGTTCATCAATCTTTTGCTGCTCATTGTCAGCTTCTTGTTCATTTGGGTTTTCTCTTGATTTCGTATTGTTGTTTTGTTACCTGGGTTTCCTCTCTATGTACCCTGTTAGTTTTTGTACCTAGGCAGATGTTCCCTAGGTGACTTTAATTTTTGCCTAAAGTCACTTTAAGAGGGAAAAAGGTGACCCTCACATTAAAAGTCACTTAATGAGACTTTATAACAATAAAGTCACTTTTTGATAAATTTAAGTGGGTGAATGATTTTATTTATGAGAAATAAATAAAAGGGATTTTCACTCACATTCAATCTCATCCATTGGATTGATTCTTTTTCCACCGTTGGATTAAGATGGTCACTTAGGTTAAACAAAAAGGCTGAGGGAGGCAAAAGGGCATGAACTTTTTTCATTGTTGCATGAGAAGAGAAGAGCTGAGAGAGGAGTCGAGTTGCTGGAGCAAGGGCACGATTTTCTAGAAGATTTAATGCACAGAAATCGAGGAGCATTTAATGCACAGGAATCGAGGTGTACTACCTTCATTTATTGCTGGTACGTCTGCACAGAAATTGAGGAGTACGGCTGCCATTAATGCACTGTACGGATTGCATTTAATGCACAGAAATCGAGGTGTACGGACTGCACAGTTTTCAAGGTACGGACTGCACAGTTTTCGAGGTTAATCTTCAGCACAGAAATCGAGGAAAGGTACAGCACGTTTTTCAAGACAGGAGCATTTATTTCAGGCACGAGTTTCAAGGTCGTACGGCTGCATTTATTGCAGGCCGTACAGTACGGTCTTGACTGGTTTTTCTGGGTCATTTCGGCACAGAAATCGAGAACAGCAGGCTGCTGTTCATGCACAGAAATCGAGGCTGCTCAATGGTTTTGGAGATAAGTTAAATTTTGTACTGTATTTTCTGCCTGATATTTCACTGAAGAAATAAAGATCTCTCTCTCTCTGACTGGTTTTCCCTGTGGGGGTTTTTCCAGGGCTGATTAGCCAAAAATCTCTGAGTCAAATTTATGGTGTGCATGTTATTTGTTTCAGCCTGTTAGTATTTGATTTTACTGTGTGTTTAAAATTGTTCGGCAAAATTTTTAAGTAGCTTCAAGCCTATGCAAAACCGGCTGAAGTGAAAAACACAAATTGTTCATTTAAACCAGCAAGCAGTAAAACTCAGTTTTTCAACATATCCTCTCCCATTACCTTCTTTCTCCTTGAGCTTTCCTATGTTTTTGTTCTTATCTCTCCTCTTCCCATGTTTGTTCATTGTGTGTGGTTTATAGTTTTTCCACTAGTTCTCTTACTTTAGATTGTGGGTTAGAAACCTGTGTTGTTTTGCTAGGCTTTAGGTTTTGTAGTGGTGTATCTGATTTTGGGTCCTTTCTCTAGCCTCGCTAGTTTTCCTTTGGTCCCTTTTGTCTGATTTTGGGACCTTTGATGTCATGTTGCTTAGCTATCCTTTTTCATTCACCCTATTTAGTGCTGCAAAGTTATTATGATTTGCCTTGGTGCTTCTTGGTTTCTTTACTATTTTTTCGATGACCCTTTAGGTTTAGTTTTCACTTCCTGGACCCTAAGATTCAACCTTCTCCTAGTAGTCACTGGGCGGTCTCTCAGTAAGTGTCTATTTTTGTGACATGTTTTGCACCAAAATCGAGTTTGTACATAATTAATGGTTTGAGTTCATTCTTTGTCTTGACTTTCCAACATTACAGTTTCTAGATGTCGGCTAACAAGCTCAAACAATTTATTGCAATTGTTAACTGCAAACACATTGAATCCCAATTAATTACGCAGTAGAAAAACACAAGAAATCACAACATACATTTGAACATTGAGATTTACCTTGGAAAACCACACTAGGGAAAACCAACCAACATGTTGATTTTATTTATAATATAAAACCCTTGGGCTCCCTTGTTGGGATAATGGCTCATCGAGGAAAATACACTGAGAAAAGCTAGCTATCAAACCTCAAGACTGTACATTGATCTTGTTCGTTACTAGCCTTCAATTGTCCCTTGCTTCGTTCCTCGAACCCTGCCCGACACACTTAGCTGAAAGTGCTTCTCCAACCCTCTGTGTGATTGTTGTCTCATTTGCGTCTCCTCTCACCTAGGTTGCCTCATATACTATTACAATATGCAAATACCTAGGGCCAATACCTTGGGTCACCAAATACCATGGGCCCTCACTTTGCATAGAGAAATTACAAAAGTACTTTCACTTTAATAGGTCACTTAATTAAAGTGAAACTCCCAAGTTTGAGAGGTCTTTTGGATGACTCTTGCATGCCATACACTCGGCCTATGCAAAAGTGACTGTCCAATGCGACAAAAATCAACACTCCCTCTTAGCGAGGAAGGTACTTCTCCGAGAGCCATCTAAAACTGGTTCTCCCTCTAACCCAGGCATTCCTCCAACCCTGTTGGTTAGATGCTCCCTGTTTACTGGAAGACACAAAATCGAAGATTCAGCATGCAATACACATTAATGCCAAGAAGTTTGAAAACTTTGTCAAAGGCCTGCTCTCCCTCACTGGGCTCCTAGGGCTTTTCTCCTCCTCCTGAGCATCCATCAAATTCATCTCGTGCTAGCTAAGTCCCATGTAAGAACTGGAAGGGGCCAACTGCCTCTTCCCCTTTGAAGGTCTACTTTGCATACTGGAAGTCTGAACTCTGCTCACCCTTCAAAGTATTATGATCCTTGACCTCTGACACTGACACCGATCTAATTACAGGCTTGCCTTGTAACTTGGACACTTTTCCCTCTCTAACATTTAGAACTCTTACTGAGTCTATGCCAGACTTTATCGATTGAATGAGAACTCATCCCCTCTTAAAAGAGAGTGCATACCCACTGCCCTCCAATGTCGATACTAAGGCCAAGTTCATCTTGAGCTTCGGTACATACAACATGGTTACGGTCTCCAGAGATACTCCTGACTCTAGCTGAAACCTGATTATTCCAACTCCCTTCACAACACACTTGGCATGAGCACCAAGCTCCACATGCAATTCAGGGTCTGTCCTTGACAACCCCGAGAACAACTCACGTGTCCTCGTCATGTGACAAGCAACACCACTATCCATAAACCAGGCACTACCAGAATCTGTTCGAGAAAGATGAGATCAACGAGAAATCCTTCTCTAACTTTTCAGCAAATTCCTTCTCTTGAGCTTCTCTTGCAACATCAGCTTCTTGTTTTGATTTAAACTTTGATATAGACTCATTAGAGCATCCCACATCTCCTTGGATGACGTCTTTTCAACTTGAGGGATCAAATGATCCTTCACTGTGTCTAAGATAATTGTCTTGGCCTTCATGTCCTTTAGATTGGGAACTACCAGTTCCTGAGGATTTGTTGGCACAATCATTACTGTGTTGGTTAACTCCCACAACCCGTTCTCCACGGGAACCAATTTGACGCATGCTTCCAAGGGCTGTGGAGTCGCCCTCCAACCTGTCTTCATAACATATGCCTGCAACAACAACCATTTTTAACTTGTTGTTGTTGCTGCTAGTTACCCTGATCAGCAGTGTACTGCTGCCGAGATTCCTTTTTGGGCTTGCTTGGATCCCCATTGGGTTTCCCGAGCCTTTTGCTTGCTTCCCAGTGAATTTTGTGGCTGCCCAACAATGTTTTCTAGGCTGCCCAGGTGGTTTCCCGCTACCTGCAGCTGCCTTAGGTCTAATCTGTCACCCAAGTGTCTGATGCCATGCTCGACTGCCTAGTGGCTGAGTCTACAAGCCTGCAAACATTGGCGGTTGGTTGACGGTTGTTTGTTGGTAGCTAGTTTGCTGGCGGCTGCTTGCTTTTTCCTCAGTTGCCGTCAGTAACTGTTGTCTTCCACATCTCTTTCTTCATTGTTGGTGGCTAATACTTCTGCTCTTCACGTCTCCTGCTGCACTCCTAGCGCTCCATGCTCAGTTGTGCTCACGAGTCCTTGTTGTCGGCTGCTCCAACTCCTTTGCACGGCCAAGCTTACGACCCGATTCGCCACCTGCACTTGAGCCCAGCTTCATCCACCAGTTCTATGTCCTAGTAGCTGCAACCACCGCCATCAAATGTTCCTCAACGCAGGCCCTCCTTCACCTGAACTCTATGTCTCGTCACATTCGCATCCACTCTGCCTTCACTGGATCAACTTGCAACCAACCCTTGTGCTTGTCTCGTGGATCTGCCTCTACCTCTGCCTAATGCTTCCACCAGTCGCTCAATCACCTCCCGTGCTTCATCTCATGCCTTACTCTACTCTTGGCTGCCCACTTGCCGCCCTTGTGGTCAACCTCCACGTCCATGGCGCGTGCTTTTTCTACGCGATTGTTCTACACAGCCCACACCCGATCACCAACTTCCATGACTGTCTCCACCTTCGACCCAACTGTTGTTTTGGACTTGGCCCTGATATGCTGCTCCTGCAGATCATAGTGTCTGCAGTCTGGTCGGTTCTAGCAATGGCTTCTTGCAATTCTACGATCGCTTAGACGATGACATTATATGCGGTCGTACATCCTGTACGACAATCGTATGCTACAATTTTCCTTTGTCTTTTTCTTCATAAATCTCAGTTAAATTCTTGATTTCTTGCTTAGAGCAACCTCGAATCTGATACCATGTTAATATTTCAGTGATCTAGATCCCACTAATAGGCTCAAACAATTTACTGCAATTGTTAACTGCAAACGTATCGAATCCTAACTAATTATGCAGCGGAAAAACACAAGAAATCACAACACACATTTGACACATTGAGATTTACCATGGAAAACCCCAATTGGGGAAAAACCAACCAATAGATTGTTTTTATTAATAATATAAAACCCTCAGGCTCCCTTCTTGTGATAATGGCCCACTAAGGAAAATACAATGACAGAAGCTAGCTATCAAACCTCAAGTTCAGTTCTTTAGTCTTGATGGTTACTAGCCCCTTGATTGCCCGTTGCTTTGTTCTTCAAACCCTGCCTGACACACTTAGCTGAAACTTGAAAGTCCTCCAACCCTTTGTGTAACTCTTGTCTCTGTTGTGTCTTCTCCTCTCACCTATGCTGCCTCTCATACTACTACAAATTGCAAATACCTAGGGCCATTACCACGGGTCACTAAATATTATGGGCCCTCACTTTACATAGAGTAATTACAAAAGTACTTTCACTTTAATAGTTCACTTGAGTGAAACTCCCAAGTCTGAGAGGTCTTCTGAATGATTCCTGCATGGCAGATACTTGGCCTATGCAGAAGTACTTGTCCGATGCTACAAAATCAATAAGGTGCATTTTTTTTTGTTGGTTATATTTTCAGAAGATTTGATAAATATTCTAAGCTTGTTGCCTGTATCTTCAAGGATCTCTTCTTTCCAGTATTCCAATGGAAGTAAGAAGAGCAGCATCCACACTGGAGCCTTCAAAAGATTCTTGATAGGGTCCTATCTCTCAGACTAGGACCATGGAAGCTTGGTGAGTGGAGGAAATATGGTTCTTCCTCCATGATCCTCTTACGATCCTCTGTAGGCACAAAGGTCACTATAAAAAATCTTTGGTTTAGATGAAACGATTAACTTGCCATTCAGAAGATATCAAACAATGTAATGTCTTCTTTCAGGGCTATCATCCAAAATCTGCAAATCATAGCATTGTCCTTTGTAATGACCTCCTACCTGCACAATGTGATTACTGATGTTTAGTTGTGTGTTTTACTCCTTTTCAGGACAACCTTTGGGTAGTGTGCTTTTAAACTTGTGCTCTCGTTTAGATTGATCCACAACCCGAAAATTAGATGTAGTTGATGCTTCCTCCCTGCAGCATCCTGAAAACTATTTGTGCCATCAAAAACTCTATTTCTTATGATCAATGTAGACAAGTATTCTCTCGCTATGCCATTTTGAGAACAAGAAAAATATTACATTCGTTAAGTTCCAAATGAAGTTAACGTATGTTGTGGGTTGGTCTACTGGTGATTAATGTATGTCACCCTCGTATCATATTAGTGCTAGCCTTACTAAGGGGACTTTTGTATTAGTATATAAACTCATGAAGGCTGCCTTTTTTAATTTAAATTTTCCTGAACCCCAGGTGAATTCTGTCCTTACGTTCTCAAATTAATAAAGTGTTATTTAATTTGCAAAAATGAAATTCTTCACATAGCAGGTCAGTATTCACATATATAGCTGGTAAATGAACATTGAAAGCATAAACACGGTATACACACAATTTACTCCTTCAAATCAGCTTTTCATTAATAGATCAAAGATTACAAGGAAACCTCCACAGCTTTCAAAAACATGCAGCTATATGGTACACTCAGCTGAAGCAAAACATGCACAGTTATTGAAGAAATCTGTCCACTAGAGACAGAGAAAGTTAGCCACTGGTTGCTGCCCTGCTGTACAGTTCTCCGCACAACTATGGACCTATTCCATACGACTGCACGGACATGCCCGTATGGATCTGCTTCTGCTGCTGCCTGCTCGCTGAAATCTTCCTGGTTGCTGAACTGGGCTCCTCTCCGGCATTCTTACTCTGTTCCTTGGATGAGTTTCTTCATGTTCTGACCAAACATTGAGTAAATAAATTATACTTTAGCTGAAACCCCAACTTATGCAGATAAATTCACAGATGCATTTATTATGATAATGGAACTGCATACAGAAGTGTTAGTATTGGCCTTAAAAGTAATGATGTAATTAATAAGTTGGAAATTCCCCCAGATCTCCTATTGTATGGAGGTGAATACTGCCCTTAGAGAGATCATCCCATCGAGAAGTTATGTTAAATTATTTTCTATACATTTTTATATGTTTTTCTCCTCTGATTGGGAATGCACTTTATGTCTTTATGGTAGGGTGCATCGACTAACTTAGAAGTAAACTTGTCTTATTGAAAATCTATTTCTGTTGCTGAAGCTAATGTATTTTCTTAGTATGTTTCTGTAGGTTTTTAAGTATTTGCAATCTCTTGATGTTGAAGATTTTAAGGATGTGATGTCTGGGTACCGCATTACATTTGTAAGTGGTGATATCTTCCTCTGAACAAATGTTGCAAAATTTGAAAACTATATGATACACGCTGTGAATAATATGTTTATTGAAGAGTTGGAAAAGGTCTGTTTTGCTATAGATTATGGAAAACTGAATGGATGCTTGTTTCAAACCTTTGATTTCTGACACAAACTCAGGTATTGACATCAATGGCACTGTGTAATGCTTTTTCAGACATTTCGTCCCAATCCTTATTTTGAGAATACTGAATTTGTGAAAGTATTCCGGTTTTCTGATGAGGGTACCACATCGATATCAGGATCTACTGTAAAATGGAAAGATGGCATGGTATGTTAAACTTTATAGTTTTTGAGTTAATTTCCACCAGTTGCTTGCAAATTTGGAGCTTTTTTTATTGTTTTTAAGTATTAAGATGGCATTTAGAAATTGATCCTCATCAAAGTCATTGGCCTTTACTTTTATGTATTATGACTGATGAAACATCTATCTATTACGGACTAGTGCAGGACTTTACAAATGGTGTTGGCCCAGACAAAGAGGGGAGGAAACGGCCACTTCAAGAAGAAAGGTCTTTTGACTGTTCAATTGTAAAACCAAATATTTAGAGGATAGTTCTATTTAATTTTTATTTCTCTTCAGCAGTATAATGGTATTTATCCTGCATTGTATTATCAGATAGAAACAAATTTATTGGATACTTTTAAAAGCTTTTGCACACCTCTCCATATGTGACATCTAGCTTATCAATGCTGCAGTTTTTTCAAATGGTTCAGTGCAACCCAGCCGAAGGATTCTTCTGGTGGAATACATGATGAGGTACCCTATTACTTTTAGGTGTTAGAATCAACCATGTTCGCCCCTCTTGATGGCATTCTATTATCTTTTGACAGCATTTGATTTTCTAGGGTGGCTAAACAGCTACATTGGATATTCAATTTTAGTGGTCAGACTCAAAGGCTATTATTTGTAATGAAATAAAATCTCTTTCAGAATTATATTCCATATTTAGAAGCTGTAGGAGATATCACAGGAGGAAAGTAAGTTACCACTGTCACCTTTGTAACAGCCTCTCTACACTTCAGGTTGGCGCTTATCCAACTCAAGGTGGGCTTCCCTAAGATAGGATTGCTAGGTTATGGCAATGATGGCATGCAGTGATTTGAAGAGGTTGCCTTGCCAAAATGTTAGGACATTTTGTAGTAAAAAAGGGTGATGGGACTCGGGAGGACCATGAAGACTACTGCCAACCACTAGGGAAAATGGAGTCAAATGAGGCTAGTCCATGCTAGTTTTTACTGATCCCAGACCTGATCTTCAGTCACGAATAATTTACAGCAATTATTAACTGAAAACACTCTGAGATCTAACTAATTACGCAACAGAAAAACACAGGAAATCAGATTCAGATTTGACACAGATTTGCCCTGGAAAACCATAAAAATCCTGGGCTCCTGTCCAGGTTATTAACTGAAAACACTCTGAGATCTAACTAATTACGCAAATGAAAAACACAGGAAATCACATTCAGATTTGACACAGATTTACCCTGGAAAACCACAACTGGGAAAAAACCATCAAACAGATTGATTTTTATTAACTATAAAAATCCTGGGGTCCTGTCCTGGGATAATGGTCCATGGAGGAATTACAATGACAGAATGCTAGCCTTCACACCTCAAGATGAATCCTTCGATCTTCTTGGTTGCTAGCCCTCGGTTGCCCCTTGCTCCTTTCCCGTGACCCTGCCTCTGCACCTACACACTTGGCTTAAAGTCTGTCTCCAACCAATCAATGAGATCTCACTCACTCTGTGTGATTATTGTGTGTCACCTCCTTTCACCTAGGCTGTTTTTTATAATATTACAATATGCAAATATACCTTTGGGCCAATACCATGGGCCCTCTAGATCACTTTACATAAAGTAATTACAAAAGTACATTCACTCTAATGGTTCACTTTGCTAAAGTGAATCTCTGAAGTTTGAGAGTCAATAATGAAGCCGTTTGCTTGTTAGACACTGTCCACGTGGAAGTACCTGTCCGATACTACAAAAATCAACTCTCTCTCTCTCTTATAGAGGAAGGTACTTCTCCGAGAGCCACCTATAACTGGTGCTCCCTCTGATCCTGGCACATTGTTGCTCACATCATCCTGCACACTAGCATTCCTCCAACCCTACTGGTTAGCTGCTCCCTGTTTATTGGAAGACATGGAATCGATGATTCTACACACGCTACACATCAGTGCCAAGAAATTGGAAAACTCCGTCAAAGGTTTTCTCTCCCGCACTCTGCTCCTAGGAGCCTCCTGCTCTTGAGCGTCCATCAATGTCATCTCGTACCAACTAAGTCTCTTGGCAGAGTTGGAAGGGGCCAACTCCCTCTTCCCCTTTTAAGGTTTACTCCCCATACTAGAAGTTTGTGAACTCTGCTCACCCTTCGAATACTTCTGTTTCTTGACCACTATCATTGACATCGATCCATGATCCAAGATTCCCTTGGATCCAACTACATGCTTCTCTTGTAACCTATAAAATTTGCTTTCTCTGACACTAGGAACTCATGCCAAGTCTATGCCAGATCCTATCGGTCGAATGAGAACACATCCCCTCTCAAAAGAGATGGCATATCCACTGTCCTCTAATGTCGATACTGAGTCCAAGTTCATCTCGAACTCCCGTACATACAACACGTTTGTCACCTCCAAAGATCCCCCGACTTGCAAAGCTCCACATGCAAATCTGGGTTTGTTCTTGACAACTTGGTGAACAACTCACGTGCACTCGCCAAGTGACGAGAAGCCCCACTATCCATGAACCATGCATTGCTGAAAACTATGCCAGAAATACAAGAGGCTAATGCGAAACCCTTCTTGAACTTCTTAACAAACTTATTAACCTGAGCTTTTGTAGTTGTTGCTACCTATTGAGACTTGCTCCTCTTTCTTCCATTATTGACACTGTGAAGCATAGTGGCCACACTTGTGGCATGCAAAGCATTTGACTTTGCTCATGTCCTTCTTCTTCTTTACCCCCTATTGTTCTTGCTTCTCTTTTCCTGACTAGCAAGAGCAACATTCTTTTGTTGGCTTCCTAATAGAGATTCCCCACGAATCTCTTCTTGGATGAAGTCATCCCATAATCTCTCCCAGTCAAGAAGTTTCTCTCGTGCAACGATTCCTTTGACGAAGAGTGCCCTTGGATTATTGAAGCCATTTAGGGCAATCCTCACCAAGTTTGGATTTGCCACTTTTTCTCCAATTGCTGCAAACATATCACAAATCCGTGTGATTTTGGTGAGATAAGAAGCTACAGTATCAGTGTTAGACATCTTGGTGCTTCTGAGCTCCTCCTTCAACACCATCTTCCTATTTTGATTGTTACTCTGATATAAGGTTGTTAGAGCATCCCACATCTCCTTTCCTGACTCCTTTTCAGCTATGTGAGGGATCGAATGATTCTTCACCGCGTGCGGTCACCCCTGTGCTTGCAAACTTGCAAAGGCTGTTCTCTATGAGAACCGACATGACCTGCACCTTCCAAGGGATGTAATTGGAGGCACCCTCTAAACTTTCTTCATATCGAATCCTTATTGTAGCCATCTTCACTACTGCCCGAAATGCTTGTTTCCTGAACTTCTGTTGCTCGTATCTGTAGCCTATTGCTCCTTAGATTCCTTTATGGGTTGCTTGAGCCCTTTTAGGCGCTTCCCAGACCCTTTTGCTTGTTGCTCTACCACTTACTGGGATGCTTGAGTTTTCTTGGGTGCTGCTCTGGGCCTGTCCTTTGCTGCCCGAAACTCCTATAGTCTGCGTGGTGGTTTTTTGCCCTTGTTTGGGCCTGCAGGTCTGTTTGAGGATTTGGCTGACGTTTGACTTCCGATGGCTGGTAGGATCACTTTTGGTGCCTGCTAGTCTGACGACTACTGGTGTCGACTTCTGCACAACTGCATGATATCATTCTCTGGTGGCTGCTCAAGCTGCAACACACATCTTGTGGCTCCACCATGCTTTCACTGCGCAGTTCTGACCTTACCCGTTTTTGTGCCTTTCCCTATGTGGATCTGCCCTCCCAACCTTTGCCTGTCATCAACGCTTCTGCTGCTCATGTGCTTCCTGCAACTACCAACTCCATTGCTGCAACACCCGCGTCGTCATCTCTCCTGCATCCGCTCCTCATGCTGGCCCGTGCTTTGCTCCCCTGTCGTAACTCACGGTGCCTTTCTCGTGCCAACTCCTACACGACCCGTGCTACCACCAACACGCCTCCTTGTAACCCAAGCCTCACGAATGAGTTGGTTCCTCCTTTGTTGGTGCCTTGTGCTCTTTTCGCTGCAGAGACTCTTGAGATTTGGTTCCTCAAACCCGCGATCAACTTGCAACACTGACGACTTCTTTCTCTGCTCGATTCGACGACTGAACACTTCGCCTCCAGCTCCTTACGCCAGTCGCATGCATTAGTCACCCCCACACTGCCTTTCTCCTAGCGGTCGCAGTTTGCTGTAGCTTGTCTCTTTGCTGTAGCTCGTAGTTTCTCTCCTTGCGACCTACTGTGCTTGACATCCCAACTGACCCATTGCAGGATGCGGCTGTATGGTGCCCGTACGACCTGTACGGCATCTGTTCAATTGTTTTATTTATTTATTTTTAAATTTGTTTGCTCGTAAACATCCTCAAATGCAATTCCCCCCTCAGAGCAAAGTTGGCTTTGTACCATGTTAGTTTTAATTGATCCCAGACCCAATCTTCAGTCACGAATAATTTACAACAATTATTAAACTGAAAACACATTGAGATCATAACTAACTACGTCGTGAAAAAACACAGGAAATCACATTCACATTTGACTTAGATTTACCTTGGAAAACCCCAATTGAGAAAAAACCAACAAACATATTGATTTTAATTAACTATAAAAATCCTCGGCTCCCATCTTAGGATAATGGCCCACTAGGAATTATAATGAGAGAGTGCTAGCCTTCAAATCTCAAGATTAGCCCTTTGATCTTGTTGGTTGCTAGCCCTAGGTTGCCCCTTGCTCCTTTCCTATGACCTTGCCCCTGCACTTGCACACTTTTCTGAAAGTCCGTCTCGAACCAATCAATGAATGGGATCTCACTCACTTTGTGTGACTGTTGTGTGTCACCTCCTTTCACCTAGGTTTCCTTTTATAATAGTACTATATGCAAATATCTTAGGCCAATACCATGGGCTACCAAATACCATTGGCTCTCTAGATCACTTTACATAAAGTAATTACAAAAGTACATTCACTTTATTAAAATGAATCTCCGAAGTCTAAGAGTCAATAATGACGCCTTCTACTTAGACATTGTACACGTGAAAGTACCTGTCCGATGCTACAAAAATCAACAGTCCACAAAAAGGCTAGATCTAGTTCATCCTAGGTTAGATCTAGCCTAGGATGGAGTAAACAAATCAAAACACTCCAAGAAACCCTAACAAACAATAACATGATTAATAAAATATGGTGGTTAAAGCCACATGTATAAGTACAATATCCAAGAGAAGAAAGGCCCAAGAAGTGAGTGCGTCCATCGAATGAGGTTGAATGATTACGAAGTCAAACTTAACCTCCAAAGGCTCTCCAAAGGTAATGCTCCAAGAGAAAGGCCTCAAAAGGTGAGCGCTTCCTCAAATAAATTGAACACTCTCCATGAAAAGCCTCCAAAAAGGGTGAGCGAAAAAAATACAGTGTCTCTTTAAACGACAATTTTGGAACTGTTAACTTTCTCAATATTTATTGGATTTTCTATTACGACAACTTTTTGGAAATTTCGCAGCCACTTTGCATCTAATGATGTTGAGATGGCACAATTGTTGGTACTTTGTCAAAAACTAATTGCTATCAAATCTTGGATGACCCTCCAAAAGGCTCAAAATGATGTCCACATGCCAACAGTTGTCCTTCAATCTAGGATGTCACCTCCAAATGGCTTATGATCGAAGGGTTAAACCTCAACATATGTGCAATGTTGTCCACATATCAACGAACTCAACCTACAATGCCATCTCATCAATCCACACGTGGAAGATAAGTCCTTGAAAGGAGACCATCAATCAACAAATAAACCATCAACCTCAAGAGTATTGTATGCACAATAGATAATTAACCCATGAGGAGGGGGACAACCCCTTCTAGATGTTGAAGTTTAAGGGTTAGAGGAGTTTTTAACATATGAAATAAAATTTAATGCATGGAAAAAAATATAAAACAAGATTTAGAATAATACTGCCCAAATCAATTTAATATGAATAAAATGTATTTTTCATCTCTTTCACCTTTACACTCCATTAGTCACTGCGTTGAAGTTGGTCCTCGAGATTCATCAAATGCCATGTACAGTAACAACATGATAAAATAATGTTCCAGAGATCTCAGCAGTAAAGAATCATAACCATTATTTGAATTAGCCTTATATTTAGATACTTTAGGTTGATCTTGTCATCGAAGGGACAAGTCAACTGAGTAAAGAAATATCGTACCTTGAGAGAGAGTTAAAGCAGAAGGATACAAACCTCAGAAACTTAGTCAACATGAAGAGACACTTTAATCAAATACTCAGACTATATCAACACAGTCATACCCAGTACAGTCACACTGTAAAAGGACACATACACTTGGTAAGAATACAGTCACACTGTGCAGAGACACACAGTCATACTCTTGCACAGTCATGCTAAGTAGGAGACACATGGTCATGCTGGAAAAACAACCCATAGTCCACACTCATGGTCACGCTGGAAAAACCCACAATCCACACTTAAAATCACGGTAGAAAACAATCCACAGTCCACACTGAAGATCATGCTGGGAAAACAATCCACAGTCCATGCTCAAGATCATGGTGGGAAAACACTACAAACCACACTCAAGTTCATGCTGGGAAAACAATCCATAGTCCACACTCAAGATCACGGTGGGAAAAACAATCCACAGACCACACTCAAGATCACGCTGGGAAAACTATCCACAGATCACACTCAAGATCATGCTGGGAAAACAATCCACAGACCACACTCAAGATCATGCTGGGAAAACAATCCACAGACCACACTCAAGATTACGCGGGGAAAACAATCTACTATTCACACTCATGGTCATGCTAGAAAAAAAAACCAATCCACACATGAACGATAAACTCACGGTCACATGAATATAAAATCATGCACAACAGGTAAATCATGCACAAGAGGTATGAAGTCACGCTGGAGTAAATAAAACCACACTAAGGTTGAGACCACGTTGAAGAAAAAATCACACTATGAATTTTTGCTAGGAGTCACATGAAGCATAACCCAATCATGCGGGCAAAGAGTCACACGCGGACCAGAGGAGCAGACACGTGCGGATACAATCATGGGTCCACTCCACTCTGCTAAGTAACAGAGCAGCGAGGAGGCCACACATGTCACGCGGGTGCAGCGAGGAAAGTCACGCGGGTGTAGCGATGATGTAATGTTCCATTACTGATAAATAGGGAATTGACTGAGGACATTTAATACCGACAATATATTAGAACAATTATTCAGTATTATTAAGTCATCAGTATAGTAAAGAGGGCCATCAGAGTTATTATCATAAAGCATGCAAGCCTTATTTCTTCAGTTTTAAGTCAACGAGCATTTAGAATTGCATGCATGCAAAAAGTAAAGTGCAAACCCTAAAAGTGACATGCAAACCCTAAAAGCTATATAAGAAGGTTAGTTGAACCAAAAGGATATCCATGATTATTATTATCTTTGAGTTTGGTTTCAAGAGCAGCCGCAGCGGCAAGTTGGGGTTGGAGACAAAAGTCTTCAACTAACGAGTGTTTTTGACAGCGAAATCTATCTTCCCTAATCACTTCCGGATAAATCATCCATATCTATCATCAGATATTCAACGTATTCATTATATTCAGAGTTACATCATACAAAGAAAGTTCTCATTGCAGGTTCACGTTTACTGCTGGGAAATAGCTGGAAATCCCAAAACCATTCGCTGGGACTCATAAACTCAGTCATTATTCTGCATACTTCCAACATTCTTCTCAGTAGGAGCACACCATTATACTGGGTGATTATCATTCCATTCTTGGCACATCCAGAGCATTTATCAACAAAAACGTGGAAGAAGAGGGCGTCTCCCATTTAGCACAGATCAATTTGCTAGGGTACTTGAAGGTGTCAAAACTTCTGCATGTGTCTCCTTATCTCTCCAGGGGACCTATACCATCATCTCTAGCAAGTTTTAGCAGCAATGGACCACCATTACCTCAAAAAAGTGAAGAATAGCTTAGAAGAGGGACGTTTTCTTAGCTTGGGCGTCAACTTCTGGAGGGCAGCACTATCTCCTATTTATCATTCTTGCATGGCTTACATGCCTCCTATATACTAAAGGACTATCAACATTATTATTATTGGTATGTGTACCTTCTCTCACTGAAAGTCTATTTCCTATTATTTCTCCATATCAACTATATTTTAGGGCCTTTTTGGCACGACACTGTTTTGCATGCAAATTTTTATTATCTTTTTAGCACAACTGAAGCACCGAACCCATCAACATATTATCAAAACGCAATAGAATATCAGTTGGGATATTACAGTGGTATCAGAGCATGATCCTTGCTAGCTGTGGGCACATAACATTTGAATAAAAGTGCATGTTGATGCATGCTTGTACATGCTAAGTGCATGTCATAACAAAGGTTTTTTTTGCCAGCTTGTGAGAACATGAAGACAATGAGAAGGATCTTGACTGAAAATTTGCATAGGTTAGCAACACTTCAACGCTTGCCTCGATAACAGGAGTATCTAGCCTTGGGTGATGAGGTATGTGCAACATTGTCCTTTCAAGGCTATTACACCATCAAGTTCGGGAGCCAGCCCAAGGATTTGGACGAGGATCTCCTTAAACGCATAGTTGGTGGAGTGAAGAAAGATGAACATGAAGTACAGGTTGACGGTGAGCTTGATTTGGATTTGACGGTACATGATGAGGATGTGCATGAGGAGGTAGCATTAAAGCCATCCTGTGAGTCTAGTGACACCGACACATTTAATAGTCAGATTGTGGACAGGTCGCGTGGTGAGTTGGAGTTGGTACACTCTTCATCATCTACAGCAAGAGTCCAGACAGTTATGACTGACGAGATACATGAGGTATAGGGTAGTGACCACAATAGTCGAGACAATGGGAATTCGCACATGGAGGCCTCGACAGGGCCGCAAAAGAAACATATTATTGCATTTGAGAGCAATCCTCTTCAAGGGTACATAGACAAGGTTTGCAGTAGCTTGAGTCCACATTCGCATACTGGAGGATGGTTTTTACAAGTTGGCCAGGATCGAGAAATTGGGCAGCAGTATATGAGCATTCCGGTTGAAATCAAAAGGGTAGAATGTTAGCTTGGTAGGATTATTCCTTGTGGTGGTGCTTATGGACAAGGTCCTTTTTGGGGTTTGGATTGGAGAGAGATTAAGAGTAGGTGTCTTGTTGAATGGGCCATTCTTGGGAAGACATTTCTAGCCAGGGGTATAGTCCCACAAGAGCCTTGGGATATTTGGGATGAAAGATGCACAAGTTTGCATTGTGATCCAGGTGGGAGACCTTATGAGGGATGGATACAATGTTTACTGATAGGGTTACTAGGGAGTCTACAAGATGCTCCTTGTGTCGATACTACATAGGGTAGCGGTGGATGCATTTTGACCTCTGCAATTCTTAGATTGATTTGGGACCCTGAGATTACAGTGACTGGCCATTTAGTGATTGCTAGAGGATGCTTTTAGGGGGTCTCTTGTGATGATTGTTGATTGAGTTGTCATTGATGCCAACATGGGACTTGCAGTGGCCCCATAGGTAGTCATTGATGCCACCAAGTCCCTCTTGCAGTGCACAGGTATGGATAATCCTAGTACCCTCACATCCAGTGCCTTGGAGCCCTTACAGAAATGGGTTATGCCTTGGAACACCTTGTGGATTCATGCAAGGTCCTTGAACCCACAAGGTTGGATCTTGGAGCCACCCCTTTGTTGATGATGCTGAAGATCCTGCTGATGTTGATGAAGATCTTGGAGATGGTGTTGAAGCCCTTGTGGATGATGGCGAAGCCTTGGATGGGTTGAAGAAACATTAATGACCCATTTTGTGGTCATTTATGTTTTTGTCGGGGTCATGGAATCCTTGTATATGATCCTTGCTACCATGATGATGATGATGATGACCTTGATGGAATTCTTGTATGGTCTTTGACATGTTGTGGAACCCATGAACATGCCCTCGCTATGATGAAGAAGCTCTTGAAGCACTTGAGGAAACATTGAAGCACTTATGAAACATTGAAGAAGTGCTTGGACCCACAAGTTGGTCATGAAGCCCACACACACTTAAACACCTTAAGTTAACTTTATAGTTTATACCTTAACTTTATTATTAAAATGTGTTAACTTTAAAATACCTTAAATTAACTTTATAGTTTATACCTTAACTTTATTATTACATGTAAGTTTAAAGTTAAAACTTTTAAAATAGTTATCTGTCAAAGTTTAAACTTAAAACTTAAAAAATTATCCGACAAAGCTTCTTATTTAGCCAAATACCAAGCATCTCGCCTAACACTGCACTGTCATCAGTGGTTGCCTGTTGGGTTGAAGCCATCGTTGGTCCAAAGTCCAACCTACCCACCCGATAGTCGTCAGTCTATGTCGGCATTAGTTGATGCTTTGTGGGATAATGCGACAGGAGGCTGCAGACAAACCACTAGGGTGAAATACTGCTGCAGTCAAACGCCAACACTAAAAACACTAAAACAATCATTGCATGCCTTTGTATACGGTTGAATTTTGACGGGATCCATTTACTTTTAGTTGGATCCGTTTCAGTTTTCGAAGGATTCGGTTTAGGCACGGTTCCATCGCAGATCCTGGCAGATCCGGATCCGGTTCGGAACTGTGGATCCGCGGATCCCTAAGTCACCCGTAACGGATCGGGTAACACAACTTAATATGCACAACATGCATGCTTTTCCTTTATCTTATAAGAAATCTTTGTTTTTTGAACAAGTTTTTGCCTCTTACCCAACTAGAAGATGTACCTTTTTTCTCATGCTAAACTTCATGGCACCATAGTTTGTATCGCAGCCTAGTTCATTTCTTCATGGCCCTGTGCCCTGCATTTAGGTTTGGAACATAGTTACCAGAACTGGAACTGGCAATAATTTGGTGAGGCAAAAGAGTGAAGAGTTTGAATCGGATCAGAAAAAAATCGGGAAATACAAAAAGTTAAATATATACACATATTTTGAATTAACAAAAACATTTTTAATTCAAGTCCATGCCTTCTTTTCATTTCACTATGGAGCTCAAGATAATGTATATATTTGGTGAGGCAAAAGAGTGAAGAGTTTGAATCGGATCAGAAAAAAATCGGGAAATACAAAAAGTTAAATATATACACATATTTTGGATTAACAAAAACATTTTTAATTCAAGTCCATGCCTTCTTTTCATTTCACTATGGAGCTCAAGATAATGAGTCTACTTCTATTGATGTTATTTTGCTTGGTTTACTGTGTATAACACCTTCCTTCTACTGCATTTACCTGTGGGCTACTCATGTTTCTTTTTAACAAAGGATCTGGTTTCTGTCCTCGTCAGACACATTCTCTCTTACACTGTCATGGATGTTTGAAGTTGCATCCATTTTTTGAAGTTCTAACTACCTTTTTCTCAAAAGGACATCTATCACTGTTTTCTCCCTTTTGGCAGAAAGTTTCCTAGATTGGTATGCTCCACTTTCTGAACAAAAAATATCGTGGGTTTGCTCTTCAGTGGATGGTCCTTTCTGCTTCTTAGTTGTTGTCTAAATTGAGCCATATACTTTATGTTTTCTATAGTTGCAGGTTGCAGCAGAACATAGCGCTATGTCCTATTGTCTCTACACAATTGTGGGTCAAATAAAAGCCGTTTGTTTTCTTTCTAAGAATTTCAAGTCAATTTGGTATCTTGTACAGAGAGGTTCACTTAGATGAATTGTTATTGTTGCCTTGCTCAAGTGTCAATAATAATGTTGAACCTTTATAACTTTGAAAAGCTTGAAAAGATAACTAATAGGCTTTTATATCACAGGGGTTACATAACATTTCCTGAATCTTTTATGTTTTAAGAGTGGGGGGTCCTTTATAGAAGAGAAGTTAATTCTGTAACTTTGTATTTTTAGCTAGAGTGTCTCTCCAGTGACCTTTTTAGCACTCTTAAATGTACAAGTGTCTTGTGTTTTATATTCTGCTCATTGATTTTGGATTCTAGATCTTGGATCTGCTCTTATCTTGCTTTTATACAAGTGGCCTTTGTGCTCCCACATTGTGTTGACTCTGATGTACTTGGCAGTGCCATTGACCTTTGTGGTCATTTTCTGGACATTAATAAAATTACCTTATTTATCTCATCTTATCTACTAGTCTACTCATTTAGTAGCTTTAAGACAACAGGGATGCTTCTTCTTCCTCGCTTACTTCCACCTTTGTTTGTGATGTGGCTACTGGGGCTTCGACACACCCCTTTCACTCTGCACCTACTTTTGATGACAAGTAGCCCATGTTGTATCTAGGTTTATGCTTTTTGCTATTTCTTGTGTTGAGTAGTTTAGTCTATTTTATTTTGTCTCAGTGTCTATGAGTTGCTTTGGCACTCCTACAATTTGTTACCATTGTACTTTTGAGCCCCATTGACTTACTTTTTGGTCATTCATTGACACTAAGCATAAATAATATTATCTTATTTTATCTATCTAAGACCTAATTGGAATTTCTAACCCTCTCCTATAATCTATTTTTTGCCCTTCCCCCAAATTGTGCACAAAAATATAAGACTGATTAGGAAATTTTGGCAATATGACTAGGGTTCCAACAGAATCTAATAGTTCAAATAATTGGTGGTACTAAGTCCAAGCATCTCGTAACATTCTATGCTACCTAGCCAACTACTCCACCTTCAAGTTAGATCGAAAACATGTTTCCTTCAATTTGACAGCACCTTGAATACAAAAGTTGCTCGGTTTTGTAGTTTAGAAACATATCTTTAGACTTAATATTTTATTGATCTATTGTAAGTAGACCATCCCATAGCTCATTAGTCAATATGAATTTTTTGGTTTCTGTTAAGTTTTAACCATTGAAAATGCATGGCTTATTTCACATTTGCAGTGGCATATTTCTCTCATCAATACCATGGGAATCCATGGGAACTCATTGATAATTATAGATTGCAAGGAGAGTATTGGAGGCCATGCACCTTTTTTTATTTCCATAGTGTTGCATCATTAATGGAGTGCCCTATTCATGCATTGAAACCAAGGCTTCAAGATTGCATGGATGGACAATGTGAGTTAGAAGGGAAACTTAGAAGATGAATGCCCTACCTTATTTGATGCCCAAAGCATGGCATGTGGCAAGGAAAGGGGTTGAAAGAGAAACACCCTACTTGAAAGGATGCAACGTGACCGTAAAATTGCACTTGGCATGGTCAAAGTTCTACTTAATGTTGAATGCCCTCTTCAAGGAGGTGGCTAGGGCATGTTGAGGGCAAGAAGAGGTGAGAAATGGCCCTAATGGAGGAGCTTTCATGTGTTTGTAGGTTATTTCACTTTTGAAGAGGTCTTTGGGGTAAACACATTGTTCAAGGTGTGTTTCACATATTTGGAGTCATATTTTGTTGAATTATTGTAACTTTGAAGTGTATTTACTTATTACCCCCGATGTTCCTATCGGGAGAATCATTTGTATTTTATTGTACCCCGATGTTCCTATCGGGAGGACCACTGAGAGTCATGAGGAAAACCCCTCCATTGTAAGTTGGGTCATTAGCACCCTAATTAATATATTATTAAGCTGTTTTTGCCCTCCTAGAGAAGTCGGCCTAGTCAATTTTAGTGGGGCCGACTTGGTGGAGTGAATTGTTAAGTGAACGAAATAATATAAGTAGAAGTGAGGCTCCTCTCACTTCTACACACTTAGACTCACTTGTGTAGCGCATAAGAGAGAGAAAGAAGCAGTAGCTGCAATGAGGAGATGGATTAGTCTGGGGTTTTACCTTTTATCTTTTGATCATTTATATTGAGGAAGCTTTTGCTGGGTTTTTCCCTTTAGGGTTTTCCCAGGATAAATCTGTGTTGATCTTGTGATACTGTTTCTTTCAGTGATCCTGTCTATATGCTTTTATTATGAAATTGAAATTGAATACTAGTGATCTAGCTTAGCATATATGGAATCTTAACATGGTATCAGAGCTAACTAGAATAGGACAACTTTCACAAGAGAAAAAGCTCTCTCTCTCCCCGACAAGAAATTAGGGTTTCGGGAAAAATTTTGAGTTTTGGAAAACTGGTTGCATGGAAAGTTGCGCCCTCCTAGAGCGCATCTTCGGAGCCTAGGATTGAAGTTTTTGGAGGAGCTGATCTCCCGAAAAGTCAAACCCTAGTTTGACACTGCACCAAAAAACTGCAGAAATCCAGTGAACCAGAAAACTGCTAGAAGCTGTAGTGTTGAATCTCGCAAGTCAATTTTGAAGGGTGAGGACTTGAGATCTCCAGAAACCAAGCTCACCAGTCAAGCGCATCTCCTGGTAAGTGCAGTTTCTCATTTCTTAGAATTTCATTTTTCAGTGATCTCCTGTCAAGATGGCCCCAAGCACCAAGCTTGAGGACAAGCTAGAAGGCATAGAGAATTTCCGAGCATGGAAGTACAGGATTGGTCTCATTCTCAAGGAGAATGATCTTGAAAAATATATCAAGGATGAAATTCCTAAACCCCGAAGAGGCTGAAGCTAAGGAGAAGCACAAGAAGGATTTGATTAGGGCACAAAGAATTATTGCTGATTCTATCAAGGATCACTTGATCCCTCATGTGTCATCCAAGAAGACTCCGAAAGAAATGTATGATGCCCTATCGAGAATGTATGAAGGAAGAAACATCAACAGAAAGATGAATCTAAGAGCTCAACTGAAGAGCACCAAGATGAGTCATGGAGAATCCATCTAGGACTATTTCAAGGAACAACTAGAAGCTATTGGAGACAACCTTGATGAAGATGAGTTAGTTATGATTGCTCTCAATGGTCTCACGAGACCCTGGGAGTCATTCATTGAGATGATGTGTGCCAGGAAGGAAAGCATGAAGTTTGATGTTGTATGAGAAGACTGTATTCTAGAAGAGACTAGAGTGGCAAATAGAGAAGCCCTGCTGAAGGAGGATGATCAAGCACTAGCCACACATACCAAAAGAAGAAGTCAACCTAACTTCAAGAAGGGAAACCTCAGGGAGTATCAACCTCCCAGAAAGTTCCAGAAGACAAGAGAAAGTCTATTCGATAGGGACTACACCGGCTTTCAATGTTTTCACTGTGATAAGATAGGACACATTGCCAGAAATTGTCCTTTGAATAAACAAGAATACAAGAAGAGGAACAACAACAACAAAAGGCATCAAGCACATTTAGCTGAAGATGAAGACGAAGAAGAAGAAGAGGAAGGACCTCAAAGGAAGCAAGCAAGAGAAGAAGATGCAGAAGAGTATGTACTATTCTCTGCACTCTCTAGGTTTGAAACACCTGGAGAAGACACTTGGCTTATTGATAGTGGTGCTTCAAAGCACATGACGGGACAAAAGAAAACTCTGTCCAAACTTGAAGAAAAGAACTCTCCTCAGAAAGTTGGATTTTTGATTGTAAAATTAATGTCTGATTTTTATCCTGAAGAAATAATAAAAACTCTGTGACTAGTTTTCCGGTTTTCCCAGGGCCATTGGCCAAAAATTCCTGAGTACTGTGTGATTGAATGGCGTGCTAAATATTTATTTTCTGTCTATTAAAAGTGAAGTTACAGCAGTGTTTTAAGGGCACGATTTTCGAGGCATCCTGCTAGTGAAATTTTCGTGGGCACGAATATCGGGGAATACGGCCTTCATTAAATGCTGGCACAGATTTCGAGACTGAAGTATGGCAGCATTTAATACAGTGCAAGTACAGATTTGGGACAGTACAGTACAGTACGGATTTGTCACGAGTTTTGAGGTAATCTTCAGGCACAAATTTCAAGGGACAGTACAGCATGATTCCCGAGGCAGTAGACTGTATTTTGTGGCACAAATTTTGAGGCCATATGACTGCATTTATTGTAGTCCATATAGCATGGATTTCTGTGACTATTTGCATAGAAATCGAGGGCAGCATTTATAGCTGTTTGGCACAGAGTTCGAGGGCAGATTTTTGCTGAGTTTTCAGGCACGTTTTTCGAGAAGAACTACATAGAAAATGAGACAGCACTTGCACAGAAATCGAGGCAGCTTGCTGGTCAAATTTCTGGGTTGAGATAAGTTGGATTTTTGACTGTAAGATTAATCTCTGATTTTTATCCTGAAGAAATAACAAAAACTCTCTCTCTCTGACTGGTTTTTCCTTTGTGGGTTTTTCCAGGGCCATTGGCCAAAAATTCCTGAGTATTGTGTGATTGAATGGCGTGCTAAATATTTATTTTCTGTCTGTTAAAAGTGAATTTACAGCAGTGTTTTAAGGTCTGAAAATTTCATGTTTATTTCCAGCACTTTTATTTTTTGAAAATGTCATAAATAGAGATACATTTTAAACTTGAAACCGGTGGTTGAAAACTTGAGAAAAATTTACATGGTATCAGAGCTGAGTTGGGCAGAAAACTAAATTTTAGGAGAGAAACAGTCATTTCCAGAATTCAGAGAAAACTTTTGTGACAGTAGTACATTTTGCTGAAACGTATTCTTTGGGAAAAATAACTTCCATTGGGTTGAGAAGTAAACACAGACTAGATGGGGCAGGGAATTTTGTCTCATGGAAGGCCAAGATAGTCCTTTTGTTGAGAGAGAATGAGTTGTGGGATGAGGTAGTTGACAAAACTACTACTCACCCCATTGTCATTCCAAGTGCTATCACTGATGCAGTAGCACATGCAGCCTTTGTGAAGGACATTAAAGCCATGAGGATTATTTTGGATGCTGTTAAAGATCATGTTATTCTCACATTTCCGGGAAGGATCATGCACATGAGATGTGGAGTGCTTTGACCAGGTTGTTTCAGAGTACTAATGAAAACAGGAAGATGGTGCTTAGAGAGAAGCTGAAGAACATCAAGATGGTCAAAGGTGAGATGTGTATGACTTATCTTACTAGGATGTCTCAGGTGAGAGATGAGCTTGCAGCTGTTGGGGTGGCGATTACTGGTTTTGAGTTAGTGCGGACAACCCTGAATGGGGTGACTGCACCTTGGGTTGTGTTTGTTCAGGGGTTGGTGGCCAGAGAGAACTTGCCATCTTGGGACATAGTATGTGATGACTTTGTTTAGGAGGAGACTCGAAGGGGTTTCTTGCAGTGCAATGGTTCGACTAGTAGGGGAGATGAGGATGATGTGGCATTGACCGCGAAGGGGAAGAAGAGTAAGAAGGGTGCCAAGAAGGGTGGGGCCAAGCAGCAGCAGGATGGGTAGAAGAAGGATATGAGCAATGTGAAGTGCTTTGCATGTCACAAGATGGGACACTATGCTGCTACGTGTCCGAACAAGAAGAAGAAACAACAGTAGCAGACAGTCGCTTTAGTTGAGATGGATGATTTTGCAGCACGATTTCAGAGTGAGTTTTCACTATGCACTAGGCATATTGAGAGAGAGAGAGCATCCATTCTCACCAGTGCGGATGTTGACAGACAAAGGGAGTTTTCCTGTGTGATAGACCATTCTTATAGTGCATCTACTTCCAACACTTGGTACATAGATAGTGGAGCCTCAAGTCACATGACAGGTGCTTGTGAGATGTTCTCCGGGCTTTCACAGACAGATATAGATGTGGAGGTTGTGTTGGGAGATGATCTAGTAGTCAGTGCAGTTGAACGTGGGACCATTACATTTCAGAGGGAGTCCATGAGTCCCATGGTATTGCGGGATGTATTGTATGTACCTGGGCTGAAGAAGAACCTAGTTTTAGTTTCCATGATCGAGGATCAGGGTCTTGGGGTGTCTTTCCTAGATGGACTTGTACATATGTTTCCCAATACTGCAGGACCATCTTCTTCAGTTACCATTGGAGTGAGATGTGGGAAACTGTATAGGCTCTTGTCTCAGCCACAGCTTGCCTTGGCACATAGCAACAACAGTGAGTTGTGTGAGCTTTGGCATAGGAGGATGGCTCACTTGCATCATCCAGCCTTGGAGTTGTTGAGACACATGGTTACAAGATTGCCAGAGTTCAACACAGGGTAGAGTGATGTGTGCAAGGGGTGTGCTTTGGAAAAATACACCAAGACTGCTTTTCCGAGCAGTGATAGCAGGTCAATAGGTACCCTTGACTTGATACATTCAGACTTATGTGAACCTATGTCTTCTTTGTCCTTGAGAGGATACGAGTATTATGTGACATTCATTGATGACCATTCCAGGAAGACCTGGATCTACTTTTTGAAGAGCAAGAAGTTTGAGGAAGTCTTGCAGAGGTTCCAAGAGTTCAAAGCTCTTGTGGAGAACCAACAGGGAGGAAGATCCGAGTCTTGAGATCGGATAACGGGGGTGAGTATACCTCCAAGGAGTTTGATTGATTTTGCAGACAGGAGGGGATCATGAGATAGTTGACAGTTCTGTGTACTCCAAAGCAGAATGGAGTAGCTGAGAGGAAGAACAGGTCCATTGTTGGAGTAGCCCGAGCTATGCTACATGACCAGTCACTTCCTTTCTTTCTCTGGGCTAAGGCTTGCAGCATCGTTGTATATCTTCAAAACATGAGTCCCCATCGTGCAGTGGGGAACATGACACCTGTGAAGAAATTCTGCGTTTTACTGTTTGCTGGTTTATGTCAACATTTCGTGGTTTTCACATACAGTCGGTTTTGCATTGGCTGTATGTGAAAATACACTAACAGACTGAAAAACACATTTAACAATCACACCATAAAATGATAGACTCAGAGATTTTTTTGGCCAAAATCAAGCCCTGGAAAAACCTGCACGCTGAAAACCAGTTAGAGAGAGAGAGATTTTATTATCTTCAGCAAAATATCAGAACAAAAATACAGTGAAAATTTAACTTATCTCCACCCAAGATTTCATCTCAAAATCTTGAAAAACGTGCCCAGCAAAGCCTTGAAAACTGTGCAGAAAAATAACAGCAGTCTGTACAACTGTACGGCCTCGATTTCTGTGCCCCGTTTTATCTCTAAAACTGTGCAGAGTTTACCTCGATTTCTGTGCCAAAAATAAATGCAGTCCGTACACCCTCGAAAACTGTGCCAGCAATTAATGCAGTCCATACCCTCTATTTTTGTGCAGTCTCTCTTCTTGGGAATCGTGCCAATGCCCTAGCTCGACCTCCTCTCTCAGCTCAGTCTTTCCTTCTCCAAAAATGAAAAAGTGAAGTGTTATGCCTCCCTCAACCCTTTTTGTCTAAACCCTAAGTGGGAATCTAATCCAACAGTGGAGAAAGATCCAATCCAATGGCTAAGATTCAATGAGAGTAAAAATCACATTTATTTAAATCACTTAAATAAATTTACTCACCCACTTAAATTTATCAAAAAATGACTTTAACTTTATAAAGTCTCATTAAGTAGCTTTTAATGTGAGGGTCACCTTTTTCCCCTTTCTAAGTGACTTATGCAAAAAGTCACTTAGGGAACAAATTCCTAGGTACAAAACTAACAACTTGAGGAGTTCTTTTCAGGCAAGAAGCCTGAAGTTGGCCATTTTCGGATATTTGGTAGTCTGACTTACTCTCATGCCCCTTCAGAGAAGAGAACAAAGTTGGAGCCCACTGCAGAGGAGGGAATCTTTGTGGGCTATGATGAGATTGCAAAGGCCTTCTGTATTTACCTTCTCTCTCAGACGAAAGTGGTGGTGAGAAGGGATGTGAAGTTTGAGGAGGAGCGGGCCTTCAGGAAGTCGAGAGAGTTAGAGCAGGGAGAGCAACAGGTCCCTGCACCTCAGGTTGTTTCACAAGTTCCATCTACGCAGCAGTTAGGATCACAGGTTTTCGGGGTTACAGGACCGCAGAGTGTTGGCACAGGGTCACCAGGTTCAGTGGTTAGGTCAGCAGGGTCTTCGGGGACAGGTGATGGGTCTACTATTATTGGGACACCTTACAGAGGATCAGGATCAGGATTACAGGGTACACCTAGTATTGGTACACCAGC
Organism: Pseudotsuga menziesii; assembly: GCA_001517045.1. NCBI lineage: Eukaryota > Viridiplantae > Streptophyta > Pinopsida > Pinales > Pinaceae > Pseudotsuga > Pseudotsuga menziesii. The sequence goes on along the minus strand of LPNX011190726.1, from coordinate 3,435 downwards.
TTCATGGTCACAAGATACTAGGGTTTCCACCTCTGGTAGATTTTTCGATGATGATCGACCAGTGTGGGAACAAGCTTCAAGGACGAAGGCACCTAAGTGGCTTCGAGATACGTTGAAGGAAGCTCAGGAGTTTGGGGCACCCAGGGAGGATGTGAGGGCCATCAAGATGCCTGATAGATTGGGCATGTTGTTGGTGGCTAGTACACGAGATTCTGAGCTTTCTACTTTTGAGGAGGCCTCCCAGCATTCGGTATGGAGAGATGCCATGATGGATGAGTACCATTCCATCATGAAGAATGATGTATGGGAGATTGTTCCGAGACTTGAGAGGAAGTCAGTGGTGACTTCTCGTTGGCTTTACAAGCTGAAGCATGCGGCAGATGAGAGTGTGGAGAAGTACAAAGCCAGGTTTGTAGCGCAGGGGTTTTCACAGGTAGAGGGCATTGATTATGATTAGACTTTTGCGTTGGTTGGTCGATATACTTCAATCAGGGGCTTGATCTCCTTTACAATGGAAATGGGTTGGAAGATCCATCAGATGGATGTGAAAACAACATTTCTCAATGGGATCATACATGAGGAGATTTACATTGAGCAGCCTCAAGGCTTTGAGATACATGAGAGAGAGTCTCATGTTTGCAGGTTGAAGAAGGCCCTGTATGGGTTGAACCAAGCTCCAAGAGCTTGGTACTCTAGGATCGATTCTTACTTGCTGAGCATGGGGTTTCAGAAGAGTGAAGCAGATTCGAATCTCTACTTCATTATGGTTGGAGATGATCTGCTTGTTCTTCTGCTATATGTTGATGACTTGTTTATCACAGGGAGAGAGAGACCCATTGTAGCTTGCAAGAAGGATCTTGTGGCAGAGTACGAGATGACTGATATTGGATTGATGCATTATTTCTTGGGATTGGAGATTTGGCAGGAGCCTGGTCATATTTTCTTGGGGCAGGGAAAGTATGCGGTTGATATTTTGAGGAGATTCAGGATGGAGGATTGCAGGCCTATGTCGACACCTATGATCACCAACTTGAAGAAGCTTCATGCTTCTGAGGGAGAGTTGGTGGATCCTACTTTATACCGTCAGCTTATTGGGTCATTGATGTATCTAGTCAACACTCGGCCATATTTGTGTTTTGCAGTGAACACTCTTAACCAATTCATGGTTGAGCTTGGGAGTGTGCATTGGGTCGTTGCAAAACATGTTTTGCGCTATCTTTCAGGGACAATGGATTTTGGTTTGGACTACAGGAGGTCAGAAGGGATCAGATTGGTTGGCTATACAAACTCAGATTGGGCAGGTAGTGTGGCAGACCGGAAGAGCACTTCCGGATGTTGTTTCAGTTTGGGTTCGATAACAGTGTTGTGGTTCAGTCGGAAGCATAAATCCGTTGCATTGAGTTCTGCTGAGGTTGAGTATATGGTAACTAGTTTGGCCAGCTGCGAGGCCTTGTGGCTTCGCAAGTTGCTGGTGAATGTATTTGGTCAGGAGCTTAGGCTTACAGTGATTTACTGTGACAATCAGAGTTGCATCCAGCTCTCTGAGAATCCGGTTTTACATGACAGGTCAAAGCACATTGAGATCATATATCATTTCATCCGAGACTATGTTCAGAGAGGGGCAGTTATGCTTCAGTACATTTCCACAGATTAACAGATAGCAGACATTCTGACGAAGTCTTTGGGGTAGGGCAAGTTTGTCTTATTCAGGGACAAGTTGGGAGTGGTGCAGAACACCTTCCTCGGTAAGATGGAGTGTTAATTTTGTACCTAGGGAAGTGTTCCCCTAAGTGACTTTAGCCTTTAGTCACTTAGTGAAAGGAAATAAAGTGAACCTTGTATTAAATGACTTAAGTGACATTTAATTCGACTTTAGAGCATTAAAGTCAGTTTTTGATAAATTTAAGTGGGTGAGTGAAATTAATATTTTAGAAATAAAATATGAGCATTTAATTTCAACCGTTGATCTAATTCATTTCCAGCCATTGGATTAGATGCATCTTCACCTACCTAGGGTTGAGAAGCAAAAAGCAAGGAAAAGGCAAAAATGCATTCATTCTTGAGAGAAGTTTGATGAAGAGAGAGCAGAGAAGAGAGGACACGATTTTCGAGGCAGCTTGCTAGTGAAATTTTTGCAGTTTTCCACCAAGTTTCTGGGACTGGGGGGCGCGGGAGCGGGGAAACGCACATTGGGGACGTGCAGAGGCAACCCCAAATTTTGGGGTATTTTGGGGAGCAGGGGGGCGGGGGGGCGTCGGGGTCTTCAAATTTTAACATAGGGAGGGCATCTCTAAAAATATAAACTAGAAGTTTTATTTTTATGAATAAACTTAAAAACAGAGCTAAAAATTTGTTGATTTTTGTACCTAGGCAGATGTTCCCTAGGTGACTTTAATTTTTTGCCTAAAGTCACTTTAAGAGGGAAAAAGGTGACCCTCACATTAATTGTCACTTAATGAGACTTTATGACAATAAAGTCACTTTTTGATAAATTTAAGTGGGTGAGTGATTTTATTTATGGGAAATAAATAAAAGTGATTTTCACTCTCAATCAATCTCATCCATTGGATTGATTCTTTCTCCACCATTGGATTAAGAAACTCACTTAGGGTAAACAAAAAGCATGAGGGAGGCAAAAGGGTTATTCACTTTTTCATTTTCAGGAGAAGAGAAGAGCTGAAGGAGAGGAGGTCGAGTTTGCTTGAGGAGGCCACGATTTTCCAGTTTGATTGCTGAAGAGATTTCAGTGAGCAAGGAGGTGAAGACTGCATTTATTAATTTGTTTGCACTGAACCCGAGAAGAGTACGGCCTGTGTGTTTTTCCTGCTGTACGGCTGCTTCATTTATTGCACAGTTCGTGAGGTGTACGGCTTGTTTATCTCTGCTGTACGGTGCATTAAATTGGCACAGATTTCGAGGGGTGTACGGCCTGTTCTTTACTGCTGTACAGTGCATTTAATATTTGCACAAATATCGAGGAAGGTACGGCTGGGTTTCTTCCTGTACGGGCTGCTTATTAATTGCACAGATTTCGAGGAAGGAGGTACGGCCAGTCTGCTGCTGTACGGTCTGTTTTATTGGCACAAATTCCCAGAAAGTGTACGGCCTGGTGTTGCTGTACTGTTGCATTAATTTGGCTTAGAAAAAGAAGAAGGGTGTTGGCTGATTTGCTGAGCACTATTTTTCCAGACTTTGTGAAGAAGTTTGCCGGTGGAGATAAGTTGTATTTTCACTATTTTTTTGTCCTGTACACTGCTGAAGAAATTAATTAAAATCTCTCCTCTCTGACTGGTTTTCCCCGTGGGGGTTTTTCTAGGGCTGATTAGCCAATAATCTCTGAGTAAATTTTTATGGTGTGCATGCATTTGTTTTCAGCCTGTTAAGTAATTTTTACTGTGTGTTTAAAATTGTTCGGCAAAATTTTAAGTAACTTCA
>LPNX011190724.1:65000-72377 GCA_001517045.1 Pseudotsuga menziesii | reverse complement strand
TGTGCTGGATTAATAGGATGAACCGTCGTATCCTCTATAATTGGATTTGGATTAGTTTCCAAAGAAATCCTCTGATTCATCATGTCTATTCTTTTCTTTTATTTCTCTTCTTTGATGACTTCTTAAGGTCTCTTCTTCCTTACTGATTTTCTTCCTCGGTTACGTACATTTCCCATCACCACAATGATCAATTCAATATAGTTTGTTTTTGTTGCTCCTCAATTACAAGCTTTCAAACCTTTAACTTGCTTTATAACTATTGATCCTTCAAGGTTCTTCAATATTCCTTCTCAATTGTTCATATTTCCCATCAAAACAATAATGAATGGGAAAATTTACCTTTGGTTCTTTTGAATAATAAGCAAATGAAAGTTAAATCATAAATTGTTCCTCAAGCTGATTCTCTTGTACAATTGTGTATATCCACCATCACCATGAAATGACATTGAAGCTTGATATCTTATCATGTGTGCTCCTCAACCATGAAATATATCCTCAATGTTGCACCTGCATAACAAAAAGAATGATGGAGAATGTGTAAATTGTGAGTATTTCCATAGGCGGGCTCATGCTCTTGAAAAAATACGCGTGGTAATCGGATGAAAATTAAAACAAAGTGAAGTTGCTCTCGGACAAAAACAATCCACTATTTTTACAGTCACAAAACGTGCACACGTTATATAGAGTAAAAACGCGTACGCGATTTGTATAAGTACAACACGCATAAGATATGGTTAAGCACAATTAATAGAGTGGGTGCACGGCTAGGGAAACAAATAAGATCATAAGAAAACAAATGTTTTCTATGGCTAGCAACAAAACAAATGTTTTTAGTGTTCCCTTCTTTTCATGCATATAAATGTTTCTCTCTATAGCCCCAATAATCCCTACATATCCCTATCTCTTTCTAAATATACCTCCCTCATTCTCTCTGCATCCCTCCCTATATGTTCCTTTCTCTCCCTTACTATGTCCCTCCATACTGATGGTGATGGAGACGATGATGATTATCATGATGATGATGATGATCATGATGATGATAATGATGACAATGATGGTGATGATGATGTTCATGATGTTGATGGTGATTGTTACGGAGAGAAATTCCTATGGCTTGGGGTACCACAACAGACAGCTTGACTCCAGAAATCAATCTTTTTCAATATGCAATAGAAAGTAAATGTCTAACACTAAAGGATCAAACCTCGTACCTTATTCTGGACGGTTGAAGTAGATCCCCGTTGAGCTTCCCAACTTCGGCTTGAATTGATAAATTACTTCCTCAACAACAAGTAAACAATACAAGAATTCTATATATCATGGTGTTAGATCTATTGTAGCATATATAATCAACAATGTATAAGCGTTTGACATAATCCCATGGATAAAATATTCATTCAAACACACATTATTGGATAGGAAAATATATTTCTATTAATATAAATCAGAGATTACAATAGATACAACCTCTGACGGCACGTCTGTGAACCGAAGAAACTGAATCCCCACTTGGGCCTCCACCACCTCAATCCTCCATCTCTCGATAGCAAGCTCACAAGCAAAAGGCAAGCTTGGGAAGAACACACTAGTGCTCCAAGGGACAAAGGGATGCAGACTCAAGCATAAGTTCCAACAACAATGGACTATAATTTCTTTGCTCTCAATTCTCTCATTATGCCTTCAATGTACCATAGAGTTCCTTATATAGTTTTTCAAAGGGGTAATGAAAGGTCGAATCTGAGCGATCTCAAGGCATAGGGAAGGCCAGGGGTCAAGTGATTCAGATCCATGTCAAAGAAAACTCCAAAAGGATTTGGATTTTGTACACATCCTAATGTACGCGGTTTTAGGGGTCAAACCCGCGTATATACGTGATTAAGGGATTAAAATTTGTGTATAGCATTTTTCACATGTTTTTAGGGATGATCAAGGAAACATCAAAGGACAAAAAATGGTCCATGGGGTCTAAGGAGTCTGCAGTGGGATAGGGGAAGGCCATACAAAGTGTGATTTACCTGGAGTGGTAAAATCAGCTATAACAGATGCCCCCTAATGTGTGAGGTTAGAGGGGTCATACGATGGCCGAAATACATTATAAGTCCATCCCAGAAGTGGAGTGATGAAGGATCCCAAATGGAAGACCAGCCACCCAATCAGCATAGTACAGTAATACAAATCTGCATATAACTGCAAATACATATAGCAATCCCGGATACATAAGAGTACAATGGCCATGAATAGGCATGATACAAGATATCACATAAGTGGTCATCGCCACGTACAATATATATAGATCAAAATCTCCATGATGAAGATATACAAAGGACCATGATCTCCATAATGACTGAAGATATATAATAGATCAAGATCTCCATAATGGATGGAAATGTCTGACATATACTAGAATCAAGTCACAAGAGCTGAAATCTCATGAACAGTGGCATGATCAAGGACGTAGCATATAAGTGATGCCACCAATCTGGAAAGTATTCTACACACACCGCTACGAGTACATGTCCTACTATGCGAATAGAGGTGTCGAGGTCGAACATAGTAGTCCATCGTCTGATTACCGGTCATTGATGTATACCATTAACAAATGCGAGATCACCCACTGATATTGAAAATGGGAATCAAGGTACTAGAGTGCAAACTAACAAGTGTGAATAAATGTGTTGAGGTCGAACACTTGAGAGGATCTATCGATCAGGGGACATTGATGTATTCCCAAAGCCTGTCGATGGCAAGAGAACCTGCCACTGATGACTGCAAGTCTCAAGGCACTCAAAATGACTCTAGATTCCAATCCCAGAATAAATGATCTGAAGTTGATGGGATGAAATCCGCTGGAAGGAGGGCATTAACGAATCCCCCATCATCCAACGCGAGGTACTTAGCAAAGCTATATAATGTGGAAGAACTCGATCATAAAGTGCACGAACCAGTAACTGTACCGAGAATGACCGACATGCAAATTCAAGGTAACTGAGGAATGGCCGACTCAGGATTCAACTTCCTTCGAACAAGAGAATAATGATGTATGGTGACTAAATGAAGGCAGCATAGACTCGATATACAAATTGGGAAATCTCTGCGACACAGGAGGCATCGACATAGGCTCCATAGGGACTGGAAGCTTAACCAATCGGTGGAGATAAACTTAGATAAATGAGTACAACTCCTAAAGTCAAACTATAACCCAACCAATGGATGTGATATACAGTGCTATGTTCAAAGGTGACACAACTCGACAGCTGCCATAGATAACATCTTTCCTTGTCCAGCTTTTTGGTTTTTTGATTTTTTTTGTTTTTTTTCAGTTATTTAAAAAGCTTGAAAAAAATTAAAATGGCTTTATAGTTACAGACTAGGAGGAGACAAGTGTCATAAGGGAAAACAAACTAGTTCCAAGCAGTGGAACATACCTATGCTCAATGCAAGGATACATGTGTAGGATATCGACACTCGGGGAAAATCCCCTCCCGGTAAAAAGGGAAACAAGTTGCAAAGGATATAAAAATTGGCTCTGCATGGCTAGACATTAGACAAGCTCGGGCTATATGGCTGAAACGCAATGTCAGGGGAGCCGGCATAAAGCTCAATAAGGCAGGAAAAGCTCATGATAATGCATTCACAACTTGACATGAGGGATTCCTGAAGGAAATAGGCCAGCAAAAAATCAAGAGGAGTATGAGGCTCTTGCGAAATGTCATGGCAGTACTATACAACGGACTCCCACACCCTAAAGGAGAAAACGTCAGCATGGGCACCAAATGTAAATAAGGTGCTAACTAGGGTACCCATGTAAGGTGAAGCTCTACCACTCATATCATGCCACTTCTAAAGTAGCAAGAAGGTTCCATGACATAATAGAGTGGGTTCGTACCTAAGGTCATTATGAAATGGTCATAAGGTCATGCAAAATGCAAACGGTGATGAAACCTAACCTATATGCAAGTTTAGACATGATACCTGAGATAGGCATGAATAGGTCAAAACCTCGAAGAGAGTGTACAAAACTGGATCCTACATGACAACCATATTAGTCCAAAACAAACCAAAATAGCCAATAAAGAATCCAAACTATAGGATATAGGGAGGAATGATCATGACAACTGCACCCAAAGGAAACAATCGGTGAACGATGGGACATAAAAAGGAAATTAAGGTGTAGACCCAACGTTCACGCATGCACCACCACCCTCGTGAGGGTGACCACTTGTGTAAAGACCGAGTGAAGGGAATCAACATCCTTCACAAATGGAGTATAGGGCAGAATGTGACCACTCCCAAATCTAGGAGCACGGTAAGGGGCTGTGATGCCCCCAACTCCGACACCAGGGTTCGTATTAGGACCAAGGAAGGGCGATCGGATACCAGGCATGGCGGAAATAAAAGGACCCAAACTAAAGAGAGCATAAATATACTCAAGTAACCGCAATCCCAAAGGCCAACTAGCGCACAAAGAGCACAGTCCTAAGAAAATATACAACCAAATACCAGCAAACCAAGGGGAGGATATGTGAGCTCCCGAATGCAGTAGGTATGTCTCACCTAGGAGAGGCTCGAAACTCCCATACACTAAAAGCGGAGGTACGTAACCAATTATAGTGGCCCTCAACTTCAACACATAAAGCGACTATGTTATCCGACCCCAACCTGGCCAGGACACCTGCAAAATAACCTATGCAAAGTACCCCCTCGATATCCTAGGTAAGGCCACTAAGGTCACCTCAATATAATCAATGCTCAAGCGGACAATCACAGGCGGGATTGACCGTATGGGCATGGTAGCAAAGCCCGAAACACTCGAAAGAGCCCCCAGATACGAATACAATCCTGGAAATATCTCCGGTGCTACTCAGTTATGACTAGGGGTCATCCCAATCAATAACCGCTCACACTGCCTCGTGCTTAACTCCCTTTTGAGAGGAGGATCCTGAGAAACAATGGTTATACCAAGGATTTCACACACTCACCTGGACATACACATACATGTTGTTGTTTAGTGGTCTTGGAGAATTTACTCACAATGAACTATTCTAAGACCCTAAAACCTAATCTTGTTGGTGCACCCTATAAAAGAAAAGAGTGTAATTCATTTTATTATGCGTTGATTTTAATTGGCTGTAATTACTCAAAGGGAAATGGCTGTGCAACTAGTGATATGAAGACTCAGTAGTGAAATAAAATTGCACACCATAACAGACAATGCTAAGTGCAATCTTTGTCAAATGAAAAATAGGGTATGCCACTACATGAGATGCATAAATATATATTCCTTTCCAAATGCCAATGCAATCCTTCCTATATGAAAGCCTAAAAACAACTCTCATCCAAGCAATCCAATGCAAGTACCTCCTCAAATCCATATCTAATATGAAACTAAGAGTGCAACTACTTTGTACTTTTCAATATAAAAGAATGAAAAATGCAATAAAAGTCATCTAAAACTCTCAGTCTCTGCAGCAAGTATAAAAGACAAGCCCAGCAAGACACCGAGACAAAAAAGAGTAATGCACTAATGGCAAAACAAAAAGGATAAATGACTAAAACTAATTTCAAAGAAAAATCAATGAGAAAGCGGTCTCTGGTCACAAAAGAAGCATCCAACAGACAACATCAGACCCAAGGAAGACCCAACCGCACTCACAACCCACCCAACAACTTCCCACAACATCAAACTCACCAAAAGGGAGGATGTACGCGACTGTTTAAAGAAAAGCTGCGTATATACGCGACTTTTGGCCAAAACTCTGTGTATGTATGCGACTTTTGGCCAAGAACCTGCATATACAGAGAAGGAAGTGGTAAAAAGCAGGCCAAGGGTCAAACCAGTAAAGGGGAGTGTCCATGGATGAACATACTATAAAATGCAACACAGAAACAAGGAGAAACAAAGAGCAAGTCAAGAATATCAAGCCCATTGTCCCGATAAAAACCCCCAAAGGCAAAATGACTAGGAACTCCCCAACGGAGTCGCCAATTATGTTATGGAGAGAAATTACTATGGTTTGGGGTACCACAACAGACAGCTTGACTCCAGAAATCAATCTTTTCCAATATGCAATAGAAAGTAAATGTCTAACACTAAAGGATCAAACCTCGTACCTTATTCCGGACGGTTGAAGTAGATCCCCGTTGAGCTTCCCAACTTCGGCTTGAATTGATAAATTACTTCCTCAACAACAAGTAAAAAATACAAGCATTCTATATATCATGGTGTTAGATCTATTCTAGCATATATAATCAACAATGTATAAGCATTTGACACAATCCCATGGATAAAATATTCATTCAAACACACATTATTGGACAGGAAAATATATTTCTATTAATATAAATCATAGATTACAATAGATACAACCTCTGATGTCACGTCTACGAACCGGAGAAACTGAATCCCCCACTTGGGCCTCCACCACCTCAATCCTCCATCTCTCGATAGCAAGCTCACAAGCAAAAGGAAAGCTTGGGAAGAACACACTAGTGCTCCAAGGGACAAAGGGATGCAAACTCAAGCATAAGTTCCGACAACAATGGACTATAATTTCTTTGCTCTCAATTCTCTCATATGCCTTCAATGTACCATAGAGTTCCTTATATAGCTTTTCAAAGGGGTAATGAAAGGTCGAATCCGAGTGATCTCAAGGCATAGGGAATGCCAAGGGTCAAGTGATTTGGATCCATGTCAAGGAAAACTCCAAAAGGATTTGGATTTTGTACACATCCCGATGTACGGGGTTTTAGGGGTCAAACCCGCGTATATACGCGATTAAGGGATTAAAAGTCGCATATAGCATTTTTCACATGTTTTTAGGGATGATCAAAGAAACATCAAAGGACAAAAAATGGTCCATGGGGTCTAAGGAGTCTGCAGAGGGATAGCGGAACGCCATACAAAGTGTGATTTACCTGGAGTGGTAAAATCAGCTATAACAGTGATGATGATGATCATGTTGATGACGATGATGAAGGTGATGACGATGATGATGATGACGATGGTGATGATGACGAAGGTGATGATGATGAGGAAGGTGATGATGATGATGATGATGATGATGACGATGTTGATGATGATGACGACGATGGTGATAATAATGTTCATGATGATGATGATGATGATGAGGAAGGTGATGCTGATGATGAGGATGATGATGATGGTGACGATGATGATGACGTTAGTGATGATGATGTTGATGATGTTGATGATGATGATGATGATGAAGATGATGATGATGATGATGTTGATGATGATGATGAGGACGCTGGTGATGATGATGTTCATGATGTTGAGGGTGATGATGATGATCATTTTGAGATGATGATGATGATGATGATGGTGAGGATGATGTTGATGTTGATGATGATGATGAT
>LPNX011190724.1:0-62500 GCA_001517045.1 Pseudotsuga menziesii | reverse complement strand
ATGATGATGATGAAGATGATGATGATGATGAAGGTGATGACGATGATGATGATGATGATGATGATGAGGATGATGACGATGATGTTGATTATGATGATGATGATGATGATGATGATGACGACGCTGGTGATGATGATGTTCAAGATGTTGATGGTGATGATGATGATCATGTTGATGATGATGATGAAGGTGATGATGATGACGATGATGATGATGATGATGATGTTGAAGATTATGATGATGGTGATGATGATGACGACGACATTGGTGATGATGATGTTCATGATGTTAATGGTGATGATGATGATGATGTTGATGTTGATGATGATGATGATGATGATGATGATGAAGATGATGATGATGATGACGATGGTGATGATGATCATAGCGATGTTGATGATGATGATCGATGATCAATGATCATGGTGATGATGAGGATGAGGATGGTGATGATGATCGATGATCAATGATCATGGTGATGATGAGGATGAGGATGGTGATGATGATCGATGATCAATGATCATGGTGATGATGAGGATGAGGATGGTGATGATGATGTTGATGAAGGTGATGATGATGATGATGATGAAAATGGTGTTGATGATAATGATGAAAATGATTTTAACTACAATGTGCATGTATTTGGCTTATATAAAATGCGCACGCAGTTTGCTTATACAAAATGCGTACGCGTTGTGCTTTAATAAATTGCATTCGCGTATTGTTTAAATTCAAAAAAAAATTCCCACCAAATAACAAGGCCAAGCCTCCACGCATGCTTTCATGGAATTCCTATGCCTATGTGTCTGCTTTGTACTTTACTTCGGATTCAACATGCCTATGCCTTGGAGTATGATAAACCATGGCTAATTCAGCATTATATCTAGATTTCCAATATGCTCGTGTTTAGCGGTTCGTCTGATTATGCTGCACACCTCCATTTTTTATGACGTTTTAGAAAGAGATATGGTTTTTTTTGCAAATTCTAAATATGTAAATTTTAACAAGAATACATAATTTTTTCTTATTTTTCTTCTGTCATCACTCAACTCAAAAAACACACTATTAGTGTTTTGTCCATATCTCTTTCGTTTCTCAACCATTTAAAAAAAAAGTGTATGGTGCACTAAAGAACACCAACATCTACATGCTATAAAAAATCCATTTCCAAATAATTGCATTAAGACATTCAAACATTGCACCCACAATTGATGTACCATTTTCGAGGTTTGATCTCTTAGATAATTAAAAACAAATTTAAAAATATTATTTTTATTATTGGAAAAATAGTCATGCACTAGTCCTATATGTTCTCTATATGTATATCAGTTTTCGTAAGTTTATTCCATCATTTAGACACTCAGATGCTGCACCCATAAAAACATATACCTTATAATTTGTCCGAAAAATAAAAAGTGCCCGCTAAAAAATATCTAACTTTAGATAGTTAACAACATTTTCCATAGAAAAAAAATATATATTTGGAAAGGTCATTCAATTTCCTACATTTCTTGTTTTTTACTGATCGCAAGATTCATTGTGTAAGTTTCTCAAAATATCCATGCAAGTTCATGGATGTCTGTTTTTTCAATTTTGTATTGCATCTAACGCGCCAAAAGAGACCCTCAACTTCATGCACACACCCATTCCTTACTTCTACCCACTCGACCTTGGGAAATAATTTCTATGGATTTTGTGGGTGGGTTACCAACCACCAGGAAGGGACATGACTATTTATTTGTCTTAGTCAATAGATTCCACAAGATGTGCATTCTTATGCCTTATAAAAAGAACATCGAAGGACATGCACATGTTCTTTGAGCGGGTCTAGGTGCACTTTGGGATGCCAAGGAGCATCATCTCGTACAGAGATACCTAATTTCTTAGTTCCTTTTGGACTGCACTTTGGGAGAAGATGGACACTAAGTTGAAGAAATATATAGAATTCCATCCATATAAAAAATGAGTAGACATGAGCAGTCAAGAGAAGTCATTTAGAGTGGGTGATAAAGTTTGATTACAGCCAAAAAAAGGAAACACTAATATAGGTTCTTGGTAAGAAGATCGAGGATCTAGGGTATGGCCCTTTTGAGGTATTGGAGTAGGTAAAAGATAAATCCTATAGACTCAATCTACCCCCATACACCTGCATTTACTAAATAGAAAATGTAGAAGATGGGAAACTCTATGATCCTTCTATCTTAGATTAAGAGGAGCGGGTCCTACCTAAAGTAGGGGATATAACACCTGATGCTCGAATAGAGTAGGAAGAAAATACAATTTTGCAGAATAAATCCAGAACTACTAGACAAGGGAATCATGACCTTCCGCAGATTGAGTTGAAAGGATAAATGGTACTCCAGGGAGAACGTAGACTAAAAATTTCTTCACCTCATTTAGTAAAATATTTTGGGGACCAAAATCTTCCGAAAATGGTGAGGTATGATCTAAATTGGATCAATATGTAATTTGTCATCTATATTGGTGTTTTATGGGTGAAACATTTGGATGAAATGGCTTGTAGGGCCCATTTTATGGGAAGATCTTACTTTGCAGAGTTGGGGTCTAGAACCTTGGGGCTCATTTGAGTGATTAAATTATTTTTTTGGGGTCCAAAATTCACAAACTACATTTGTGAACCCCCTTAATGTTATTCTACACTTAGATACCTTTCCAACACTTCAAAGATCACGTTAATGAGACTTCATATGAGGAAGTTATGCCTCCCGCAAGTTGACCTATCTAATGTACAACCATGGTATCGATTCAATTCCACGTCAACTCTCATTACCCACACACGTGGATCTAGTCATGTGGGGAATTTCAATAAAATTCTAGAGGGTATAAAACCCTAACCCTAATCAAGAGTTGAGGCATGTACAAACCCTAAAACTAACCCTAGACAACTATTGACCTATTTTAAATAGTAAACCATTAAGAGGAGAAGGGAGTGGATGAAGCAACAAGTATATCAACATCGAAGTGAAAGAAAACTTGTGGTGGGTTATGGGTATATCTCAGAGTCCAACTAGATAAGAAAACTACTCTCAAACAAAATATGAATAAAAAATTAACAACAATTTTTTTATGGAACCTACCAAGGAGTTTTCAATATTGGAGAAGTGCCTTATGAGTTAGATTTTCATTCTTCATGTATTCAAATAGTTTTTTATCTCTTTCCTAAAAATGGTTCCAGGATAGAATATTCCATTACAAAATAAACTTTTAGAATTAGTTATTCAACAGAAAAATTGATTCTTAAACTAGAAATTTTTTATAGATTAACATTCTCTTTCTCTTTAGAATAAAACCACTATGGACTACTTGATAAGTAGAATAATACACCTCCAAAAGAAGATACATATGAAAATACAAATTCATGAAGAAAAACCCTCAATACAAAATTTGTAGGCAAAGTTACTTCAAAGAGGGAACCTACCCCTAACCCTCATTCATTATAAGTGCATTCGATAGTTAGGTTGACCTAAAGTGTAGGATACATGATGCTCTCTTGATCATCTCCTATTTATAATAAAGGAGGTTCATTTGAATAGGGATCTTGTTTTCCGTAATTGATATGTTGTAAAAATAGGTTTCCCCTTGAAAAATACTTCTTATTCATGGACTCTATGTCATTGGCAGGGCATGGCCTTATTCTTCTATTTGTATCCTATTTATCTTGGTTGAAAGCAAGGGGAGAAATTTCATGATTGTTAGAGAGGCTATTGTACTTTGTATTTCCTTTGGAAAGATAACCCCTAAATCTAATAATCTATGCATCAAAACAGTAAGGAAATTCTATGCTTCAACAACTTACAGGAAAGTAGGAAAGCAATACATGAGGTATAAAAAAAAGAGTTTTCAAGATGGCTTCCAATGTAAAGTCACTAGATCAAGTTCTTTCGTTCCCCATTATAACATTAAAAGCATTGCCTCTCTAGTCAACAACATTGATTGAACGTAGTTTTGATTGATTCGTGTCACTATGAAGTTGTAGAGGTTATAATGATATAAATGACAAGCCAACTGAGTCCCAAGGGGAAAGTGTAATGGTTAGTATGCTCAGATGACTCACAATTAGCCGCAGTTCGATTTATTAGTGCTATACATAACTCGATGGACCTTGACACACAAATAAGTTCAAGGCTCCGCACTTCCATGTGAAAAAAAAACAATTGTAGGATTAATGATCATATATAGAGAGATATATATTTTTGCATGCACTTCCATAACCATTATAATAAACTTTAGCTATTCCGTGAGGTTTTTAGTGCTTTTCATCATCTACTTATAACAACAACAACAGTAACATTGTTGCAACAATAGGACATCTCCTCTCGAAAATGGAGAGCACATGTGCGTACAAATTATTAAAAGAAGATAGCAAAGTAATGATGATAACAAATGACAAAACATATAAACGGATACTTGTTAAATTGAAAACGAAACAAATTCTACATCCTAAAGTTGGACATTCACAAATTGAAATATTTAAACCCATCTTAAGGAATGTCAAACCAAGTTGGCTAATTTCTCTCCTGTTGATTAGTCTAGCCATAGCTATTAGCGATTTACCAGGTCGGCGATTTAATTTTGGGGGCAACAAGTAGCATTCGAGATTTAGTCACCACTTGAGAAGATGATAGTAATCATAGTAGTGCAGAAGAAAGCATGGTGGTTCCTCTTTGTAATTTTCTTGGAATCTTAAGAAACTCAAAGTTTGGTAACTCAATACCAACTTCAAAGAATTATACAGAAGAAGAAAGGGGTGAAAGTTGAGAAAAGGTTTTCAAAATATGAAGGTAAAGATTATTTGTGCAAATTTGGTTTTTATGGATTTGATTAATCCTTTTGGTGTTATTGGTGATGTTACAGGATATATCTATATGCACAATCCACATCCTTTTACTTTTGGGAACACAAAATTGCAGTACATGAGTGCCAGTACTCAAATTGCAGCTAAAGAAATTTAATGAGCAAAACCATGAGAGAGCACTTGGTGCAAAGGAAGGAGTACAAAGTGAAGATTCCACATGGGAAGAGGAGAATATTTTGGAGCATCCAAATATGAAATTGCTTGAGGACAAGCAATATTGGGTAGGGAGTACTATAATGACCCCATTCAAATAATTGCATACTAAGGGCAATTTTATCAATCCTACTAGTTCCCTAGGTTGGATGGATACATTTGAAATTTTAATAAGGGATCTAATAAATGATGTTTCGAAATTAGAATAGTATAAATATTTAATAATGGGGCTAATTAAATAAATACAAGATAAAATTGAAGTGGAAATGGAGCTTGGAGACACATGGAGATTATGGGGCCCACACAAGCTAGAATGTTTGTGCCACATGCCATCATCCTCAAATGGGAGCTTCTTGGACACTTGGGTTAGATTCCTTAATATCTATGACATATATGAGACCAATGATGAAGACGCGATGACATTTATGACATAATGCAGACCTTAAGGCTCAAATATGATCATTATGACATTTCATTCCTAAATATAGAATCCAATAAGGTGCTCATGTGAGTTGGGGAAGCTCAATGGGTCCCTACTCGAATTAGGGGAAGATGGAAGGATAGGGAAGGGAGGACACATGGAAAATCTTGAGCATACACCCTAATTCAAATTAGCTTGAGTTTGTGGATGGATTGGTAACCTTAAAAGGCTAAGGATGTTAATAAAATATAGGGATAAACCAAGAGAAGGGATTTTTATCATTTGATAAATTTGCATTTGTGAAGAGAGAGAGCTAGTGGATGACTAGTTTCTTGCCTTAGCCAATTTCGAGGGTGAAAGATTCCCATCCAAGTTGGTGTTTGGAGAGGCCTTTCAGGTATTTCATGGAGATTTAATGGAGTTTGTATTTTCAGGTGTAAGATACAGGGAATCCCTTGGTTTCTTCTAATGCAACACATTCTCTCAACCATTTCCAGTATTTATTCCCTATTCTTGCTCATGGAGGGATTGTGATTTGGGTGAGATATTGTACTCTTTAGGAGAGCTTCTCCTAGTCCATTTATGATTGTAATAATATTAATATACTCTATTATTAATCTTCAGAAAGTATTATGTGGAAATACTAAATGGTTGTATGTCAAAGTGATTATTAATGAGCTAACAATGACCATTTCCCCACTATGATTGATGTATTCCATTATAATGTTGATGATTTAAAATGAAAGAATGTTTATTTGATATATTTATGATGAATGTACTTCAATTTATGAGTATTACAAGTTTCATATCCAGAACTCAAGCATTTGAAGTCATCTTACTCGGTTTATTTGTATTTGGAGAAGATTTGGTGCCACTTCCCCAAGGGTCTAACTAGTGATTTTGTAGCTATTTGGGAGAGGGTTATAACAGAATTTATAAAATGAATAATGATTCACATGAGAAATTAATAATTTCCCTTAAAAATCCTCTTCCTCTTCTCAGAAATTTGAGTGTGTTTGGGATCATTTGGAAAGCCATTTTCAGCATTTACCCTGGGGGAATTGGAACCCCAATATGCTAGTGAAAACTCCTACCTTGGCCAGAACATTAAAAAAGTTTGGGGAAGTCTTTGGAGGGTCATAAATCATCCCTAAAAATCATATTCAAGTATTAATATCATTAATATAAAATCTCATAAGTTTTGGGATCATTTGAGTCAATTTGGAGACCTAGACATCAAAACTAGTCAAATGTCGAAATAATGAAAAAGTGAAAAATTGGTCATTTTAATCAAATTTATTAAAAATGGACATTACATACATGGATTCAATTCCAAAAAAATTGGACTAGGGAAACTTAACCTTAGACTTTTGATACATCTTAACCAATGAATTTCAATTGGTTAGGGTAAAAACAATTTAATGGGTAAATGGAGGTTTAAATTTTTACTTGTAATAGAATATCTTGGCTAAAACAAGAAATAATCAATGGATTTCAGCGGAGGTACATCAGAATATTGGTCAGA
Organism: Pseudotsuga menziesii; assembly: GCA_001517045.1. Lineage (NCBI taxonomy): Eukaryota > Viridiplantae > Streptophyta > Pinopsida > Pinales > Pinaceae > Pseudotsuga > Pseudotsuga menziesii. The sequence continues at coordinate 55,525 of LPNX011190724.1, read as the reverse complement.
AGTGATGAATAGTTGGATTTCGTAGGTATGGATGTCGGGATCTTGGATTTGGAAAACAATAATGATTTTAAAAAATGGATAATTTTCCCCTTTTAATGGTTAGGCAATTTGAATTTGGACATTTGACTACTTTTCATTTGCATAGGATGGGTGACATCAGAAGTTCTACATTGAGGTCCATAAGATAGTTGTAATCGGGTGACAAGTTCAGATGGTTTCCAACTAACCACTTGACTGTATGACTTTCGATGGAATCCACCCTAGTTTCACAGGGAGGTAACGCTCGGTGGGATCAGTGGTATTCAAAAAGGTCCTTAAGGAGGTGCATCCAATCAAAACTTAACACACATCTCAAGCAGTTTCTAGTACAATGCACCCTCAAACAAAAATTTTCTCCATGCACATTATCAGTGTGCAATCAATGTGAGACATCGATCTGCTACCCATTCTCCTTGATTAGCTTAATGGAATATTTGATTAAATTTATTTTAATTTCTCGACATGGTGTTGGTCTTGACCATATATCTACTTCCAAATATAACGGTTGTTTTATCTTTATTCTTAGTGATCATTCTTTTTAGCCTTCTGTCACGAACCCATGGTTTTCTCTATCACACTCGCTTGACATAATATATGTCTTAGGTATTGAGGGATAAATATGCATTAATTCACTTTTGACATTTTTTAGCTAATGCATCCAGCTTGAGCTTGAAATGTTCTCAGTACTAACACATCTATTGGAAGCTTATATGGGTGAATAAAATAAAACATTAACCATGATCTTTTTCAAAAATATATAGAAGATTCTTATGAATATATGCAATATCTTCATCATATTCAAGTCAATAATATTATCACCCAAAATTCTACCCTAGAGATATATTTGTTCCTTGCATGGTAACCGCTCCTCATCCAACTCAAATATCACAGAACAAAATGGATTAAAGATGAAGAAAAAAATTCATATTTTGTTGTAACAAAAAATGGTCCAATAAGCATGAATGTTAGGAAACAAAATTGTCCACATTGGAAAATAACGAGGAAAAAATACACAGACCCCCACAAATGAGACATGAAGAAATTGTTAACCCAAAATAATACGAAAAATATGTGGAAATTTTGCATAGCATAGATCAAGATACAAAGTGCGAAATATTAGTTCATGCATTGGTAGGTATATCAACACCTCTTTTTCTTTTGAGGAAGGAATAGGTATACTAATGCCTCAAACCCTTATGAACATATGCTACATCAAAAAGAAAAAAATTAGTTCATGTTGATTAAGATAGTGCCCATAACTTCATCGGAAAAAATTAGTAGAGCATCTCAATCATTTTATGTACTCGAGGAAAATTTTCAAGTATTGGTTGTTAATGGGGGAAGCATTAATTGTGGAGGACAGTGTTGTTGGAGTCATTTACCCAACATGCACACTTATTTGGTCAATTTTGGCCTATTTACCCACTATCCTAAGTTTAATTGACTTACTTAGAATCAGATGAGCACACTATAACGTCAACATGAGCACACCCACGCCCTCCTTCATTCAAGGAGGCCAACTAATCCTTCCCCTTCATTCGAGGAGGCTAACTAGGCATCCTCCTTCAAACAGGGAGCAATTCAGGGGTGATCTGAGTGTCATAAATGCTCCTAATTTCTAACTGATTGTTGTTTCACCTAAAAATCAATTAAGTTGAGTTGTGAAGGCGCCTCCATTCATTATTTGATTTTTTTGGCCAATATTTATGAACTAGAGCTAACACTAGCGCCTACAACCACTTTTGATGACAAGTGGCACTTCAATTAACTCCACTATGGATGCACTATCTCCTTCAGTTGGACATGCGGTTACATGTGACGAGTCACTTTAAGTTAGAATCGGTCATCTATTGCACTTCGATTGGGTTAGGACTTAGTGTGAGAGTCAGTTATTGATTAGCTCAGTGGTTAACTATGTGTGCCGATTGTGACTGACATTCAATTAAGTTACACCCGTTCATTCAATTCGAATGACCTCCTTGGGAATTTGAATTGTCTTGGCATTCATGCACTCTACATGACCATTGTATTGTACTATCATTTTTTATTGATTATATAGAGCTGCAACATTCTATTGCAGCACTATTATGCCATTTTCATGCTTAATTATCTGAAATCACCTGTGAGACTGTGTTATAGTCCCTAGATTACTATGACAAATTAATATAGCATCAGAGCTCACGGCGGGATGAAGCTCATTCTCTTCAAAAACATGGTTTTTGATGGATCTTGCATGAAAAATTGAGCAAAAGCTCAAATTCCAGCACTACACCAGAAGCAGAAGGTTTACCACTTAATACCCCAAGTTAAGGAATTGTTGATCAAGCTTGCTTGATCAATTATGCTGGGTTTGATGAAAACCTGAAATGCGCAAGCTGTTCGACCAGACGGTGACTTATTGTTTTGATTTGCAGGTTTTACAGGCTCACTGCATTTGCTACAACAGTTTGATATGGCTTCTTTTGTAGATATTTTGACTCCATTCAATTTCCATCAATGGAAAGGAGACATGGAGATCCAGCTGTGTGCCAGAGGACTCTACTGGGTCACTATGTACACAGAAGAGCCTACTCATGTTATAGACAAGGCTAGATTTTTTAATAAGAAAGATGAAGCTTTCGATTTCTTGTGTCCCTCTTTCTCCAAGGATCTTCTATTCCACCTCTCGAGATTGAAGACTCCGAAAGAGATTTGGGACCAAATTTCCTCCCTGTATGGATAATAGGATCACTTGAGGGTTTATCAGCTTGAAAATGAGTTGATGTCTCTTCAACCTAGCAATTTTGAGACCCTTAATGATTTTTTCACAAAATTCAAGCATATAGTCCTTCTACTGAAGTAGTGTGAGGTGAAGAAGGAGGATGATCAGCTCATCCTCTTCGTTCTCTCAAAACTTGGAGATGACTATTCTGTGTTTGTTTCTACATTTCGTGCGGGGAAGCTCACAACCCATGGATGGAATATTCCTTCACTCAATGCCTTCATTGAGTCGCCAACAAGCGAGCATGATAAGCTTGTCCAAATGGGGATCATCAGATCCTCCCATGATCAAGCCCTCTTTGCTTCAGGACCCAAGGATCTAAAGGGGAAAGGAAAGCAGTAGAAGAGCCAAAAACCAAATTCGAAGCTCCTAAGCCTAAATTTCAAACCCATCAGCAAGAAGATCCTTCTGGCTCAAAGAAGAACAAAAAAAAATTCCACCATGGGAAGGAAAAAGTCAAGTGTTCATACTGTGGGAAGGGATTCTACCCTGAACATGCCTACATGAAAAAGAAGCTTGATGAAGCTACTTCTCTCCTTGAGAGAAATAACATGAATCTTCCAGAAATATTTTGGAGGAAAGAAAATCAAGATTGGGAATACTAGCATGAAAGAGGTCATGCCCTCATGTCAAGCACTTCTAAGTCCAAGGCTCTACTCATATATTCTAGAGCTTCGAACCACATGATGGCCAAAAAATAATCTTTCTCTTCTCTCGACACCAACAAGGGCATTTTTTTTTGTTCTTCTTCGAGCATCATAAATTCTAGAGCTTCGAACCACATGATGGCCAAAAAATAATCTTTCTCTTCTCTCGACACCAACAAGGGCATTTTTTTTTGTTCTTCTTCGAGCATCATAAATCTTGGGGCTGATTCATTCTGATATCAGTGGACCAATTCCCATCACATTCTTGAATGGATCTCAGTATGTTTTCACTTTTATAGCTGATTTTTCTAGATATACATGGGCCTTCTTCATCAAGAAAAAGTCAGAAGTCTTAGAAAAATTCATTGAATTAAAAGCACTGATCGAGAATGCATCTGGGAAAAATATCAAAACTTTGATATCTGATAATGGCGGGGAATATATCAGTAATGAATTTCTGCATAAATGTTCCAAAATTGGTATTCAGATCCAACATTCAGTCCCCAACACTCCCCAGCATAATGGTGTAGCGAAGAGAAAGAATCGGTCTCTCAAGGAGATGACCACTTGCATGCTGGAAGCCAAGAAGTTGGCTGCAAATTTATTGGCTGAGGCCATGAATGCTGTAGTATACATTCATAATAGAGTGCCTCACTCATCCATGAAAGGGATCACCCCTTTCAAAGCCTACTTTGGACACAAGCCGGATGTGTCGAATCTAAGGGTGTTTGGGTCCACTGCATGGGTCCGAATTCTGCATGATAAGAGGAAAGCTTTGCAACCACAAAGTATCGAATGTTTATTTATTGGATATCCTGAAGAATCTAAAGGTTTCAAGATTCTAGATATCAGAACAAAATAAATCATCATTGAAAGAAGTTTCTAGTTCGATGAGCCTATTCAAGAGGTAGAACTAGTGAAGGAGAAAATTGTTGAATTTCCTTCCTATTCTACCGAATATTTGGATGATGAAATTGGGGGTGATGACTCTGATTTGGAACCTGATTTGGAACCTCTGATATTTGATATCAGTGACCAACAAACATCAAGTTCAATTTCAGAACCTGAATTGCAAACACATCTCCCAACTTGGGCCAGACAGACAATTTCTTCTACCGGTGACAACATTGGAAATCCCGATGATCCAAGAAGAACCCGGTCCGATTTCCAAAGAGTAGGTATTATGCTCTCTTGTAATGAATATTTTCTATCTAGAACTTGTTATTTAATGATAAGTTCAAATCCTAAGTCTTACTACCATGCTCGGAAATATCCGAGATGACAAGTTGCCATGGACGAAGAGATGAATTCTCTTCAAAAGAATGCTACTTGGGAGCTAGTTTCTCTTCCTTCGGGGAGGAAATTAGTTCAATGCAAATGGTGTTTCGAACAAAGGTTTCTGATGATGGAAACACCTACAAATATAAGGCAAGGCTGGTAGAAAAAGGGTTCTCCTAGGTCTAAGGTGTGGACTATCATGAGACCTTTGCACCGGTTGCAAAAATGGACTCCATCCGCCTAGTTTTGGCAATTGCGGCAGGGATAATTTTAGGGGCGAATTTTATCCCAGTGGGCTATTTCTCCATGTTTTTCTCCCAAAAAAGATTCCCCATTTTGCATTTTTTGAAGCCCTGTTTCCCCCAATTTGATGGGGTAAAAATTTTCCACCCTAAAAATTGCCAAATTATTATATAAAATATATAAAATCCTTGGAAATTAAAATATTTTTTGAAAAACATCACCAATCATTTTATAGTTGGTGTTTTAAGAATTGGTAATATTCGCCAACATTTATACACTTTTAAATAAGTATGGTTCCTTAAAATCATCATGAATTGCGGCATCCAAGCACTGGGAAGTGCATCATATGGATGTTAAGTCTTCCTTTCTACATGGATATCTTCATGAGGAGATATACATGAAGCAGCCCAAGGGATACATTTCATATTCATCTTTGGTTTGCAAATTAAAGAAGCCACTATACGGGTTAAAACAGGTGCCAAGAGAGTGGTATTCAAAGATGGATGCCTTCCTTCTCTCGCAAAACTTCCAAAGATGTAAATCAGATCCAAATGTGTATCTACAATAGTATGATGGTCATTTGCTTATAATTTTTTATATGTTTATGATTTGTTGATTCCTGGTAGCATTGTTGCTTTCATTTTAGTCATAAAAACTGCCCTCCATGATCCATTTGAGATGAGCAATTTCGGGCTCTTGAAGCAATTTCTGGGGCTTGAAATTGCCCAAAATTCTGATGGGATAATGGTCACTTAGTCTAAATAAATATTAGACCTGTTATTTAAGTTTAACATGGCTGAATATTAGGCTTCTCCATTCCCTTTCCTTTCAGGGATCAACATTGAAGAAGGAAAAAACACTCCACCCATGGATTGCACAATCTAACGCCAGCTGATTGGTAGCTTCCTTTAATTGACTCGTTCTCGGCCTGATATATGTTATGCTATGAATTATATATAAAGATACATGAAGCAGCCTCATGATATTCATTGGAAGGCAGCCAAGAGGATCCTCCAGTATATTCAGGGCACCAGGACCTACGGCATTCACTATGCTGCAGACTCTGAGCTAGAGTTGGTTGGTTACACAGATTCAGATTGGGTGGGAGATTCTATTGATTGGAAGTCTAATTCTGGATATGTATTCATGTTTGGTGTTGGACCTATTTGCTGGTCTAGCAAAAATAAGGCTGTCATTGCATTGTCTTCAGCAGAGGCCGAGTACCGAGGAGCGGTGAATGCTTACATCCAAGTTGTTTGGTTGCAAGGCATTCTTTCAGAGTTTGATCTCGATATTACTTTGTCCACTGTCCTCTTTTGTGACAATCAAAGTGCTATTAATATCTCCACAAATCGAGTTAACGGGAAGAGGAGCAAGCATGTAGAGATACACATGCACTATATTAGGGAATTAGTGCATGACAAGAGCATCATTCTGCAATACTGCCCTACTTATGAGAAGATTGCAGACATCTTCACCAAGATATTTTCAAAGAATAATTTCACTTACCTTTTTTCACTATTGAGGGTGAGTTCATCAGGGTGATCAGATTACTTCTCCAGTGTTCAGCTTAAGGGGGGGTTTTCCCACTGGGTTTTCCCTCTTTCCTCACTTAGATTTATTTTTGAGCATTGTTTAAGTTACATTATTGTATAGGGTGACCTATGGCCTTTGTTTCCGAGGCCTTAGCATTTCATGCATTTTATTTTTCTCCTCTTGAGTATAGCTTAAGGGGGGGTGTTGGAGTCATTTACCCAACATGCACACTTATTTGGTCAATTTTGGCCTATTTACCCACTATCCAAAGTTTAATTGATTTACTTGGAATCAGATGACCACACTATGACATCAGCATGAGCACACCCATGCCCTCCTTTAGTCAAGGAGGCCAACTAAGCCTTCTCCTTCATTTGGGGAGGCTAACTGGGCTTCCTCCTTCAAACAGGGAGCAATTCTGGGGTGATCTAAGTGTCATAAATGCACCTAATTGCTATTTGATTGTTGTTTCACCTAACAATCAGTTAAGTTGAGTTGTGAAGGCACCTCCATTCATTATTTGATTATTTTTGGCCAATATTTATGAACTGGAGCTAACATTGGCGCCTACAACCACTTATGATGACAAGTGGCACTTCAGTTAACTCCATCGGAGCTACTTGGATTTATGGATGCGCAACCTCCTTCAGTTGGAAATGTAGTTACATGTGATGAGTCACTTTCAGTTATACTCAGTCATATATTACACTTCGATTTAGTTAGGACTTAGTGTGAGAGTCAGTTATTGATTAGCTCAATGGTTAACTATGTGTGTCGATTGTGGCTGACATTCAGTTAAGCTACACCCATTCATTCAATTCGAATGAGCTCCTTGGGAATTAGAATTGTCTTGGCATTCATGCACTCTGCATGACCATCGTATTGTACTATCATTTTTTATTGATTATACAGAGCTTCAACATTCTATTGCAACACCATTATGCCATTTTCATGCATAATTATCCAATATATCCTGTGAGACTGTGTTTTAGTGCCTAGATTATTGTGACATATTAATGAATGCCATAACATCAAACTTATTATGGAATACTATAACTTATGGAAAGTTCCATGTATGCCAGTACTATAGGAGGAGTTAATGTGGCTCTAGGGATTCAATGACTGAGAACCTTGGGTATACTTTATACAAACTATAATGATGTATTCATGAGATTAAAAGTTGAGGAGATTTAATATGAATTAAAGGGGTCAAAATATTCACGCACTTAATTGATTATTTCACTTGGAATGGAAAAGATGCTAGAAAAGGGTTGTAGTGGAGTTACTTCCATACTTTCCTCTATGGAAGTGAATAAAGAAGATGAAAATATTCCAGAAGAATTAAAATGTTCCCTAGAAAAGCATCATAGGCTCTTTGAATAATTAGATGAAGAGACACCTCCATAGAGAGATGATGAACTTAAACTAAATCTCACACTAGGAAATAATTCATCCTAATAAAATACCTTATATATACTTAAATCAATAAAATAGTGTGATTGAGAAAATGGCATAGGACATATTATAAGTAGGTTTTATTCAACGAAGCAAGATTTTGTTTTAATATCCGGTAGTGATGGTGAGAAGAAACAATAACTCTTGGAGGATGTGTCATAATTATAATGATATAAACCAAATCAACATCAAGGATAAATTCCCCATTCCAAATATTGATGAGATGCTAAATGAGCTTAATGGGATGGATTACTCCATAAAATTATACCTTAAATCAAGATTCCATCAAATCATATTGAGGGAAGAATACATTCGCAAAATAGATATTAGAACACATGAAAGGAACTATGAAATCTTGGTCATTTATTTTTGGTTGACTAATGTTCCTTTTACTTTTCAGAGTCTTATGAAGATAAATTTATGACCTCATCTTAGAAATGTTATATTGATTGTATTTGATGATAAACTTATCTATAGAAAATTATGTGCTAAACAAATTAAACATATGGATGAAGGCCTACAAAGACTTGAGGCAATTAATTGTCTACAAAAATGTCCAAATGTGCCTTTGGGAAACAAGTAGTGTATTTGGGTATTAAGGTTGACCCTCAAAATATTCAAGATATCACAAAATGGCCCATTCATAAGAACATCAAGGGCGATTTAATAATTTTGTGTCTTACAATATATTCTAGATTTTTTTTAAGAGATATGCACACATTACAACCCCGCTCACATCCTTCTTGAATAAAAATTCAGTTGTATGGAATGAAGAGATTAGTTTAGTTTCCTCATCCTTAAATGATGTTATGACCTTTATACTCTCTTTTTGGAAACATTTAATGTCCGTAAACCATTCGTAGTTGAATGTGATTCATTAGGACAAGGAATTAAGTTAGTAGTAATGTTAGAAGGGAGGTTATTATATTTTCAAACAAAACAACTAAACGAAAAATATTTGCTGAAATCTACTTAGGAAAAATAAATGTTAAATATTTTACATGCAATCAAGGAATGGTGATAATATCTCATTGGAATACGTTTTAAAATAAGGAGAGCACATGACAACCTAAAATACTTTTTTGGAGAAACAATTGTCTCTAGAAGAGAAACAAAAAGGTGTAGCTAAAATGCACGGGTGGTTTAAAAAAAACAGAAAACTAAAAAATTACAAAAAAGGAATAATATTATTGTAGCAGATGCTCTATCGAGAATTAAAGAAGGAACTAATTTAGATTTCTTGACATCTTTGATTCCTATATAGTTGGAATAATCTTTACATGAATTCCAAGAAGACAATAGTACTATACATAAAATACAATGCCTAATAGAAGTGAAGAATAGTATTGGAAATTGGGATTTGAAGACATAGATTCTTTTGTACAAGGATAGAATATTATTTACCTTAATCAATGTTGTGATGACAAATAATAAATCCATCTCTCTCTTGTGGTTGGATACTCAATTCTCCTTAAAATATATCAAAGGACAGAAAAAATATATTTTGGGGAAGGAATGAAGAAAGACATTAAAAAATTAGTAAGATAATGTCAAGTGTATGAAAGAAATAAAGCTGAGATGATCTGAGTTTGATCAATATATAATTTATCATATATTTTGGTGTTTTCTAGACAAAGTGATTGGATGAATTGGATTGTAGGGCACATTTTAGGGACAAGTCTTACTTTGTTGATTTTGGGGTCCAAACTTCACAAAATATGTATGTGAACCCCATCAACGTTATTCTACACTCTATTACCTTTCCAATGGTGTAAAGAGCATCTCAATCATATTTTGTGTGAGGAATTTATGCCTCCCACAAGTTGAATTATTTAGTTTACCACCATGGTACCGAATGGATTGCACGTAAGCTCTAGTTACCCGCACATGTGGAGCTAGCCAAATGTGGACTTTAAGAACATTCTAAAGGGTCCAAAACCCTAACCCTAATTAGGAGTTCAAGCATGTACAAACCCTAAAACTAACCATAGATGGCTATTAGGTTATGTTAAATACCAGGTAGTTAGAAGGATAAGGGGTTCCATTCTGATCATGTTATTGTATTGTTCCATAGTTGAGCAATAGTAAGGGAGTGGATATTAGAGTCAAATAGAGGATGTAGGAGATCATGTAATAGTAGTACAGGCCATAGTGTCAAAGGTAACTCCATAGTGAGTACCACTTTCTTTGTATTTGCATTTCATATTGGAGAATAAAAGAGAAAGAAACATTCCTCACTTTTGGATGAGATTTTCCCCATAGTGGGTTTTCTTAAGGTATATCTTGTGTTATTTGTGTGGATGTGCTATTTTTATCTAGTTATTTTCCTTTCAATTCTAGATTATTTATCATTATGTGGGAATCCAACAATCACAATGAATTAAGTTGTAATATCCATTATGATGAACTGTTCAAGTGGAATATCCACCATAGTTTATAAATCATATTGGTACCAGAGCAATTTTATTTGGGTTTTGTGGAAAATTTCAAGATCTAAGAGTTGGTGAATAAAGAAAAAATATTCAATCCCTATGCATGGCAGATGAGTCTAGAAAATAATCAGGGGGTGAATATGAATAGTTATTTACTAACCTAGAAATACAGTTCGTTGATATCTGGTACAATAGAGTCAATTCTCATGGAAACTTTACAAAGAAATTTTGGACCTTTTGGTGATTTTGGAGTCTCTAACTTAGAGATCAAATCAAGAAGGGAATTGAGAAAAAAAAGTGACCTAGAAAAGGAGTCAAGGAAAGAGCCTGAGAAAGAGTATTCAAGTCATAGTGTCATTATCACTTCCCACTTGTTATTTAAGATGGAATAAAAAATGGATATCAATACCTACCAACGTGAAATAAATGATTTAAAATTGAATCATTGGTTGAAACAATTATATTTTATTTTTTGAATGCCATTTAGATCTTCAAGAAGATAGTTCTAATAATGTTTGCAGTAAATGGAGAATGGAGATGCAAACTGAACACAAGAAACAGATGAGTATTGCTCAGGAATTTACAGTATCATTCACAATAATAAAATCTGGTGTTGCAATAGTTTACATAGGAAAAGAATTTGAATGCAATAGGTAGCAATTCGAATCTATCCACTGGATATGACTGTATCTAACTAACCATGTAACTCATGGTGTCTCAATCAATATCGAAGTCCAACATATCAAATCCCAAATGTCCAACCAACTCAATCAATCAGTAATAACTAGTTAACTCAGTGCAACTAAGTGTGGTAGGTGGGCACAGGTGCCTACTCCAAATGCATCCATGCATTAGCAATGCATAGATAGCACTAGATAACTTATTGTGAACTAACTAAAAGTAATTGGGGGATAACTGAGACTAACTAGTACTAACCGTCAACTAACTGATGTAGGTTGGTGCCGGGACTCCCAGTGGCTCCTAAAATGTAGGAATTGGTCTAGGAGGCACCCAAACTAATGCATGCACATGTAGTAAGTGGAAATTAACCTCTAATAGTGTTCCCCACACTCTAGTGACTGGTACATGTGTCCCCATTAGGCCGAGTGGACCCAATTGTACTAGTGGACCCAAAGTGTGGTCAAGGGAGGATTAATAATCCTAACACCCCCCCTAAATCCTAACATGGACAAATGTGGGCCCTAGTAACAAGACCATAGGTCACCTAAATAAAATTTAAAAAGATAGAAATGTTGCATAATACAACTGAGGTAGGGAAAACCTCTTGGGAAAAAAACTCCTCAAAATAGGAACTGAGAATTAGGCCTTAATACCCAAAAGAGACCTGAGAAAGGAAAATATCTTTTCGGTAAAATACTTGGTAAAAATATCTGCAATATGATCCTCTATTAGACAGTAGTGCAGTGTGATGGTTCTGACATGCACCAGTTCCTGGATGTAGTGCATGTGAACCTTTATGTGCTTTTTCCTCTGCTTTTGAACATGATCACTGGAAATTTGTATTATACTCTGGTTGTTACAATAAATATCCACTGTAGATGAAGTTTGAATACTGAACTCTATTAGGATTCCATGTAGCCATAATTCCTAAATAGTTGCATTCACAGCTCCCTAGTACTCTACTTCTGCTAAAGAGAGTGAAAGTGCTTCTTGCTTCTTGTTGGACCAACAAATTGGCCCAGATCCAATCATGAATACAAAACCCAAGGTGGATTTCCTATCATTTCCATCTCCTTCCCAATCTGAGTCTATAAATCATGTGAGATCCATGTGTGCTCCAGCTACATAGTGGATCCCATAGTCTATAGTACCCTGCACATAGTGCAAGATCCTCTTTATTTCTTTCTAGTGCAGCTCATGTGGCTCCTTCATGTATCTGGAAGCAACACTCATAGCATAGGATATTCCTGGTCTCAAATGAGTGAGATACAGAAGGCTCCCAATGAGTTGTCTATAGAGAGTAATGTCCACTAAAGGTGTGTAACTACCTTCTTCAAGACTGATGCATGATAGAAAGGGACATGGGGATACCTTGCAACCCTCCATGTGGAATATCTTAAGCATGTTTGATGAATACCTGGACTATGAGATCATGATTCCCGAAGTCTTTTGACTTACTTCGAGACTAGTGAACTTTCATAACAGTCCTAAGTCAGTCATAGCGAATGATTTGTTAAGAGCAGACTTGATGCTGCTCAATCCAGTAGCAGAGCTGCTAGTAATGAGCAAGTCATCCACATAAAATACAACTAGAAGAAAGAACCCCTCTTTATTATTCCTATAGACATTGCAATCATATTTTCACCTTTCAAACTTCAGAGAGAGGAGGAAGGCCTCCATCTTGGAGTACCATGCCCTTGGGGCTTGTTTGAGTCCATACATTGATTTCCTCAGTCTGCAGACTAAGGAAGGATCATCAATAAACCCCTCAGGTTGTTTCATATATATCTCTTTCTCCAAATCACCATGGAGGAAGGAACTCTTCACATCCATGTGATGTACTTCCCATCTTTTGGAAGTAGCAATAGCCAATACCAGCCTAATGGAGTCCATTTTTTATACTGGAGCGAATGTCTCATTGTAGTCCAAGACTTGAACCTGAGAATATCCTTTTGCCACCAACCAAGCCTTGTACTTGGTTGTGGTTCCATTAGCAGCTATCTTGGTTTTATAAATCCATTTGCACTGAACGACCTTCTTTCCTGGGGGTAAGGAGACAAGTTCCCAGGTCGTGTTTCCATGTAGCGAATCAAACTCCTCATCCATGGCTGCCTACCATCTAGGATCATGGAAATCCTCCTTGAAGGATTGAGGATCTGACTCAAGCATCATAAAACACCTCTCAGGAAGAATAGGATCTGTGTGAGACAGTGCAACACTCTCCTTCGGATACTGGGACCTCGTTTTTCTCTTATCATATGGATCCCTAGCATCATCTCCAGCTACTTCTATGAGCTGTTGAGCCCATTTAGGCTGCTGAAGTGAGGTAGATGATGGATCTGGATCTAGATCCCTTTGAGGTGTAAGCTCAATGTCTGGATCATGCTGGGATGCCTCCTCTTTTGAATTTGAATATGGAATGTTAGGAATAGAAACTGAATCTACAATAGGAAGTGAAGGGATGTTTATACCTTCATCAGCTTCGAATGGAAGTTGTGGTGATGCTGGAACTGTGAATGGCATGAAGTGAGAGAACATATATTCCTTGGAGGCATGATCAACAATCCCTTTCGCTACAATCTCCCCAGTTGAGATATTTGTGATCTCTACTGAGTCAGGTCCAAACAACACTTTCTTTGGCGAGCTGGTATGAGTCATCTGACATACAGACAACATATTAACTGCAAGGGACAGAACATATAGAACATCTCTGAACACACCATGCTTTGCTATGATGGTGCCTCTTCCAGCTGCTGGAATTTGGGAATCATCTCCCATGTGAATGGTGGGCCCTTATTTGATGTTGAGAGAGGAGAAGAGATCCTTAGAGGAAACCATGTGATTAGAGGCTCCAGAATCAATCAAATAGGTTGTAGACCTAGGCAGTCCTGCTTTCAAAGCATGACACCATTCATGTCCATTATCATAATATGGTTCTTCATCAGGATTCTTTTCTCTTGGAGGAGCAATGTTATGTTGCTTGAGAAGAGCTGACATTTCATCAAGTTGCTTCCTCATACACTGATTTTCAAGATGGTACCCCTTTTCACAATAGGGACATAACTTCTTTTCAAAATTATTTTTCTTACAGCCAGAGGCCCCTTTGGAATTTTGTTGATTCTGTTTAGGCTTCATATCAACTTCTTTTGGCTCCTTCTTCTTTGATTTCCCTTTTTCTTGCACTTTGGAAGAGTCAGTAACTAGGAGAGCTTGATCTTTGAAGTTCTTAATGACTCCCATTCAAATCAACTTGTCTTGCTCCTTAATTAAGGACTTAGAAAAATAATCTAATGAAGGAATTTTCCAATCGGGGAAGCCACCCCGCTTGGAATGAAATATAGAAACAAATACATAATACTCAAGGCCTAGTTTGCTGAGTATGGAAAGGACATTTTTCTCATCCTTTCGTTCTATTCCGCACTGTCTGCATTGAAGTGCAACAGACTTGAATTTAGTAAATAATTGCTCAATAGTATTGAAATTACTGGGATGTAATGATACCAACTCATTCTCCAGAATGTGTCCCTGAAGCTCATCTTGTTTGTTAAACAAGCTATAAATATTCTCTGGGAGTCCTCAAGCCTTCTAGGTGGAAGAGGAGATCTCTGGATATATGAGTGCATAAGTACCCGAATGCTTCAACACAATAGTTCAGAAACTTGTTCTTTTCAACTGGTTGATGAGGCTCTACCTCCCTTCCTTGTATTATGCTGAGGTAGCCATGCTGGCGCAAGGATAACTACATATCCACCTTCCAATCAAGATAACTATAAGTTGTAAGGATTCGTGGTGTAGGAGATTGATAACTCATCATTGCTCCAGCTAAAACTCATAATTGCTCTGGCCAAAAAACTGCAAAACTTCACACAATCTACGTAGCACCTGTCAATTGTTACTGCAAAACACACTAAAACATTTGAACTGTTAGAATCATTCTTTTCCTCTCGACATGAACATGTTTTCAGGGTCTGTCATGCCCTATCCACTGCTCTAAATAAATTTAGAGCTAGAAAATCATCATAGGGGACTTCTGTGGAAACCCAGCTGCTTTTGATGTTCGATGGGTAGAAACAAGCATGAAACCTACCTGAGAAGGCTCTGATATCATATTAGAATTTGAATTCCATTTAGATATTCAAGAAGATAGTTCTAATAATGTTTGCATTAAATGGAGAATGAAGATACAAACTGAACAAAACGAACCACACAGGAAACATATGAGTATTGCTTAGGAATTTACAGTATCATTCAGAATAATCAAATCTGGTGTTACAATAGTTTACATACGAAAATAATTCGAATGCATTTGATAGCAATTCGAGTCTATCCACTGGATCTGACTATATCTAACTGACCATCTAAGTCATGGTGTCTCAATCAATATCAGATTCCAGCAGATCAACTCCCAAATGTCTAGCCAACTCAATCAATCAATAATAACTAGTTAACTCAGTGCAACTGAGTGTGGTAGGTGGGAAAAGGCACCTATTCCACATGCATCCATGCATTAGCCATGCATAACCAGCGCTAGCTAACTGATTGTGAACTAACTTAAAGTAACCGAGGGCTAACTGAGACTAACCGGTACTAACTCCAACTAATTGATGTAGGTTGGTGTCGGGACTCCCAGTCACCTCCTAAAATGTAGTGATTGGTCTAGGAGGTTCCCAAGCTGATGCATGCACATGCAATAAGTGGAAGTTAACCTCTAATAATGTTCCCCACACTGTAGTGACTGGTACATGTGGCCCCATTAGGCCGAGTGGACCCAAATAATTAATTAAGGTTCCTAAGTTAGGCTAAATAATCTAAATAGAAAGTATGGTCAAGGGAGGATTAATAAACCTAACACATGCATTAACCTGGTGGGAAAGTGGCATGGAGGAATTAAGCCATAGGGCTATCCACTAGTAACTAAGCAACACGATTTCAAGATCATCATCAATTCCAAAATCTATACTTCTGGGTATGTAGAGGACCAATGGACCCATTGGCATTACTTTAGGAAAACTTGAAAGGGAAGAGTGTGAAAGAGAACACCACCAAATTTAGGAACATGGATATCATGTTGGGTATCTCACCAATAAATCCATATGTACTCCTTTAGTATATGGGGGTTGTACATAGTCATTTATGAAAGCAAGTGATGATCTTAAATCCCAAGACATTTGATGGGGCATATGTGAAAGCACAATATCTAGAGAATATAGGCCACAAAAAAATGACAACCAAGTGGTTCCAAATAAAAAGAGAACCAAGAAACTTCCAAAGAGGAGAGGAAGAAGTGGAAAGGAAAACAAAAGAAGACTATAACCACAACACATGAGTGCAAGGATCTAAAAAAACATTGTAATCATTGTAACATCAATAGTCACACTGAAGAAAAGTGTTGGAAATTACATCCACAATTGAAACTTAAGAACCATAATAAGGATGCCAAAAAGAAGAACCTTCTAGCCACAAATTCAAGTGAATGGGTAGAGAGAATATTAGATGCGGATGAGAATATTTTATGCACTTCAGTGAAAAAGAAGGTGAATCTGTGTAGTATTCATCCCAAGGAATAAAAGGACATGACAAAACTCTTCCATTTCAAGATCCAAATCAAGAATACCAAGGTAGATGCTTTAATTTCATTTTAGTTCACAAGCCATCATAGAAGCCGATTTGGTCAACAAGCTTGGGTTAGAAGTTCATGGTCATCCTAGCCATTATCCATCATGGGTAAACGAGGATACAAAGATAAAGGTCAAGGAATACTGTAAGATTAAATTTGTTGTTAGTACATATTTTATTGATGAAGTGATGTTTGATGCAGTACCTCTTGATGCGTGTGGTGTACTATTTGGAATCATCTACATTTATATGAAGGATGCGGTCTTCATAAGGAGAGAGAATTAATGCCACATGATTAATATTGGGAATTCATTCATCATCAATGCACATAAAGGTAAATCAAATAGATCACTAGTAAGTGCCAACCAAACCAAAAATTTGATTACTGCTAGTAAGAAATATGTTTTTTTTTTCTTACAAGATAATTAGTTAGGTGATGAATCAATAAAAGTAAAGGAATCACTACAAGGTTGTACCAAAGAGAAACAAATTATTTGGAGGATTTTCTACATGCATACATAGGAGTGTTCCAGGAGCCTAAAGGGATACCACCTAAGATGGAAGTAGAACATGATATACAATTGTTTCCTAACTCCCCATTGCAAAATATTCAGGCATATAGACAACCTGTTCTAGAAGCAGGTTGAGTGAAGAAGCAGTTTCAACAATTTCTGGAGTAGGGGGGTGACTCGACCAAGAACCTCACCTTGTGGGTCACCTATCATCATCTCACCCAAGAAGGATGGGACTTATTCAATGTGTATTGAATGCGTAGATTTTAACAAGATTACACTAAGAATTACTACCCTTTGCATGTTAGAATATTGAGAATATGCATAAACATACAACAATACATTTACACTAACATGTAAATTAATAGAAAATATCTATTGGTATAGATTTATAACCATACAAGAGATAATAATCATGTAATAAATAAGAGACAAGAGACCAAGAGAACAATAGACCATATATACATGGTAAAACCCTAGATGAAGAAACATCCACACAAATATTTGGTCTTCCATATTCTTCAAAAAATATCGATCTTACAATACAAAGAATCTCTACATATGCATCACTCTCCATCTTCACTTCATGTCAAAATGATGTGTGATTTCACAATATATGAGAACATACACAAAAGGGTCTACTTCACCTCTATTATAGCTAGAGGCATGGAATATTTACATCACATAATGGATGTGGGATAAATAGTTTTCAACCTCTCTTATATAAAGAATTCTTTAAGATCTTTTATTACATGATGCATGTGGGATAAATCTATTTTATAATATTAGAGTTATTTTATGCATTTTAATTATATTTCACCAACAATACCACACAAGTTATCATTACATATTCCAACACTTCACATGATTGATGATTTGTTGGGCTAGTTGTAGCATGCCAACTACTTCACCGACTTGGATCTCAAGTTCGGATACCATCAGGTATGTGTCAAAGAAGAAGACACCTATAAGACCACCATTATGACAAGGAAATGTTTGTATGAATGCATGATCATGCCTTTTTATTTATGTAATGTACCAGCTACATTTATGAAATTGACGAATGATGTTTTACACCCCTATTTAGATTCGTTTGTTATAGTGTATTTGGATGATATTATAGTTTATATATCTACCTCGGAGGAGCACATTTCACATCTCAAGCAGGTGTTAGATACTCTAAATAAACACCATTTATTGACTAATATTCAAAAATGTAATTTTTCTTAACAGTCATTGCTGTATTTGGGGTGTGTAATTAGTGGAGGGGAACTCAAGATAGGCCCTGCAAAGATGACGGAAATTATACATGGTCAATTCCTACTAATTTTATTGAAGTTAGAATATTTATTGGGGCATTATGGTACCTACGAAATTTTATCTCTTTCTTTTCAATGGTGGATGCATGACTTCATGCCATAAAATCAATCGGTGATAGTTTCCAATGGGGAAATAATCAACATAAATATTTCAATGAGATAAAACAAAAGATTAGTTAAGCACCATTCCTTCATTGCCTAACTTGTAAAATCCTTTTGAAATGGAGACAAATGCAAGTGGGTATTCTATGGGAGTAGTTTTGATGCAAGGATGTAATTTGGTATGCTATAATTCTAAAATGTTTCACGGGGGAATCCTAAACTACCCTACCTATGGTAAGGAACTCTATGCCTTGGTTCAAGATGTTAAGAAGTGGACACAACATTTGATGTTCAAGGAAACCATTATCCACATAGATCACCAACCACAATAGTGTTTGTAGGCCCAATTTAAGTTGCAACTAACAAGACATTGTGGATGGGGCTTTTGAACTATTTCATCTAGTCATCAATTATATGAAGGAAAACATCAATAAGTTTGTGGACATTCTTTCAAGGTCACTCGGATCCAAGATTACAACTTTGGGTTCTCTTATGCAAATGGAACCATTTACTCATTATGCATACTAAGATGGATACACAGAAGATGAGAATTTTAAGAAGGTGTTTCAATAAATACAGGACCAATCTCATGTATAAGAAGGTGGCAGTAAGGATGACTATCATCTCTAGAATGGGTTACACTACAATATAGGTAGGATATGCATTCCTTAAGGTGAAAGATTGGAACTTATCAGAGAGACACACACATCCGAATCCGAAACGCATTTTGGTGTTGGGAACAAAGTTGCTAACTTACAAAGGTATGTGTATTGGCCCAAAATGTAAGAAGATGTAGCACGGTATATTAGAGGATGCATACTTTGCTATAACAACAAGCTAAATAATAGAAATAAAGGTATGTACCATCCCTTACTTCTACCCACTCAACCTTGGGAAATAATTTCTATGGATTTTGTGGGTGGGTTACCAACCACTAGGAAGGGACATGACAATTTATTTGTCTTAGTCGATAGATTCAACAATATGTTCATTCTTATTCCTTGTAAAAAATAACTTTAAAGGACAAGAAACAATGCACATGTTATTTTATCAGGTCTAGGTTCACTTTGGGATGACAAGGAGCATCATCTCATATAGGAATACCTGATTTCTTAGTTCTTTTTGGACTACACTTTGGGAGAAGATGGACACTAAGTTGAAGAAATCTATATAATTCCATCCATAAAAAAATGGGTAGACATAAGTAGTGAACAATAATTTGTTGTAGCTTTTGAGGGATTACATTCAGAAGAATCTAAAGACCATGGATGGAAATCTAATCTATAGTCAACACTCTTATAACATACTAGTCCACACTTCCATTAGTAGGTCCCCTTTGAAACCTATTTTGGATATATACCACCTTCACCTCTAGATGTTGTATATCGACAACAAGGGGGAGTGAGGAAAGACGCCATTTGTGAAGCATTAAGAGCTAAAAAAATTCATTAATAAAATCAATCAAATCCATTTGCAACTACCAGAGTTGAAAAACTCATAGGAAATGTACAAGGCGAGATATGACCAACATAGGGTTGAGAAATCATTTAGAGTGGGTGATAGAGTTTGATTACAGCTAAAACAAGGAAAGACTAATATAGGGTATTGGTAAGAAGATTAAGGCTCTAGGGTATTTCCCTTTTGAGGTATTGAAGAAGGTAAAAGATAAATCCGATAGAATCAATATACCTCCATACACATGCATTTACTCAATAGAAAATGTAGAATATTGGAAACTCTATGATCCTTCTATCTTACATTAGAGGAGCAGGTCCTACCTACAATAGAGGATATAAAACTTGATGCTCAAATAGAGTAGGCGGAAGATACAATTTTGTAGAATAAATCCAGAACTACTAGACAAGGGAAACATGACCTTCCACAGATTGGGTTGAAAGGAAAACTTCTAGGAAAGGATAAATGGTACTCCTCGGATAATGTAGACTAAAAATTTCCTCACCTCATTTAGTAAAAGCTTTTGGGGATCAAAATCCTTCGAAAATGGTGAGGTGTGATCTAAATTGGATCAATATGTCATTTGTCATCTATTTTGGTGTTTTATGGGTGGAACAATTGGATGAAATGGCTTGTAGGGCCCATTTTACAGGAAGAGCTTACTTTGCAGAGTTGGGGTCTAGAACCTTATTGGGCCCGTTTGAGTGATTACATGATGTGTTTGGGGTCCAAAATTCACAAACTACATTTGTGAATCCCCTTGAAATTATTCTACACTTAGATACATTTCCAACATTTCAAATAGCACCTTAATCAGAGTTCATATGAGGAATTTATGCCTCCCATAAGTTGACCTATATAATTTTCCGCCATGGTACCAAGTCAATTCCACGTCAACTCTCATTACCCACACATGTGGATCTAGTCACGTGTGGAATTTTAAGAACATTTTAGAGGGTATAAAACCCTAACCCTAATGAAGAGTTGAGGCATGTACAAACCCTAAAACTAACCCTAGACAACTACCGAGCTATTTTAAATAGTAAACCATTAAGAGGAGAAGGGAGTGGATGAAGCAACAAGTATATCAACATCGAAGTGAAAGAAAATTTGTGGTGGGTTATGGGTATATCTGAGAGTCCAACAAGATAAGCAATCTACTTTCAAACAAAATATGAATAAAAAAATAACAACAATTTTTTTATGGAACCTACCAAGGAGTTTTCAAGATCGGAGAAGTGGCTTATGGGTTAGATTTTCCTTCTTCATGTATTCAAATAGTTTTTTTATGTCTCTTGCCTAAAAATGGTTTTGGGGTAGACTATTCCATTACAAATTGAACTTTTAGAATTAGTTATTCAACAAAAAAATCAATTCTTAAACCATAAAAAGTTATAGATTAACATTCTCTTTCACTTTAGAATAAAACCACCATGGGCTACTTGATAAGTAGAATAATACACCTCCAAAAGAAGATACATAAAAAAAGAGAAATTCATGAAGAAAAACTCTCGATACAAATTTTGTAGGGAAAGTTATTTCAAAGAGGGAACCTACCCCTAACCCTCATTCATTATAAGTACATTAGATAGTTAGGTTGGCCTAAAGTGTAGGATACATCATGCTCTCTTGATCATCTCCTATTTATAATAAAGGAGGTTCATTTGAATAGGGATCTTGTTTTTTATAATTGATATGTTGTAAAAACAGGTTTCCCCTTGGAAAAGACTTCTTATTCATGGACTCCGTGTCATTGGCAGTGCATGGCCTTATTCTTCTATTTGTATCCTATTTATCTTGGTTGAAAGCAAGGGGAGAAATTTTTATGATTCTTAGAGAGGCTATTGTACTTTGTATTTATGTTGGGAAGATGGCCCCTAAAACTAACAATCTATGCATCAAAACAACAAGGAAATTCTATGCTTCAACAACTTACAGGAAAGTAGGAAAGCAATACACGAGGTATAAAAACAAGGGTTTTTGAAGATGGCTTTCAATATAAAGTCACTAGATCAAGTTCTTTTGGTCCCATTATAACACTACTAAGCATTGCCTCTCTAGTCAACAACATTGATTGAACTTAGTTTTGATTGATTGGTGTCACTATGAAGTTGTAGACTCTTATAATGATATGGCAAGCCTGCCATAAGCATTTATAATAAACTTTAACTAATCCATGAGGTTTTTAGTGCTTTGCATCATCTACTTATAGGAACAATAACATTGTTGCAACAATATGACATCTCCTTTAAAAAATGGCGAGTACATGTGTTTACAAATTATTAAAAGAAGATAACAAAGTAATGATGATAACAAATGACAAAACATATAAGTGACATGTATGCTTTTATTAAGTCTCTATGTAATGTATGAGAGTGTATGAATGAATTATATAACTTTGATTCTCATGCGGATATGACAAATAGATTATTCTTCTAACAAATAGTAAACCACCTCATAAACTTTGGAAAAAAAAATGACAAACATATAAATTGATACTTTTTAAATTGAAAATGAAACAAATTCTACATCCTAAAGTTGGACATTCACAAATTGAAATATTAAAACCCATCTCAAGGAAAGTCGAACCAAGTTGGCTATTAAGAGATTACATTATTACTGTCACCTACGTATGGTATTATGTATCACATTATTGCCTAATGGATGTTTAAACCAATGTATACTTGTTTTATTCATTGTTGAAGGGGCTTGCAACTTGAAACTTGGTTGGATTAACTTTAGATCTTAAAGCCAGAGATGTTTGATGGCATGATAAGATCATGTGCAATGATGTGATTTTGCATGTGCGTCAATATTCACCAAATCGAGAACTCTTTTGACCAGTTAAGGCGTAATTTCTCCCGTTGATTAGTCTCGCGGCCCTCGCCATAGTGATTTACCAGGTCGGCTATGGCCAACCGTTGAAGCCGCCTAATTTACAGTTGATTAGTCTCGACTCTCGACATAGTCGTTTACCGGGTCCGTTATTGTGAACTGTTGGATGATTCCAAGATTCTATGACCAGCTGCCTTCCACTCTTGATAAAGTCTTTACGCACTGGTACCTCGTAATTTGCACCGACAATGGCCAGCCTTTGCCAGGCTGCTGCTTTTTCAAACGACGCGTATTTGTCTGGCCGAAAGTTTGACGGTGACGGCGTCCAAACTCCATCTATGATGTGAATTCAGATACTGTTAAAACATAGTATCAGCAAAGGACGATAGGTCCGGACCCCGGTGCCAATGTACACGTGTATGGTCGGATCAAATAGTAGGGACCTTGCCTCCCGTTCATCCAAGAAAGGCCAATCGACAACGACAGGCTGTTGAGTCAGTAGTCGGAACGTGGACAGATCGAAGGCAGTTAGAAGTGGTCCACATGGACTGCTGGACTGAGTAAAACGATTCGTTGTGGTTCTTGAACTGCCCAGTGCCCAGTGCCCATATATTATTTCAAGCCCTCCCTTCACAATTCTTTGCCTGCTCTCACTCTTTCTGAAAGTCTTCTTTCTCTTCTCGGGCAACCTGTTGATTTAAGTTTTGAAGAATAGATCGACTCCAGATTCCCCAACCACAACTCGCAGAAACGATGGGCCGATTCAGCGCACTTCTCTGCTTCTTTTTCGTCTTGGGATTGCTGAGCTCAGCCTCTCCCGCACCGGCAGCGGCACCATCCCCCATTGCAGCAGCACCCAAGGCGTCGCCGGCTCAATCCCCCGCAGCGCCATCTCCCGCTTCTCTTCCCACTACAACACCCCCCACTGTTTCATCTCCTGCCTCTGCTCCTTCTAAACTGGCCACCCCACCAAGCTCAGCCTCCCCTCCCTCAGTTAAAAGTCCAACATCTAGCCCCTCGGCTCAAGGCCCAGCGACTGCTTCGCCACCGACTGCCAGCAGCGGGGCTGTCTCTGCCGCCAGTTTGGAGAAGATGGCTATCTTAGGAGCCGCTTTGCTTGGAGGAACCGCCTTCCTGCTTTAAGCTGCATCATGCAGTCTCTGCATCCGCCTTGATTTGATTTGATAAAATGAGATCAGTGTTCCTCTTTCGTATTCTTTTATATGAATCCACTGATGGCTTGGTTTGACAGAGTGGATGGGTACCGTATTCATTGGGCATTCTTTATTGTATTATTACTTATTGTTTATGTAGAATAAGTATTCTTTATTCACTCCTTGTATAATGACGATTTTTATTCAGAACTTCAGATTGGTAATTATAATATTGCATGCATTCTTAAATAGTCAATCAATGCAACCATATCTTTGGCTAATGCGCAAAACAATAATGCACTACTGAATGGTTCTGGAACAATTCGTGTTAACTTTTCATGATTTAGATCATAAACATATATCTTGGAGAGTATGAAAAGAGCATTATATTCTTAATATTACGTTAACATGACAGGTTTTCTTGATTTAGATCATCATAAATATATATCTTGTGAGAGTATGAAACGAACATTATATTCTTAATCTTACATTAATATGACACAAATGGTAATAACAAGTTTTCTGACAATTGCATATGCCAGTGAATGGTGACAAATTTCCGCTTTTAGTTTCTCTGCAACTTAGCTGGTGAGCTGAAAATAAATGTCATTTAGACAGGCATATACAAAAAATTGTTTAGATATATAAATCGCTAGACATTTTACATATGAAGAGAATATGAAGTTTGCGATTCCATAAATAAAAAGTGGAGAGATATTTTGTAAAAGAAAAATGTAAGGGTCAATCACTAAAACCCGAAATTCTTTCAGTAGCTTGCCAAATATATCAAGAATAATAACCAATTCTGAATCTACCTTGAATATCAAGAATAATAACCAATTCTGAATCTACCTTGCCAGAAATAAGACGACCATCTTTGATAACATACTTCATCAATTAAGATGTTAAACGAATTAATTTTGGAAAAAAGAAATGCACTAAGTGGTTTTTGTTTTTCTATAAAGAAAAAGAAATCAAGGAAATCATTTATGTAGAATGTAGAATGGATTTATAATAGAATCATCTTAAAGGCTATTTTAAATAGTGATTTATCAAGCATGGAAAGACATCAAATTTCTTGAGGTGTTATTTTTTTAATGACATTTTTTGAATTTACATTTTTATTTTATTAATGATTTTTATTTGGTTTTCTTTAATTATTTTATGATGACAAAAAAAATTCCTTTTTTATTTTTGGTACATAAAGTTAATTCTTTATATGTAATGTTACACATTTCCCCCATATTAGGTTGTAACTACTCTCACTATTATTATACCAAAACATAACCATGTTATCAAGTAAAATTTGGTTGGGCTGTGGAAATATAAGATCTCAAGTAAAATGTTAAAAATACTAAAATCAAATTTTTAATATTTATTTAAAGAGATTAAAAGTGATTGTGGAAGACACAATCTAGAAAATTATCAATCACCTTTTTTTTTTTTTTTTGTTATTATGGAAGTTTTAGGAGGGGCCATCAACCAAGCAAAATAATCATATAAGAGAGATTAAAGTAGCATCCCAAGCTCTAGAGCATCCATAATTCATATATAATATTTTGATATGGGGCCCTAAGAGTTAGGGAAGCATAATATATCAAAATGGTGCAAGAAAATTTAGAAAAGATCGAGGTTTTTTTTATCAAAATTCAATAAAAAAAATTAAAAATAAGATTCTAGAAATTCTAGGACTTTAGAAAGGAACTTTCCCATCACTACAACAAAACCCTATGATTAGCGTCTCTTTTAGCTTCCCTTTTAGCGTCCATTATCACTTTCAGTGTATTTTTCATCATTTTTGGACAAAGTGGACGCTTTTCCACAAGATGGCACTTTTAATGGTGTTATTTGCGTCTCTTTTTAAAAGTTGGCGCTATTTTGGACGCTAATTAGCATCCCAATTAATGTCCCAATTAGCGTCCCAATTCGTGTCACAATTATTGTCCCAATTATCATCCTAATTAGCATCCCTTTTTAAAAGTTGATGCTATCTTGGACGCTAATTAGCATAACAATTAACATCCCAATTAGTGTCCCAATTATCACCACAATTATCATCCCAATTAGCATCCAAATTAACATCCCAATTAGCTTCCAAAAAAACTTCTCATATAACGCCAAGAATAACCTCCAAAAAAACGTCCTAAATAGCATAACACCATATATTAACCTAGGGTTAGCGACAAGAATTGTGCCATGAATTTCGACAGGAAAACATACAACATAGTGCCAAGTATAAATCCAAGAATTGTGCCTAGAAAACATCCAACATAGTTCTAGGTATATATCCAGGTATAGCGCCTGGAATAATGGCAGAAATTTTGAAAGAAACTACACTAGGAATTGCACTAGGTTTAGAGAAAGGAATTGTCTTCGAAAAACGTCCAACATAATGACATATATATGAATGCCAATGTCAATAATCATGATTCATGTGATAGTACTTTTGGATTGATCGGGAACATGAATAGACCCATTGTTTAGGCACATGCGTTCAAAAACATGTTCGAAGACAAGGGGATATGAACTCCCAATGGAGCCTCGGAGATGTGATTCCTCATGTATGTTGCTATTGCTCTTAGCTTAATAAGATTTTGAATTCGTGGATTCAACCTATTTCCAATGCCACATCTAAGGTTAGTTGAGAACCACTTTCCACATGTCATTATTAACTGGAGTTCATAACATCTTTCAAAACTTGTTGTTTGGTTGCCTCCTCATAAGTGAAAGATTCTAAGTCAATGACATGGCTTATCTGAGATATCAAATGAGATCAACCTTGAAGCCTCACAATAGGCTTCGTAATAAAATTATTATGATGATGATGGTGATTTCAATGACAATGACGATGATGATGACATGAATGATTATTATGACTTTGATGATGACTATTGTGATAATCATGATGGAAATGCCAATGATGTCGATGATGATGATCATCATCATTTTCATAATCGCCATCATAGAAAACATCATCACTGTCATTGTCATCTAGTTCATCATTATCATCATTTAAAGCATATGGGACATGGTTACCATTTGAATCATGCATAACAAGTGGGATATGGTTACAATTTTAAGCATGCATAACTTATAACTATGATTGAGCACATTTTAATCTTGGAGCTTGTAGTGAAACTGGGTTTATTTACCTCTACCAACACTGTCTTATAAGGATCATCATCATCATCATCATCATTCATATCATTATCATTGTCATCGTAACTATCATTGTCATCATTACTATCATCATCGTCATCCTCCTCCTCCTCCTCATCATTATCGTATAATCTCATCATTGTCAAATTCATTGTCATTTCCATCATCTTCGTCATCATTAGCTATGTCATCATTCATCTCATCATCATCGTCATCATCTTCATCATTGGCATTGAAGCAAACATGGCAAACATGGCTTTGAAGCAAACGTGGCATTGAGATGGATAGAGAGGAGAACATGGCATTGAAGCAAACGTATGGACAATGACGTGTTAGACCGCCTAACCTTTTGGAGAACGTGGCATTGATATGGACAGTGACGTGTCAAGATCATATTGCTTCGCAATCCAAGCTCCCGTACAAGCAAACCCATTCTTCGTGAGTGCGATAGGGACTAAGACCTGAAGTTAAGGTCATGTGTGAATATGTTGAGAGCTAAGTGCTAAAGGATAAAAGTTAATATTATTTATATTAACACACGTGGGTAGTTTGGTTAGTTTGAAAATACAAAATCGATAATTTTTTTTGTATTAATAAAAAGTTGCTATTTGATTAGTAAAAAACTAAAAAATATGAAACTATTTTAATTAATATAGTAGAACCAAAGCTTAAAATTTGATTTATGACCCAAACCTCTAATGTTTTACTACCACATAAGAGGTAAAAGGTGATGCTAAGAAAATTGTTTTATTCGGAAGGTTAATTAAGGTGCTTGTTATAAGCAATAAAACATACTATTATGTGTGTAGTTGGATTCAATGTCAATTTGTATGCTTATAATGTTGGAAAATGTGTAACACATACTAAACATCTTAGTAATTTGATAAGTATTTTGGCCTTAGAATAGTATTTAAATTGGCCTTGAAATCTCCAATTGGATGAAATCCTTCCTTGGTAACTACTAGCCATACAAAGGAAAAATTATTAGTTCAAGATATTTCCAACAGACCTAAGGGGATTACTCCCAACATGGAAATCTCACATGGAGCACTCTACATTACAATTATGTACACTACAATGAATATAAAGAACACATAATATATAGGCTTTAATAAAGTCTAATAAATTGGTATGATCCAAAATCATTATTAGGTTATATGTATTTCCAAGCACTCTATAGCTATCGATAATATCTCCTTTTATTTCTTTGCATTTAGCTAGTCATATTGTGTTATTACGACAAATTTCAAGGGATAGGTCGGAAACGATGGAAACGATGTTGATGATAGTCAAAATGAAAATGACATTGATGATGAGGATGATAATGATGATGATGACAATGATGATGATGAGGATGATGATGAAGATGATGATGATGACGAAGATGGTGATGACGATGATGATGATGACGATGACGATGATGGTGATGAAGATGCCGATGATGAAAAGGATGATGATGATGAGGAGGAGGAGGAGGAGGAGGAGAATGAGGATGAGGATGATGAGGAGAATGAGGATGAAGATGAGGATTAATATAGTGATGCAGAGTATCAGTATGATGATGTTGATGAGGATGATGATGAGGATCATGACAAAGATGTTGATGATTATGAAGATGCTAAAGATGACAATGACGATGAGGATGATGACGACGACAACGATGACGACGACGATGATGATGATGAGGATGATG
The DNA here is from genome assembly GCA_001517045.1 of Pseudotsuga menziesii. Lineage (NCBI taxonomy): Eukaryota > Viridiplantae > Streptophyta > Pinopsida > Pinales > Pinaceae > Pseudotsuga > Pseudotsuga menziesii. The sequence continues at coordinate 26,608 of LPNX011190724.1, read as the reverse complement.
AAGATGATGACGATGAAGATGATGATGATGAGGAAGAGGGTGACGACGCTGATGATGAGGATCATGGTGAAGATGTTGAGGATTATGAAGATGATGAATATGACATTGATGATGAGGATGATGATGCTGCTGATGATGAGGAAGAGGATGATGATGAAGATGATGACGACGATGATGATGATGGTGGTGGTGGTGGTGGTGATGATTATGATGATTAGTGTGAAAGGTCTACATCTCAAATATGAGTTCATAAATACAATGTGAGGTAATAATGTCAAATCTTGATTCTTTTGGAAAATCCATTATTGTAGCTATAAGAATATAGACTATTAACTCAACACCCTAATACACTATGATTATTAACTACCACATTGGATGATATCATTATTATGAATTTTGCACCAATAGAATTTGTAATTTGAGATGGTTAACCTCTTTTTAGTCTCCATATTGAGTTGTGGCATACTTCTTGCATATTAAAAACATATAATTTACTCAATATGACCTCAAGATACAAAAATATAGTCATGGATAACTCATAGTTGATGAATGGATAACAAACAGTTCAAGGTAGATAACTAAAAGAATGTGAGATAATAAAAAAAATATAAAAAATAACTGTAAGTTGATAAATGGATAAGAGTAAGAATGTCGGTGATAACATGTAGCTAGGCATAGATAACTCAAAGTTGAACCAGTTTACCTAGAAAAATACAAGGAATACAAAAATAATTCAAACTCTATATCTACAGGATCCAACCACAAACTATATGAGTGTACTAATAATAAATATATTAAAAATTTTAAGAAAATTTTAATAATAGTATTTTATTTTTAAAATAAAGCTTTAACTAAATATGAATTTATTTTGGATATATATCCTAATTGGTTAGAATTTTAACCTATAACCTATAAAATCTCTCATAGATTTGAACTTATAATATCTAAAACTTCATATGTTTTTTCCCTCTAGATTCTTAAAAAGCATATGTTTTTTATTATTAAACGCCACTTACCTGATATATTAAATTACAATAAAATGAATTTAAATGATTTGAACTTTGAGAAATGCAAGATGCAAATTTTCCACGTCAAGGTGCATATTAATCGGTACCATTTGTGAGAGTGAAGCAAAACACGGTGAGGTGCATATTAGTCGGTACCCATTTGTGACAGTGAAACAAATATCGGTGCCATTCCTTCATGAATCCAAAGACGAGAGGGAGTAAGGTAGTGCAGGGATGAAACACGACTGAATTGAAAATTGATAAGTGGAAATGGCCTTAAAGCAAAGGGTTCGGGCAACAACTTTAAACCCTACAAGCTTAAACACATTTTATCAGGACATAAGTGGACAATATCAAGCGCCAAATTTTCTCTGGATGGGAAATTACTGGGGAGTGCCTCTGTCGACAAAACCGTGAGAAGATCGTCTGCAGGTGACGAAAGTGTGAAGAAGGAGCTCCAAAGTCACACGAATGGCATCTCCAACATTGCATGGTTGTCTAATTCCCATTACATTTGCTTTGCCTCCAACGACAAAACCCTGTGCATATGGGACATCCAAACAGGTGATTGCATCAAAACATTGAAGGGCCACGCTAATTATTTGTTCTGTTTTAATTTCAATCCGCAGTTGGATCTTATAGTTTATGGCTCCTTTAACGAAACTGTGAGGATTTGGGATGTGAGGACGGGGAAATGATTGAAGGTTTTTCCTACCCATTTAGCCCCCGTGATGGTCGTTCACTTCAACCAGGATGGGTCATTGATAGTTTCCAGTAGTTGTGACAGGTATTGTAGAATTTGGGATTCTTCCACTAGCCATTGCTTGAAGACGCTTATGGATGATGAGAAACCCCGTTTCATTTGTCAATTTTTCTCCAAACGACAAGTTTATTCTGGTCGGAACACTTGACAATACATTTGCATGTTTAAACCCTAAACCATTAACCCTGGGGAGAAATTAAGGTTAGCATTTTTTGATTAATTGGTGGCACGATAGATCATCCAAATCTATTATTGTGTGCTTCATTGCGGATATGTTTCTGATGTTTTAGGGAAGACAGTTAACTTACTACACAGCTGGGCATATTATTCATTGTTAGGGCAGGCATCACCATGTACTGAGCAAGGGTGTGTTATTTGTTGAGTTTTTGGAATTGTTAGCAGTCGTATTCTAGTATTGGTGGGTGATTTTTAGTGGGGTGTCTATCCCAAATCAGCTAGCATCTAAATTGGCCGTAGTTAAATGAAATCTGGGCTTGTGAAGGGCACATCAGATTAATTAATGGAGAAACAATATCACTTCTAACTGCTGTGTGGCCTCTATTTGAAGTCGTGGACATCTACAGGAGCATCATTTCCTTATCAGAATGAAAACACCAACTGTGAGCAATGATCTATCATTCATGGCTGAGATCCAACCATCCACTGTTGTGAATTACCTTGCATGACAGATTCATAGAAAAAAACAGAGTTCTTGTTTAGTTGGATAAAAACACTTGGCTACACAACTTTGCCTCCTCATTTAGAGCCTCATAGAGGAATCTAATAGAGCCTCATAGAGGACTCTATTTGATCTCATGGGTATTGCACATGATACCTACCAGCTAAAAATAGACCAAATACCGAAATTTCATAAGGGTGAATCTATGTAAACGCAAGCCCCCCAGGGTAGTTCTGTTCCATACCAATCCTTATAGAAGGTAGGGACATAATGTTTGGATTCCCATTCTTTTTTGTTGGGGGAATTATCCATCGAAATAGCAGTGATACATTTTTTGGAGACCATATCTACCTTGAGGAAGTTGTGTCATCCATTTTAGGAGCTGCATGCATCACATAAAGGCATGACTTGGTCATGGGAGCCTCTACTCTCATCGTGGGATGTGATTGCACTTCCCACCATTGCCACAGACATTCCAAGGACTTGCTACAACTTCTACAGCTATCATTCAAAACTTATCATCACTACTTAAGAGATTCAAATATAGAGGGCATGATTTGCTGTTATACTATGTTTCCATGTGGATTGGAGCTTGGACTACTACTGGGTTGAACTCCACAATTCAAGGACTGGCATATATATTGCATGCAAACTTGGAGGACATGTTATTGCAGTTGTTCCAGCCATCTACACCACACTATCAGCATTGTTTAAATCCATCTACAGTTCACCCTCAACATTGTTTAAGGTCGGAGTTATTCCACTCATGCATGATAAAACTACTTTTCTTAAGGGTCAAACTATTAATTTTGTAGAACTAAAATATGATTTATTTGTTTCCTATGCACATGTATATCTAATTCTATTCTCAACCAACAAGTTGAAATAGCACCATCTTTCCAAGTACTCTATTTTAAGTTGCAACTCACCATAGTACTTTGGAATTCAACTATATGCTCTCAGGTTGTTGCATATGAATATGAACCTTTAGCTACTACAAATCCCTCTCCAATGATCCTGGAATGATATTCTATTCAAATCCAAGATCAATGTAATTGTCAATTCCAACATTTTAATCTTCTTTAAATAGATTTTTTACCCTCATTTGGACCAAAAGATGTTGATAGAAATAAGTTATAAGATCTGAGTTATTGCAATAATATTCGAGACCAAAGTTGAAGGATGGAACTCTCACTGCATATAGAAATATCAACAATCAATTATAATAATGAATTTTTAAATCAATGGTGTGTATATTTACAAGTAAAGAAAAAAAATTACCGATTTGATTCAAAACTAAATCTACTAGTACTCCTACTAAAAGTGCATAGAAAAACTAAATCTACTAGCACCCATGTTATCATATTGAAGTGACGCCAACAACTCTAGATGAAATCCAATCTTCTCCAAAAGTTTCTAAATCCATACAACTTCCTGCCCAACCGTGACAACATTTTTGTTACACTCAACTTTAGTGGGAGAAAGGGAGATTTTAAATTTCTTCTTTCTCAACCATGCAATAGGAACCAAGGAAATAAAGTATGCATAATCATGTGTGAAATTTCGCTCATCTCGATCCCTATCCCAATCTGAATCACTGTATCCAACAAACTTCACTTGACTCCAATAAGAGTATTGACTACCAAATTGGTATCCTTAACACATCAGAAAATCTTGTTTGCTGCAAGCCAATTCCTTTCCTTTGGCTCTTGCATATATTTGAAAACAAGATGAACAACAAGTTCAATGACAGGTTTGTTATGAGTCAAGCATAAGATATTCCCAATTTTTTTTCAATAATAGGTAGCATCCACTAGTGGTGAAGTACACTAGATAGTGAATTTTAATTGAAGGTTAAAATGGGTAGGATAACATTTGCAATCCTCCATGTGAGACCTTTTACAAGCTTACATCCCACTAGTTTCACCAACACATACTTTGTAAAAATAATATTCGCTCTCTGTTCTCAGTTTTGTAGAGACATATTTGTCCTTAGTCCATGCTCTGAGGCATTTGATCTCAACCCATGTTGTAATACCTTTGTTCTCAGTGTCATCTGCACACAAGAACCAACTACAATGCAATAGTAATCAGATTAATTAAAACCATTACTTCGCTCTTACTTTGTCACTAATAACTCTGTCTTCAGAATTTGTTATTTGACTATTGCAAGGCAACTAAGATAGATCTATAGCTATCACATTGTTTATTTGACTAATGCAAGGCTTCACATTTGTCAATGAAAATAATTTTCCTTTTAGGTTTATTGTTGATGAGTAGTTTTCTTGGACATTATGTTTGATAGCTTAGTTTCAATGTTGAACTTGATACTATTTCATCAATGACCTGATAAACTCCATTGTCGTTCATGTCAACTTGAAGGGACAATTTCTTCTCACAACACATCACGAGTTGTTTAGGACTTCTTGTAATGATAAACCCATTTGTGTACAAGACCAACACAAGTGAATAAGATCTATCAAGAGACCAAAGATAAATATACACAAATATTAACAAATCCTAGCATGGGTAACAACTCATTGACCCTAAAATATCAATCTCGTAGTGCATTCATAAATCCATATGGGCCCTTATTCAATTTGCAATAATGAGCATCTTGCCCATGTACCTTAAATTCTTGGTAATTGAAGCAAATCCTTTGGCAATCCTTTGAAAAAAAACATATCTAGGTACTCTTGAATAATCCCATTAGCAATATTGGAATCAATGATTGATTACTCATAAGGATTTGGAATTGTCTCCCAAGTGGCATCTCGCCAAAGTGCATATTTGTTTTACATGTGCTGCTTCAAAGCTAGAAGGATAATCCTCTATCATTGCATGTTGTCATACCTGCTATGCATGTTCTTCCTCAAATTTGGAAGGATATGTTTCCATCATGGAATCCTACCGTACTTTCTCTACATGTTCCTTTTCAAAGAAGATCAATAAAAATGTACCCATTGATTTTTCCCATCTTAGGCAAAGAATGTACCTATATTATTGGAGAAGGTAACTTCTCATGTGTCTCGTGCCTATCACAAGTTTAGTGTGCTTGTATTATCCAAGAATTCCACTCCAATTGATGCAGAAAGCAACATTTTACATGTATTTTACCTATCACAGGTTTAGTGAACAACACTCCAAGCATTGTAGATGCTTTTTGGCATCGCACTTGCTAGCTTCTCCCAAGGTTTAGTGCTTCTCATAGGTCATGAAGGATTCACTTATTGACCAATATCCTATCATGTTAGTTCATATTGTGGGTTTTAAAATTATCAAAAATTGAACCAATATATTGCAGGTATTTGGGGGATGAGGGGTTTAAGGTGGGGGTGGGTAGGGTGGTTTATAAGGATTGAGGTATAAAAAGGGGTGGGGAGGAGGTTTTAAGTACTGGGAGGGGGTTTCAACGAAAATAATTTGGGGCAATATCTCTGGAAATTAAGGGTATTCTTTAATATCCCACGATCACACTTGCTATGTGATAGGTTCACTAAGTGAAGTCCCCGTGTCATAGCCACGGATATGATCCAATATTTGGATCTTCTATAGAATCTTACTCACTAATCTCTCACTGTTCTTGGTATGTATCACATGCATGGATTTCCTCCAATCTTTGGTGCCTTTTTGGCATCACACATGCTAAAATGCACATTATCAACTCCCTCTATTTTAGAGAATCTTTTTTAGGGTCTCGGGAAATAAAATTTTATTTTGAGATTTGGGCCATACACAGGGCCTTGAGCCATCATACATGCCCTACACAGGAAGTATTTTATCTATAATAAAGTTCTTATGGATTTTTTTGGCACCAATTTTGGTATGATAAAAACCCATCTAGTGATCATAGTTCAAACCTTGATACAAAAGGTATTGATTTGAATAATTATTTTAGAACCCAACGTCAAAGTTTATTGTGTTAGTGTGCTGGTTAGGTGCATTAGGTGTGTCAGTGCATAGGTTATAGGGTAGTGGGTTAGGATTAGAGGGATACTACTAAGTTAAAGTAAGAAAATTGTGTTGCATTTTGCAAATATATCTTTGCAAGGGAACCTTGTTGTTTATGACAATGAGAAAACCAAATCGTCTGGGCTTGTGCATATTGCCAAAAGATTGCAAAGTTCTAAACCTTCTTCTTTTACTTCTGATTTGCATTCTATAGTATTTAGTGCAATTTTTTTTATTTTTCATATGATTTTGTGTCTCGCAGAGATATGGAAAACTAAGAGCCAATAACCGAATCTTTCCAAGTACACCATCAATTGCATTTTTTATTTTTCAAATAAGGGGGAAGTTGTATATGCATTTTTTATGAACCTGCATTTTCAAAATCTTTCATCTATTTATACTTAGTAATAACTACGATGCCCTCCTTCCTCTTTTTTGTGTCCTACTATTGCCTTTGATCAAAACACTACTAGTAATGCCTATGTTTTGGAATTGAACACATAGAAAATTATTCCCTTCTTGTATTTACCTCCTAAATAAAATAATGTCGAAGATATTAGTGAAGTTGCTTAGATGATATCATTGTACTCACATTTGATGATGTTTATTATATGCTTGCTTTCCACACCAACACTTATATCACTAAGCAACATGTAGATATTATGTGTATTGATTAGAGTTTCTAACTTAAATATTTTCTTTCCTTAACAGATTGTGAACCCCATCAACCATAAATGCAATAACCAGAAAAATCTAAATTTTGAGTTACAATGAAAATACATTCTACAAAATATATGAAAATAAAGTACAAAAATTAACTATTTGTGTATAATTAATTACTTGATATAGAACCAAAAAATATATAGTTAAAAGGTAAATTGCATTGAAGATCCCATTAATAGTAAGTAGTTTTCTCCAGCAAAAAAATATAGCAACACAAAATAGATTTGAATGGCATTTAATAGCCCTTGAATAGTAATAATCTCTTTTAGAAGAAGTATATAGAAGAAAAACCTGGAAAAGTTACCTAAGGAAACCCAAAAGTTGAAAAAGACAGACAACTATTAAAATCTCTTAATTTTCTTCAAGGAATCACTCATCATTGAAAATTTTCAGCAACCAAATATCCAACTAAAATAAATATATGTTTGATTTTAGGGATTGAGCCTTTCAGTTCAAAATGTATCCAAATATTGACCCGAAAATGTTTAGAAAACTTTTCTTGGAAAAACAAAAAAGGGTTCAAGAAATGGCACAGGGAAATGTAGCAAGATTCTAGAGCATCAGGAGTGAAAGGGAGGGGGTAGGGGGCGATCCCACATAGCATAGATCTAGAAGACCTTTTTGATCAAAATAATCCATCTTCAGGATAGTAGGAATCACCTAACATTCCTTAACATCAATGGGTGTGTTTCTCATCATTGTTTCCTTAAGACTTTAGGTGTCTTTGTGTTGAAATGTCCTGTGGCCACTATGGTTGTAACCTTAGATTCGGGAGCATTAGAAACTTCAATGACCAGCGCATCAGTTGAAGTGTTTTATTCCTTTGATTTTATGTCATGATCAAGTGAAGTGTCCTCCAAAGAAGATGAATTTGCATAAGTCCAAATACTAGGATCTAAATGTACTCGCTGAATTATAATTGATTTTTTCTCCTTCATATTTCCTTTTCAAAGCTCTGGCCAAACCATCTTGATAATTCGACACACTACCAAATTCTGCGACAAGCTCTTATGTGGAACGGAATATCTATCCCAAACAAGGTTTGAATCCAAAAAATGGAACCCATGGATCTGAAGCACCTATCTATTGCTTCAAGGACCACAATTATCATCAAATCATTCCCAACATTGCTTCACTGATGTCTCCACCAAGCGTTCCAGAAATGGTGATTGAAATCATCCTGAATCTTCCTTGATTTAATAAACAATCCAACAACATGAACTGTCAATTAATATGTTTTTACCACTCACCATACCCTTTCTATCATCATTCTTTGTATGCCAGTGCCTCATGTACCGAAGATGAACCAATAAAATCTATACATCAATTCCTGTATGTCTTGCTAGGCTTGCATAACAGTGGTAACATTATATTTGTTGTAATATATCTTCATTTTTTTTGTTAGAGGTTTGTTACTTTCTCCTTACTGTTGTATTTACTATGCATATAGACTATGTATTTGGATCAACTTCATCAGAACATTCAAGAGCATCCTCCTTGTAAGAGATGGTACCTCATTAGCAAAGTGTGGACATATACACACAAAGAAACTCTTAAATCTCATCAATCTAAATGAACACCTCATTATACTAGGATCAAAATACTAAGTCAAAATACTAGGATCTAAATGTACTCCCTGAATTATAATTGATTTTCCATCCTTCATATTGCCTTTTCAAAGCTCTAGCCAAACCATCTTGATAATTCGACACACTACCAAATTTTGTGACAAGCTCTTCCACAGAACTGAATCTCTATCCCAAACAGGGTTTGAATCCAAAAACAGGACCCCATGGATCTGAAGTATCTATCTATTCCTTCAGGGGCCACAATTATCATCAAATCATTCCCAACATTGCTTCCCTGATGTCTCCACCAAGCGTTCCAGAAATGGTGATTGAAATCATTTTGAATCTTCCTTGATTTGATAAACAAGACAACAATATGAACTATAATTAAGATGTTGTTACCACTTATTATGTCCTTTATGTCATCATTCTTTGTATGCTAGTGCCTCATGTACTAAAGATGAACCAATACAATATATACATCAATTATTGTATGTCATGCTAGGCTTGCATAACATTGGTAACATTATATTTGTTGTAATGTCTATTCATGTTTTCTATTAGAGGTCTGTTACTGTCTCCTTACTGTTGTATTTACTGCACATATAGATTATGTATTTGGATCAACTTCATCATAACATTCAAAAGAAGCCTCCTTGTAAGAGATGGTACCTCATTAGCAAAGTCTCAACATATACACACTGAGAAACTCTTAAATCTCATCAATCTAAATGAACACCTTAGTAGAAAATACACATTGGGGCAATTTTTTTGTTAACAAGTCCATAGTTGGATCAGAATTAATTCTACTCACACTAGGTGCTATGATAGATAGAAAATAACTTGCTCAGGTTATTGAAGATATTGTTCATTTTTCACCATTTATTCTACTCACACTAGGTGCTATGTCAGATAGCAAATAATGTGCCCAACTTATTGAAGAGATTGTTCACCATTCACTATAGAATATGCACCCAGTGGTAGGGGGTAATTTGCTCCACTGCGATATTAACAATAACAAAGAACTCGTGCTTGGTCTTGGTTTGAAAATAGATTCTCATCACAGAATTTAGATGGACTATGGTACCTCTCATAGTTTGTTGTGTGTTTTAACCATTTTTGCATATAACCTTGTCAACCATATAAATTCATTAGTGCTGCAAAACATGATATAGATAAGGGAGGACTAAAAGTAGTATCAATTTGAGCCATTCTGTCAACCAATACCAAATATTTTGCATATGTTGTCTTACTGATGCGATTTTGACTATCAATAAGAGCATGACCTCAGCCAATTTTTTTCTCTTTTCCTCAACATGCTCAGGCCCCTATATTTTAAGGACTCTTGCTTACATCTGTGGAATGCTTGAAAACTTATGTGCTAGTCCTTGTTGAAAGGTCATCCACAAAGCACTGCACTCAAGATCTCAGTTTCTAGTCTGTATAATTTAGTTATCCAGATGTTTTGAAACCTTACTAGAGCCATTGAAATATCCTACCCACTTTTGATTTTAATATTTTGAGGTCAAACATAAAATTTGATGTGCATCCTTTTATATATTTTCAACTTGAGTTTAATACGAGTTTAACAAACATAACAAAAAATTACCTCTTACACAGAATTGAATATGGGCTGAAAATATTCTTTCCTAACCATGCAATTGGAAGAATCAAATCCTAGAAGGATACATTTGTGTACATATCATAGGATAGCCTTCTATGCTTTTGACCATATTCATTCTATCTACAATTTCTGTCCTCAGATGGTAGCATTACACATCATCAACCAAAGACCATTTTTTAACCTCTATTTAGTGTCAAACACAGAGAAAGATTAAATGCTCTTTCTAATGATGATGTCTGGGGACTACTGAGGCCTAGAGGACATGGATGTATGATTCTGGGAGGAATCCAGGAAACACGATAGACCCTTTACCAATACTTGATGCCACAGAAAGGACTCTCATGATACGAATCTAGCCCTAGTTGGGTTTTTGATTCAATCTATGAAGAGAACATTTGTTCCTAGTTATTATGGGAAAGACCCAATCAACTCTCGGATTAGATGCTCTGTGTGGTCTCACAGACCAATTGTTGCATTTTCTATCCATCAGAATATCTTCTTGTCTCTTAGCACCACCAAGTGATGAAATAGGGTTGAAAAGGGTGCTAAATTGCTAATCAATCTGATGGTGTGAGACCTGGAAGCAGCCTGCTCGTTCTATTGTTTGAGAGTCACTGCCTCGCACTGGGATGCTCATTCTTTAGAAAGATGTTTTGTTTTGTTTGTTTCCATTATAATATCATGTTATGGTTGTCCTTCACTATTTATAGTTGCACACTATTTATTGGCTATTACTACATGGTTGTGATGGTGCATCTGCTATTAGGGCTCCCACTTACTCTTATACAAATTGAAAACCCACTTGGACTAATTATGGCACATCCTACTATGGCTTAGATATATAATATTTTCCATTATACTAAACCCTATTTCTTCATATTCCTTGACCCCATTACCCTTTGGATCGAATTTGGTTTTGGTCCACCATCCCATTTACTTCATTAATCTAGTGGAGTGCGGAATTCATTAACTCAGTCTGTTCCATCATGAAGCATGTCTATTCTAGAATTGATGACAAAGTGTTGAAAGCTATTGGAGGTAGTAATTCATATACTCAAGTTGTTGTACCACCTCTCGATGATGCATCAATTTCAATGATTGTTGAAATGAGTTTCTCAAGGGAAAGGGATGAATAAGGACTTAGAAATGTTCATTCAAACCATGTAGAGGGGGAAATGGAATGGTTATTTACTCATCCAAACAAGCCCTTGCAAGATTATGATGAAATTGCTTTAATTTTAGCTCTGTTATTGGGAATTATTGAATTTTCAGCTAAGGAAGAGATGGCTACAAGATAAAAGGATATTGACCAGGAAGATGATTTTGTACAAGTTCCTTCTATTGATGAGATATTTTCCACTTGCATTGAGTTACTCATTGATGCTAAGGAATCTCTAGCTTTTCCTTTGAAGGACTTGCTGCTAACATCATGCACTCAAAATGACGGTCAAGCAAGAGCCAAAGTTACATTATTTCTTGTAGAACAACTGAAATATTATAATTGGGATCTTGGAAAGGATAATAGCATGTTGTCACTACCATCTCATGTTTTGGATCTAATTTTACGTGAATACAATACAACTTGTGAAATTGATGCTGGAAATGGTCTTGTTAGTGTTTTGTTGGATATCTTGTCTATATTTTACCTAGATCCATCAAAAAGTGACAGCCTTCTAGATTTTAATTATGTGATCCCCATGCTACTAGTTGTTGATAATTTTCTATAGTTAAAGCAAAAATTCGATTCTAATATTATGATATTTAAATATTCCAAGAAAAAAGATGGTGATGTTGAGAATATTGAGAACTTGGAGTCTAATCATCAAAATTGTACAAAGCACATGTTGGTTGTTCCTGAAGGGTACATAACTACTAAAGAGTAGAAAAAAACTATTAACATAGTCTGCAACTTCATTCAGATAAATATTTACGTAAATTGGTGTACAAGCTATTCTCCAACTATGTGAAAGGCTAAAAAGGGGGCATGCCATAGAATTGTGCTTCCTTGAAAGAGGTGGATTGGTTTCTTTGCTCATATTTCCTACTAGTTGCTTATTTTCAGGGTTTAACAGTGTTGCATCAACTATTGTTTGTCATATTCTTGAGGACCCTCATACACTTCAAGAAGCTATGGAGTCAGAAATTTGACAAGATATTGTAGATTCTATAAATCAAAATATAAGTGGAAGGTTGAGTCCTCATACTTTTATCTCAAACTTAGCTTGGTTGAGCTGAAGGTTATTTTCTGTTTGATCCATTTCATGTGATGCCTATTGAATTTTGTTTTGGGGAAAATCGACGATAGGGAAGTACTACCTCTATCTATAATCATATAGGAAGGAATGATGATTGTGGAATGACATTTCAACATCCGCTTCTCATTAGACTATCTACCCCATTTAGATCAGTTTTTCATTGAGCAATATGTAATTTTTAAATTTTCTGGTTGTTGTACATCTGCTAGATTATAATTTTTTTTTCTGGGATTCGAACTTTAGAATTCATAATTTAAGGACATACATAATGTAATGTGTCTATGATTGCAGAGAATGATAGGGTTGTATCAGAGAGTAATATTGAAAGTACTTCATCTCCATCCCATTTGGATTCTATTTACTAAACACTTCAAAGTGGGCAAGCAATAAATCATTTGAGTAGCTGTGTTGATGATAGTCAGCAACTTAGAGGAATGAGTGGCACTACAATAGAATTAGGAATTGAGGATAATTTTGTTTCTCAGTTATAGAGGGCTCAACCAGTTGATGACACTCGATCAGATTAGGCCCATGATACCACAGGAAAAAGGTGATGCTACTGCCTCACAAGCTACAGATGTTGGTACTGTGATGATAGAAACTTTACAATAATAGGAAAATGATATACAGAGAACCAAGGAATGTAATCAATCCCATGTTGAAGATAATGCAATCTATCATCCTTTGTAGACCATTAGATACTCAAAGTTGTGTATTGATAATTTTTACCATTATAGAGGACTCTGTAAGTTACCTTCCCAAATTCTTAAAGGGTTTTAGCTGAATGGAAGAGCTCCTGCCTTACAAGCAGGAGGTTGGTGGTTCAATTCCTCTATGCCCTAATGATATTATAATATCGGTTAAAAAGAACAAAATTCGTAAGAAAAAAATAGGAGATAGGTGACCAAATAAAATGACCAAAATGCGTATATAAAATGACTAAAAAGGACTAAATTAGTTACCAAAACATGAGACACACGAAACTAGGCATTAAAAAGGATGCAACACGTGGTGCTAGTGATGAAGCCAAACATGGCATTGATATGGAAGCAAAATAAGACGTTACTTTGAATGCAAAACATGGAGCTACATAGGAAGCAAAAATATGGTGCAACAATAGAAGAAATATTTGGCATTATTTTGGTAGAAAAACACGATGCAAAAAAGGAAGCAAAAATTGGTGCAAATTTGGAAGCGAAAATTGGCACATATTTGGAAGTAAAACATGGTGCAAAATGGGATGCTAAAGTGGTAGAAAAAATGGATGCAATATTGGATGCTAATTTGGATGCTAACATGGTTCTATTAAGGATGTAGATATGGTGCTAAAGGCAGTGTCATTTAAGAAGCAAACGCTGACACTCGCTAGGAAGCAAAATATGACATTATTTAGGAAGCAAACCTCGACGTTGTTTAGGAAGCAAAGTTGGACACTATTCTGGAAGCAAACCTCGACGTTCTTTAGGAAGCAAAGTTGGACGCTATTCTGGAAGCAAAAAAAGAGACGCTATTTTGGATGTCATAAAGGATGCTATTTAGGAAGCAAAAAAGATGTTTTTTGATATGCTTTAAGTTTTGTCCATGATGCGTCCCATTTAGCATCTAGTTTGACCACTCAAGGTAAAAAAAATACACTAAAAAAGGACGCTAATTCCAGGATTTGTTGTAGTGTATTGAAATATTATAGTAGCAAGTCATTACTTATTATATTCATTTTTTCCTCATGGAAATCCCTTGTTATAAAATCTAATCAATCTCCATTTCCCTAGTGATACTGGTTTGTTATTAAAAAGTTGACTAGAAACTTCTAATTTAATGGAGCAAAAGAGAAGAAAAAAGGACACTTATTCTAATGGAAGATAATATAAAACCTAAATTATCATGAGATAAATAAAAAAGATGCATAGTGCTTGAGGTAACCCATCTCCATTCACTATATGAAAATGATCTAGTTCTTTGTAGATTTAATTGGTATTGGATTCCCACATCGACATTATATACAAGTGGATTCATTTGACATGGACAAAGGAGTGCAATATTTCTCTATGATCAAAGGGATTTTTATTGTTTGGTTCTATTATCATGTTGATTATCAACAAGGTTTGGGAAGGGTCATTTCTTTTAAGGAAATATGGAACTTTTTATAACCCTTTGCATTATAGAAAATTCAATTCCCATCCAACAACTACTCACACTGCATACTTTTGATGGAACCCAACCCACAAAAAATCAGAAACACATTTAAAAAATGTGTTACTTTCAAAGAGAAAAATTATAGCTGCAAAGCTATAGTGGCAGTTGGGCCCACATACTAGTTTGAGGGTGTTATCCCAGATGTGGTCAGGTCTAATTTGAACCTGCAATTAGGCATCCTCCCTTACTGTTGACATTGGTCATTTTGGCCAATCAACACTTCATGTATAAAAGATAGTACCTTTGTAATTCTATGAGGGGACTTTTGGAGCATATGTCCAACTTATAATGGAATAAAATAAAAATTATTAAGATTTTCTTCCTACATATTGCAGTTTAATAGTTTTATGTTTTGATTTAATTTTTAATGATGTAGTTTTAATTTGCTACCATGAATTCTTAGGAGAAAGTGCTTGATCGATGAGAGCATGGTGGTCTTTTATTTCATTGTATATGTTTATATTTATTTGATGTGCATTTATTTCGTAGTTAGTTATTTTACATTGATGGAAGCATGGTGTGATTCTTTTCCAGCAAAGTGTTGTGTGCTTATTTTCTTCTTATGTGTTTATTAGAGTTTCTTTGAGCACAAACTGTAATAAATCAAATCATATGACTAAGAATGAAGTACTTATTACTGCAAGTCATCATTGATTACAAAATAATATGGTAACCCACATTTTTACAAATTACCACTCATAATGATAATTGATTTGATGGAAAATAGTCTCAAGAGGATTAAATATAGAATTGATTTGAATTTGTTTTGTATTTCTTGAATTCAAATTAGTTAGGTTTCTTGCAATTAAGAAGAAATTTAAGTTTTAGAGTGTTAGAAATGGCCAACTCTACATAGAAATTGGTTACACTTCTCAAGTTTATGTACTCCATATTAATGATAAAAATGTAACATATTTTAAACGTATAAACCAACTAACATGCATATCATCAAATATTCTCTTACTATTTATTGTATTTATTGAGACATAGACGTACATTATACATGTTTGTGGTTATGATTTATATTTGACATGAGTTCACTATGTATATTTTTGTTCCCATGATTATGCATTCTACATGGATTTGTAGTGTACTTAATTTGGTGGCCATGTTTTCTTCCACTTGAGAAATGTGTATGCTCACCGCGAGAAAGAGATTTATTTGACACTTCAATTCTTCTTCCAGGTGCTTCTATGATCTTAAGTTCACCAAACACTACCTACTTCCACTTTATAGTTTCCTCCATAGTACATAATATATTTCAGCCATCAGCTTCCCTTATAACCTCTTACATTAAGGGGAATCTATTATAGCATCATTTGACACCATTAAATCATTAATTCTTATATGGAATTCATATCTATTAGTTACCCTGTTGTGCTTGCTCAAATCATATTAAGGCAATAATTTTTCACTTAGATATGTTTTCCCTTAAGCAAAAGAATGTCTCAAATGGTACTTTCTAGTACAAAAGATGTGTCTCCCTTAGAAAATAGAAAAAAAAAATTGAATGTGCAAAATTTCACATAATCCTGGGCTAGTTTCATGCAATCTATACATCTATTCTCCTTGAAAATACATTACCAACTTCCTCAATAGTCTTAGAAAGACTATAAATTGAGATCAAAAGGTGGAGAGGAGGAAACAATAATTAGTGAACCCTTACATTGGAGAAATCAAAAGGGTTAATCTCCGAGTCTTTATGACCTTCATATCTATAGCAACGCTTGCTTCTACTATATAATTTCTATGTAGAATTTGATATATAAAACTCTCAAGTTTTTCCTCGTTCCTTTAAGCATGTGTAATTGGAGTCTTTGAGTTGTTTACATGGTTCAATATTGGAGTCACCTCGATGATGACAATGAAAGGTGATAGCAACAAAATCCAGTATTCTATTTGTTTTTTATTTCAATAAAATGAAGATGTCTCTTCTTTCCCTACCCTAAATACTATTGTTATATTATAATTGATTTCCCAATTGACATTTAGATTTGCAAATCAATTTATTTGGGAATTTGTTTATATTTACTTAAAAAACCAATTCTGATTGGGGAAGGTATTCTATTATGATTTTTTGCAAGTTTCAAAGATCAAATCTAGTTTGATGTAATGTATATATGGATCAACATACAAGGGATATCCAAGGACAACATTCATAACTAGGAATTGTTTCCTTCCTTTCACTCATTAATTACCTGCAAATGATGAATATATATATTTTGGGAAAGAGATTGTTATTATTTGAATATGATCTACTAAATTTCCAACCCCAACTAATAAGATATTTTAATCTGCAATAGTTATCAAGGAGGATAGGTTCGGTGGTTAGCATGTGAGGATGAGAGGGTGGTCGATTGACTCATGAAGGAAGAGGAGGATGTGGTGGTGATGTGGGAGGAGACAGAGGATCATTGGCCTCAATAGAGGAATTACAAGACAAAGGTTAATGACCATAGTAATCCCTCCTCTTGAGTATTCTAGCTACAACAACAACATGATGCATCATTAACATCATATCACATGAAAAGGTAACCCATATAATTGTAACAACAGGATCTTATATCATTTATAGGACTTGTACTTGACACACTCCATGTTAACCCAACACTCCAAATAATTGGTATTCCAACTGTAAATGAAATCCATAATTTGTCATAGGTTTACTATTTATATCTAAGGAAACTCATCTACCTAAATAATATCCTTGCTTTGTTGGGTATCAAACTCCCCAACATACATGCAATATCTACAAAATAATAGACAACACTATTTAGACAATTTAAATCAAACGCTACAACAAATTTAATGTGCATTAAATAAGATTAAAAAAAGGAAACTAGATTAATCAAAACATAATGCTAATATTATTGTTGGCATCTAAAAGTTCATTCTATTAGAATTATTGTGCCTTTAGATCATCACGCAATGAGTGCAATCAGATTCTTAATTATTATGCAGTGAATAGGAATGAAAAATACACGCTGAACAAATCAAATCTCAAAGGAAATAGACAAGTATTGCTCAGTTAATTACAATATCATATTCATTACAATATCCAGTGTTACAATGGTGTTACATAAGGAGGAATTCAAATCATTAGGGATGGATTCAAACCGACCAACTAGGTCTAACTGTATATGACTGCATGGCTAACTAAATATGTATAAATCACTATCGGAGCTAACTAGATAAGCTCCAATTGTCTAATTCAGTCTCTTAATCAGTAATAATCAATTAAACTAGTCGAATTGAGCTGGTAGGTGAGAAGTAGGTGAGAATAAACTCCTATCCACATGAAACCATGCAATATTGGTGCTGACTAAACTAGAGGACAAGTAACTAAATGTAACTGAAGCATAACTATGCTTAACTAGTTACCAGCTTCCAACAATTGAAGGAGGGTGGTGTCGAGACTCCTGATTACTCCTAAAATGTAGGGATTGGTCTAGGAGGTGCCTAAACTAATGCATGAAAGTGAATTTAGTCTTAGTTATCCTCTATCATTGTTCCCCACACTCTAGAGACTGGTACATATGGCCCCATTAGGAAAAGTCACCCAATGGTACTAGTGGACCCAATAATAATTAAATGACTTCTAATTTAGGCTAAACTAATCTAATAGAAATTTTGGTCAATGGAGGATTATAAATCCTAATGTCCCCCCTGAACCCTAACTTGTACAACTGTGGGCACTAGAAACAAGGCAAAAATTCACCCATATACAATCTAAAAGATAAAAAATGTTTCTTAATAAATCGAGGAAATAGGGGAAAACCTCATGGGAACCCCCCCCATCAAAATAAGCAGGAAACAGGAAAATACAAGCTATCTTTAGAAGAAAGAAGCTTCCTCCTTAGAAAAATAACTTGGGAAAACACTGTTGCAAATTTGCAGCTCTATGCAGCAGTATGGTTCTTTTGTGCAACAACATGTTGAGGCTATACATGTGAACCTATTAATGTCCTTTTGAACGGATGAATTTATGTGTTTCTTCTGGATGAAAGAGATGGAGAATGATTAATTTTCTTCTTGTGGGCCAAGTGGTTGATCATTCGCTATCATTATGTACAATTTTCCTAGAACTTTGTTGCACCACTTTGTAGGGAGATCACTCATGAGGAAAAGAGACACGTGCTCATTTTTATACTGCGACCTAGTTCTCCTTTTGTCTTCTGGATTCCCAGCACCATCCCCAAATGCATCAATGAGATTTTGAGCCCATATAGGCTTAGGCATTTGGTTTGGAATGGGTTTTGGATCTGGATCTAGAATCACATGAGGTTAAGCCTCAATAACAAGATCATTCTAGATTTGATCCTATTCATATGAATCTAAAACATATAATATATAATAATGATCAAAAGGTGGTGGAATAGTGGTTACATCTTCTTGTTCTTCAGATGGTGGTGTCTCACAAAACTGATCTTCTTCAAACTAAATACTCAGCTCAATGAAGAATTTCGTCATTGCGACCTCCATCAACTTGTATGCTTTTGCATCTTCTGCATATCTCAGTAGAATGCATTTGCTACTTTGGGATTGGAAGGATTTTGTCTTGTCAAGTGGTATTATGGCCTAAGATTTGGAACTAAAACTCTTAGATGAGAGAAATTGGGATTATTCCCATGTAGTGCTTAGAATGGAGTGGGACCAACCACTGATTTATGAGGCACTCTATTATGCAAATATGAAGCACAGTTTACAACTTCTGGAAAAAGATAAGGAGGGAGATTTTTGGCACGGAGAAGACATGTTTCCATCTCCTTCACTGATCTGTTCTTCCTCTCAGCCACACCATTTTGTTGTGGTGTGTATGAAACTGAGTGTTCCATTTGAATCCCCTCTGATTTACAATAACACTAAAACTATATTTTGATTTACTCTCCTCATTTGTCAGATCTTATGGACTTTATATTTTTATTGAAACAATTCTCAACCATAGCTTTAAAAACTTTAAAAATATCAAAAACTTATGATTTATGTTTCATAAAGTAGATCCAATAGTACCTAGAACTATCATCAATAAAGGTGAGGAAATACCCGCAACCATTAATGGATGTTGTGGGCATTGGTCCAACCACATCACTATGTATCAAATAAAGTATAGAGGAAGCTCTGTGTTCCTTTCAAACTTCATACCCCTTCTCTGGATGATTACATACCAAGCAACCGTAACATAGTCCATGAGAAGCTTTGATGAGAGGCAAACCTTCAACGATTTTATCATTGTGAAGTTGTTGTAGATATTTGAAATTGAGATGCCCAAATATATCATGCCAAATATTACTTGTGTTGTTAGCATGAGTTTGTAAAGTTGTAGGAGGTGAGAGAGGAAAAAAATGTGAGAAATCATAAGCTTTAGTAGAATGATTTGCAATACCTTTCGCTATGATATTTCCAGTGGATTTTTCTGTGATCTCAATTGAATTTGAGTCGAATGTAACTCTTTTGGGAGAGATTGTATGGGTCATATGATAAACATACAACAAATTAGCTACAAGGGAGGGAACATATAGAACATTTTTTAACTCACCATGCTGAATTTTAACTGAACCTCTTCCTAATGTTGCAATTTGGGAATCATCCCCCATGTGAATATTAGGCCCTTTTGATGGTGTGAGGCTGAAGAAGGATTCTTTGGAGGAAACCATGTGATTGAATGCTACAGAATCAATTATATATGATGTTGACTAAATAAGGCTAGGATTCAAGGCATGGAACCTTTCATCATCTGTTGTCTGTGGTCCATCATCAGAATTCTTTTTTCTTTATGGAAGAGTAATGTTATTTTGCTTGAGGAGGGAAGTCAACTGGTCAACTTGCTTCTTCATGCAATATTATTCTGGATGAAAACCCCTCATACAATAGGGACACATATTCTTTTCAAAAAAATTCTTATTCCTGGAGCCCGAAGCTCCTTCGGAAGTCTTTTGCATTAGAGGAAATTTGGGGTCTAAAATGGGCCTTATAAGAAAACATGCCAAAATAAGTTCTTATGAGTTAGAATTCAAGAACCAATAGAATTTCAATAAAACAATTCGACCATAATGGTTGAACTGACATATTTGTCATAAAAAAACTACTTTTTTTTTCTTCGTATTTTCGACATATCTCCCTGTGTTTTTACTCAAATTTCAATCAAGAGAGCTTGCTAGATGCATAATTTGATTATGCATCTAACTAGTACCCACACTGCATACTTTTGATGGACCTCGCTACCCCAAAAGCAAGCAATAACTAAAAAAATGT
The DNA here is from genome assembly GCA_001517045.1 of Pseudotsuga menziesii. NCBI lineage: Eukaryota > Viridiplantae > Streptophyta > Pinopsida > Pinales > Pinaceae > Pseudotsuga > Pseudotsuga menziesii. The sequence goes on along the minus strand of LPNX011190724.1, from coordinate 5,593 downwards.
GATGATGACATCATCATCATGTTTTTTTAGGTATTTCTTGTTTTTGGGGTAGTGTGGTCTGTAAAACGTATGCAGTGTGGGTACACATTGGATGCATAATCCAATTCCACATCCAACAAGCTCTTTCGATCGAAATTTGAGTAAAAACATAGGGAGATATGTCGAAAATATGAACACAAAAAGTAGTTTTTTTCTTTCTTCCTCCAAAATTAATAAATATTATTTTATTGTTTTAACTATTATTTTATTCTTTTAACTATTATTTTATTATTTTCCTTAGGAGGCCCATTTTAGACCCCAAAATTCCTCTAATGAATTCTCTTAAATATTTGAATCAAATGCTTTAGGCTCCTTCCCCTTAGGTCTCCCTTTAGCTTGCGCTTTGGTAGAGTCTGTCACTACGAGATCTTCATCTTTGAAAGTCTGGATGACTCCCATATGGAACAACTTGTCTTGCTCCTGTATTAAGGACACAACAAAGAAATCAAGTGAGGGAATCTTCCAATTGGGAATGGAAGTTCTTCTAGAATGGAAGATTGAGACAAATGCATAATACTCGGTACCTAGTTTGCTGAGTATGGAGAGCACATGTTTCTAATCCTTTATTTCTATTCCGCATTGTTTAAATTGAAGTGAAAGAGACTTTAATCTAGTAAAGAATTGATGTATGGTATCGAAACTGCTGGGATGCAAGGATATCAACGCTTTCTCCAGAATGTGTCCTCGAAGCTCATCTTTCTTTCCAAACAAGGCTTCAATATTATCCCAAGATTCCCTGGGAGTCCTCAAACCTTCAAGGTGAAAGAGGAGATCTTTGGATATGTGAGTACATAGATAACCAAAATCTTCATCTAAGCAGTTCAGAAACTTGTTTTTCTCATCTAGATGATGGGGCTCGACCTCCCTTACAAGTATTACCCTGAAGCATCCCTTGTTGCATAAGGAAACTTGCATATATTCCCTCCAATCAACATAATTTAAGGGTTTTATGATCCAAGGTGTAGAAGGTTGAGAATCCATAATTCTCATGCTGGAACAGACAATATCTTCACACAAGCTACATAGCACCTATATAATTTCACTACAAAACCAAAATCATTCAAACTTGTTAGAATCGATCCTTCCCTCTCAGAATGCACACTTTCTCAAGGTCTGGCACACCCGCAACGTCACTCTGACTAAATTCATAGGAAGCAATGCAATCTTTGTGAGACTTCTGTGGAAAGCCAACTGCTTATGGTGTGCGATGGAGAGTATAAAGACTTGAAGCTTTCCTGAGATGGCTCTGATACAATATTAGAATTGTTGTGCCATTAGATCATAAAGAAATGAGTGCAATTAGATTCTTAATTATTATCCAGTGAATAGGAATGAAAAAACACACTGAACAAATCAAATCTCACAGGAAATAGACAAGTATTGCTCAGTAAATTTACAGTATCATCCTCATTACAATATCTGGTGTTACAATGGTGTTACAAAAGGCGGAATTCAAATCATTAGGGATGGATTCGAATCCACCAACTGGATATAACTATATCTGATTGCATGGCTAAGTAAATATTTCTAAATCACCATCGAAGCTAACTAGTTAAGCTCCGGTTGTCTAATTTAGTCTCTCAATCAGTAATAACTAGTTACACTAGTCTAATTGACGTGGTAGGTGAGAATTAGGTGAGAATAGGCACCTATCCACATGAATCCATGCAATACTAGAGCTAGCTCAACTGGAGGACAACTAACTGGATGTAACTAAAGCATAACTAAGATTAATTAGTTACCAACTGCCAACAACTGAAGGAGGTTGGTGTCAGACTCCCAGTGGCTCCTAAATGTAGGGATTGGTCTAGGAGGAACCTAAAATGATGCATGCAAGTGTAGTTAGTCTCATTTATCCTCTATCAGTGTTCCCCATACACTATTGACTGGTACATGTGGCTCCATTAGGGAAAGTGGACCCAATGGTACTAGTGGAACGAATAATAATTAAATGACTCCTAAGTTAGGATAAAATAATCTAATAGACAATTTGGTTAAGGGAGGATTATAAATGCTAACAAATCATAGGTAATATATTGTTTTCACATCATCCCCAATATAGAGTTGCATGGAAGTACTCCACAAGATCTAAGGGTGTGTGCAAGTTGATAAGGGTCTCTTTTGACACATTAGATGCAATAGAAAAATGAAAAAATAGGCATCCCTAAATTTACATGGATATTTTTAGACACATACATAATAAATTTTGGGATGAGTAAGAAAGAACAAATGTAGGAAATTGAATAAAATTTCCAAATATATAATTTTGTCCTATTGAAAATCTTCTTAACTATATAAATTTTGATATTTTTTAAGAGGAAATTTTATTTTGGGACAAATTATAAGGCATATGTTTTTGTGGGTGCAACCTTTGAGTGCCTAAATGATGGAATCAACTTATGAAAACTATTAGACATATAGAGAACAACCAGTACTAGTACACCATTATTTTTCAAAAAATAAAATAAAAATTGAAATTTGTTTTTAATTATCTAAGTGATCAAACCTTGAAAATAGTACGCCAATTGTGGGTGCATCCTTTGAAGGTATAAATGAAATTATTTTGAAACATTTTTTAATAGAATGTAGAGGTTGGTGTCCTTTACTGCACCACACACTATTTTTTGAGAATTGTTGAGAAACGGAAGCGTTATGGACGATTCATTAACAATGTTTTTTTTAGTTAAGGAATCATGACACAAGAAACATAAAACAAAAATAGAAGAATATATATGTTATGTTTATAAATTACTTATTTGAAATATGTATAGAAAATGCTATATGTGCCTAAAATTTAATAAAAAATCATGTTGTGTAGCATACTGTAACCAGTGGCTAAACATATTACAAGTAATGCTCAATTATCCATGGTTTATCATACTCAAAGGAACATGAACGATAAATCCGATGCAATGTCTGAATCAAAGAAATAGGCATAGAAATGCCATGCTAGCATGTGTGAATATTCAAGCATAGTGGAAAGAAACACATATTATTTTGTTTAAATTCAAATATCAATCCCAACAAACCAAAATGTGCAAATGTTGTAGCATTAAAAAATGCCTATGTGATTTCTAAATTTACAATTTTAGTATTTGTCAATTATAACATTAAAAAAAATTAGGGGGATAAGGGTTTAAAGGTAGAAAAGGGGAGGGGGGTGTTAAGGGATTAGAGTGGGAGGGAGTGGTAAGGGGTTAGAGGTTAAGAAAGTGTTGGTAAGGGGTCAAAGGTAGAGAAAGGGGCAGGGGTCTTAGTGAGTTAGAGAGAGACACGAAGAGAGAGAGGGGTGAAGGGATAGACATTGGGAGGTGTTTAGGTGTTAAAGGTTAGCAAAGAGACCATGGTCATTATTTTTCTCATAATGTACACATAGTACATCCTTACCTTGATATACAAGAGTTTTATAAGAGCTTGAATTTTTTGGGTATGGTTGATGTCCCTCACAATCGGTATTCTCCCTATATTCGGTCATCTGGTAGGACGTTGAAAGGCCTGCCTGAAACTTCTTTGTTTTATTGTTGAAAATTTTAAGGGACTTTTAACTCACCTACAAAATTATTATTTGTTGAAGTATGTAGGTTCTTCCAACAACACATATTTAACAAGTGTATCAAATGTTTCCTTTTATGGAATTATTTATCTTTCATTAAAGGAATCAAACTTATCGTGGCTAATGAAGTGGTATGGGGAGCTTGGAAGTGACACCAAATATTATTTCATTCATGAGTCTACTTAGGTGGAAATTATGAATTTAGATCCTCATGAAGGTTGAATCAACATCCTAAAATTATAGAACTTTCTATATCAGAGTCTATTCAGCAGATCTTGCATGTAGTATCAAACCCAACATACAATAAGCTTGTTATCACCACCACACATGTTTTGCACTATTCATATGCAAGTAACTACATATATCCCGAACAACTTAAGAGTATCTGCGAGAATATTCCCCTCATAGTTGAAGCTGGGAATATCATCATGGAAAGAGGATCTCTAAAGTTTCTCCTTCATGTTTCTACAAGTACCTAGGCCAAGTAATGGAAATGAATCCCTCAAATATTCTGGGATTTTCAACCTTTCTAAATATTACCTTACATTACAACCTTGTGTAGGAGGTTTGATGTATTTAGTTAACTATTTTATGTCATTCTTTTGAAGACACTTTGATGTAGTAGACATTCCACAACTATTTTCTTTGAACACCAATCTTCCTATTGTTTCCCATGGTGTAACAAAGGAGAATGCATTTCTTCTATTACAATGGATGTCTTACAATCTCTCACTCTCCTACTCATCCACCTCCACCTAACTTTGATACCCCCTCTCTCACTTTGTGATCCTCTCCGTAACCCCTACTAACCCAATATATAACTCTCTTTCACCCATGCTCCAATTACCCCCAATATCCTAACACCCACCTCGGTTTGTACCTCTAATCCCCCAACACTCCCTCTCTATATATACCTCTAACCACTTACCATCCCCTAATATCTCTCTCTCTCTCTCCTCCCTAAACTCTCCCTTCCTCTCTCTCTCTCTCCCCCCTCTCGTCCCTTACATCTCCCTCTCTCTCCAACCCAAACACCCACACTCGATACGTACACCCCCATTTATCTCTAATCAGCTTAAGTTCCTCTGCAAAACCCTAATTCCCCTCTCTATTCCTCTCTTCCCCCCCCTTTACTCTTCCTCCCTAACTCTTACTAACCCCTTCTCTCACTCTCTTTCACTCACCAACTCATCTAACTACACCTAACCTACACCCCCTAACACACCTCTATCCCATTGGTTATCTCTCTCTCTCTCTCTCTCTCTCTCTCCATCTTCCCCCTAACTCTTACTAACCCTTATCTCACTCCCCTGCTCCTCCACCTACACTTACCCCTGACACCCTCCCTCTCTACCTCTACCTATAACCCCTTTCCATTCCCCAATATCTCTCTCTTTATCCCTCACCCCTTTCCATTCCCCAATATCTCTCTCTTTATCCCTCACCCCTCTTCTTCCCCTGAACTCTTATCAAACCCATTTCTCACTCTCTCTCCCTCCCCTAGTCCTCCACCTATATCTAACATCGATGCCCACCTCTCTTTCCCCTCCTCTACCTAACTCTTACTAATACCATTTATAAATCTCTTTCTCCCCTGCTCCACTTACCCCTGATATCCTAATACACCCCTCTTTCTCTACCTCTAACCCTTTAACATCCCCTCCTATCATTATGTCTCTAATCCCTTATGCCCCCAACCTTTTAACGTTATCATCACCAAACCAAACAATATAGTTGTAATGTTAAATAACGGGTACATATTTTAGGAAACAAAAATGCATACACATTATAGTTACATATTTTTATACACCCCCTCTACAACACCTAAAGAACTGACATTAATCCAACCACCCCTAACCCATAACACTCCCAAAACCTACTAACACTCCCTACTCCTACGTCCCCTAACAGACACACACAACATCCATAGGTCCCCCTACAACTAACACCCCCATCCTCTCTCTCACACACATAAATACCCACATCCCTATGTCTCCCCCT
>LPNX011190716.1:421429-554286 GCA_001517045.1 Pseudotsuga menziesii | reverse complement strand
AATAAATTGCATATGAATGCCAAAATGCGTGTATGATACCTCAATGGATAGAAGATTCGTTGGTGAATTTATGGGTATCAACTTCGCTCAGTTATGTGCTAGGAATGGTAGGGTTTACACCTCTGTAAGGCACAGGAAATTTTTCATTTGTTTGAATGAGGGCTAAGTTTGTTTTTTTAAGCCCTTGACCGAGGTATTTAAATACCTCGGTCGAGGTATTAACAAGACCTCGACTGAGGGTTTGTAAAGCCCTAAATACCTCGGTCAAGGGCTTGATAAAACCTTGGTCGAGATATTAATACCTCGATCAAGGGCTTAACAAGCCCTCGACCGAGGTGCGTTTTTCTGTTTTTGCCGAAATGCGCTTACCAAAAAGTGTTACCCAGGTCCGTGGATTCACCCATATGAGCTTCTCATAATTGATCAACTAGCCAAGGACCCTCTATGCTCTTTAAATAGAGATCATAGACCAATCGAGTGTTAAGCCACGGATCAATGGTAGGTATGATCTAAGAGAAGTTGAACCATTAGATCACACTATGTCTAGAACATATCATGACTGTCGGATTAGAATATTTACAAATGCATACTAATGCATACTAAAGAAACACACTTTTACCTAACGGATATATTACACAAGTTGATCTTAACTAACTCCTAAGTGTCTAAATATCCTAACATCCCCCCTTAAGAACAACTTGGGATAGGATTGAAGGATTTACAAAAGTGACACTATTAGGAGAAGAAAGGAGGCTTTAGAGCCTATCCCCCCTTAAGGACACATTCATGAACTCCTAACATAGACTGAAGTTTAGAAAACTTTGCTTCTGTAAGAGACTTGGTGAAGATGTCTGTAATTTGTTCATCTGTAGGGCAATAGAGCACTTCAATAACATGATCATGAACAAGATTTCTGATTAAGTGCATGTGTATCTCAATGTGTTTGCTGCACTGATGTAGAACTGGATCTTTGGAAATATTGATGGCACTTTGATTGTCGCACCAAAGTGGAGTAGGCTGCTGCTGCTCGAATCCAAACTCTGAAAGGATCTGTTGAGGCCATAAAGCTTCTTAACTGATATTAACTGCGGCTCAATATTTTTCTTCTGCTGAAGAAAGAGCAAGAGCCTATTGTTTCTTACAAGCCTAAGTGATAGGTCTAGATCCTAGACTGAAAACATAACCTGCAGTAGACTTTCGGTCATCAGGATCACTGGCCCAATCTGAGTCAGTGAAGCCAACCAACCAAGGTTCCCCCCTGTACTGTAATGAATCCCAAACTGAATTGTACCTTGAATATATCGAAGTATTATTTTTGCTTCTTTCCAATGACTTTCATGAGGAGTTTGCATATAATGGGAAACACAACCAATGGAAAAGGAAAGGCCAGGATGGGAATGAGTCAAGTATAAAATACTACCAATAAGTTGATGATACAAGGTGGCATCTACTTCAGGGGAAGTACAAGTGGCAAGAAGTTTGACTCCAGACTGGAAGGGAGAGGGGGCTCGTTTACAATCTTCCATGTGGAAGCAACGAAGAAGGTCACAAGCATACTTAGAGTGGGAAAGAAATATTCCTTCTTTGTATTGCAATACTTGGAGACCAAGAAAATAACGCAAATGTCCTAAGTCTGACATTTCAAAATTTTTCTTAAGACTGGATTTCACATGGGTTATAAGTTTAGGGTCACTACCAGTAAGGATAAGATCATCAACATACAGAACAAATATGATGATATGGTTTCCTACTTTCTTGGTATAGACATTGGGGTCAGAATGGCATCTAGGAAAACCAGTGTCAAGGAGAAAGCTATCCATTTTGGTATACCAAGCTCTAGGAGCTTGCTTAAGGCCATATAAGGATTTCTTAAGGAGACAAACCAAGCTAGAGTTATTCTGAACATATCCAGGAGGTTGTTCCATGCAAATCACCATGTAAAAAGACATACTTGACATCCTTTTGATGGACTTCCTAGTTATGTAAGGTTGCAAGGGAAAGAACAAGGTAGATGAAGTTCATTTTTGCTACAGGGGCAAAGGTTTCATTGTAGTCAATCCCTTCAACTTGGGAAAACCCTTTGGAAACTAACATTTCCTTCAGTATTTAAACACTTCCATCCGATGCATACTTATTTATATAGACCCATTTACATCTGACAAGTTTTCTTCCTTTTGGAAGAGGAACATGATCACAAGTATCATTCGCCATTAAGGAACGATATTCTTCATCCATAGCTGCATCCCAATCTGTATTTTTTGAAGCTTCTGCAAAAGTTTCTAAATCATGATTCTCAAAAACTTGAGCCAAAATATAAGAGGCTCGCTAAAAATAAGAATGTTTTCGACATTGATCTCTAGGATCACTGGCAAGATCACCAGCTACTTCACATGTTGAATGGACCCATCGAGGAAGTATTGGTGCTGGTGCAATTGAAGGAACATGAGCAGGCGGAGGTGGATTTTTATCCTCACTGTCATAATCAGAAATTGGAGTTGGAAACCTATCAAGGAAGCTAGAAGAAGAAGAAGAAGAAGGCACAATCACTGAATCAGGCTCGTAGGCCAAAGATGGCACACTCGCCAAGTTAGGCTCGCGGGCCAAGATATTTTCATCAAATTTAACATCTCTTCTAATGATTATATCATGAGAATGTGGCTGAAGAACTCTATAACCTTTTACATCTTCAGAATATCCAACAAATATGCACTTTTCACTTTTAGGCTACATTTCTTTCCGTTTTTCATCTAGAATGTGAGCCCATGCTTCACAACCAAACACACGAAAGTGACTTACATTTGGTTTAATTTTACTCCATGCTTATTCTGGTGTTATACCCCGTAAAAATTTAGTGGGTGTGTGATTAACTATGTAATTTGTATAATTTATGGCCTCATCCCAATATTAAATACTTAGTCCTTTAGATTGGATCATACAATTAGCCATTTCTTTTAAAGTGCGGTTCTTCCGTTCAGCTACACCATTTTGATGTGGTGTATATGGAATAGTGTATTGTTGTTGGATTCCTTGATCATTGAAAAAAGTAGTGAACTTATTGTTAACATATTCTCCTCCATTGTCATATTTTAACTTAATAATTTGATGACCAGATTGTTTTTCAACAAGGGCCTTGTAGGCCAAGAACATGTTAAATACTTCTCTCTTAAGTTTTAGGAAGTAAACCCAAGTGTGTCTGGAGTAGTCATCAATGAAGGTTAAGAAATATTTGAAACCAGAAAATGATGCAGATGGAAGAGGACAACACAATTCACTATGCACAAGCTCCAATGGAACCAAGGCATGCCAACAAGCATGTTTGTCAAAACTTTCCTGATGATGTGTTTCGAGTACACAATCGGAACAAACACCATCCTTGCAAGATACCATTGAAATACTAGTAACCATATTGTCTTTACATAGTTGTTGCAATGAGCGATAATTTAAGTGACCAAATCGTTCATGCCAAAGTTTGCTCAAGTTATCACTATGAGCAAATGTGATGACCCAAAGTTGTTAAATTTGTACAACCTATTAATATCATCATCAGTTCCAGTAGCAAGAACATTTTGAGGATTTTTTAAATCCTTGATTACAACTTGGTGAGGTGTAAATGTCACAGTTTTACTTTCACCTGAATGAGTAATTTGATAGACTGATAACAAACTGCAGGCAATTTTTTGGAACACATAGTACATCACTGAAATGACCATTTTCTACTGGAACTGTTCCAGATCCTACAACACCTAGAGATCTATCATCACCAACAAATATTTGTTTGGTGTTACATTCATGCATAGTAGAAAATATGGCTTGATCTTTGGCCATATGATAAGATGCTCCAGAATCAATAAGCCATTAATTTGAAGTAGAAGAAGAAGATGCAGTATAAGAGTAACCAGAAGCACAAATTGCATGTCCATGAGAGTTAGATTCTAAAGACGAATATAAGCTGATGTGGTGCTTCTTCATTGTTGCTTCCAAGGCTACCATCTTCTTAAAACATTTAGATTCATCATGATTAACTTTCCCACAAAAATTGCAACGACGCTCATTCTTCTTTCCTTTTTTCTTGGATCCTTTGCCATTTTTTAAAGAAGGAGATGACTGAGAGGGTTTGGGACCCTTGTTTTTTGGCTTATTATTGCAAAAATTCTCTTTCTTCGGAGGCTTGGACTTTTCTTTCTATTGGGAAAATAAGGCTTTCCCAGATGTATCTGCATTGTTAATTATTCCATGAATGAGCTTATCTTGCTCTCTAATTAAGGAATCACGAAAGGATTCAAGGCTAGGCTCTTGATAGCTAGTTGCAGTTAAGGATTCTTTCATGGAGTAGAATGTAGATACAAAAATATAATAAGCAGGTCCAAGTTTTGAAGGAATATGATAAATACATTGTTTGTCTTATTTCTTAATCTTGCATTTTGCACATAATAGTCTAAGAGTTTTATACTTAGATAAATAGTCTTGAATGCATGAAAAATCATTTGGATTCAAGGAAAGCAACTCATTTTTAAGTTGATGACCCTAAATTTCATTGTGTTTACCAAACACAGATTACAACTTTTCCTAAGCGAGATTAGGTTCATCAATTCTAGATATGTGGAATCACAAATTAGTAGAGATTGACATCCCAATCAATCCACGAGATTCATCACATCAATTTTCCCATTTAATTTTCTTATCATCATTAGTGGATTCTCTTTCTTTCCCTGAGGTTATCTTGAAAAGTCCCCTACTTCGCAGAACATCCTCCATATGAGATTTCCATAAGAAATAGTTAGAACTTGTAAGTATAATATCACAAGGGGTGTACATACTGTAAAATAATGGATAAAAGAATATAAACTAACTATCTGGATGCAAAGAGCTCGAAAAAATATGCAGTTTAAAAAAAACAACAATTAAAACTGATTCCAGATGATGAAGTTATGCTTGATCAAAGAAAATGTTGAAGATGTCCCCAATAGTGACGTGGAAAATATTAACTTAACCAACTAAAAAAAAGAATCCCCCTCTTCCCAAGATCAACCTTTGACAATCACTTTTATAATAAAGTTGCTTTGAAGTGAATCACTTTTACAATAATGTGACTTTTAAATAGTGTGGCAATAAAATAGAAATTGCATGCACTAAAAAGTAGCTTGATAAGACTTGAACTCAAGAATTATCAAGTTGTAAAGCAAATTTGGACCAAGTGAGCTAATTTTAAAAGATACGTAAAAGTATGGAAAGAGGAAGGGGGATTTTTATTTATTTTTTACTCTTCTCTCTCATTTTCTGTGCTTGCATTCTTTTCCTACAAATCACAAAAAAAAAAAAAACAAAAAAAAAAAAAAAATTCCACACAATGGGGTTAGATCTTGGCTAGCTTACCTGAAAAGTCTAGGTTTTCAAGTTTTCACGCTATTTATGATTTTTTGTGACCACACAAGGTGCACAGCAAAGAGCATACGTAGCCGAGAAGACAAGGAAAAAAAGTTCCCTTACTGTTTCTGATTCGCTGCGACCGCTCAAGGTACACGGAAAAGAGCATATGCAATCAGGGAAAACAACAGTCTAATACTAAAACATAAAATATCTAATAATAAACTGATAAAATATGAGAGATTTAAAAAAACAAATCCATCACTGTAACATTATGCCTTCAAATTTGTCGAAATGGGTGTTTCTAGAGCAAACGGAAATGGTTTTCAGTGAGACAAAAACTATTCCCCAATGGAAATGATGCTCTGGATGCAATGGAATAGATCCCATAGGCCAAAAATGTATAGAAAATCCAAAACCAGAAACCCTTTCAAAGTTTCGACAACACCAGTTCTAGATCTACATCAAAACCAAAAGCGACTCTTCATAAACGCTCTGATACCATGTTTGGGTACAAAGGGTACTCCCAAAAGATTGAACACCTTAAAAAACCAATTCACACAAGTAGATCAAATATCAACACATCGATGCGTGTCATGTGGTTGAAACCCTCGAGAGGGAAATAGTCCACGACCCCAGCCAAATAGCTACTTGGAGAAATTTATTATGCAAAAGAAAGAAAGTTACATATGAGCTTCTCATAATTGATCAACTAGCCAAAGAACCTCTATGATTTTTAAATAGAGATCATAAACCAATCGGGTGTTAAGCCACAGATCAATGGTAGGTATGATATAAGAGAAGTTGAACCGTTAGATCACTCTATGTCTAGAACATATCATGACCGTCAGATTAGAATATTTACAAATGCATACTAATCCATAATAAAGAAGCACACTTTTACCTAATGGATATATTACACAAGTTGATCTTAACTAAATCCCAAGTGTCTAAATATCCTAATAAAACCAGTTTCGCCTTCGGATAGGTCTTAATCTCATGTTCAACAATATGAGGGTCAATACCTGGCATTTCCTCATATGACCAAGCAAATATGTCATGAAGCTCTTTAAATAGCATGGTATACTCCTTGATCTCATCAGGGGAACAACTCGCCCCAATATAGACATTCTCAACTTTGCCAGGATTGTGAGAAATATTGATAGGAATAGTAGGTGATAAATTCTCCATGTTCCCATCAGCCATCTGACTAGGAGAGCTCAATGGAACCATGAGACTACCAATATTCTCGCTAAGAATCCCCTAAATTCATCACGCTCCATGCAGTCGAGTTCAGGAAGAAAATATGATCGATGATGTAATTCTTCCCAAGGTGGCTCAACCCCAAACATGGCCTCAATAATGGCTTCGTCCGATGGGAAAACATCGTCGAGGAAATCATGTGCATGAGACGACTCAACTACCCATGCAGGAAGCACATATGGGTCCTCATCCATCCATGAAGAGGAAGGACTAGGCTCTTCAACTTGACCAAGATTGTCTTGATATGCTAGCATCGTTGCTGGTAACGACACATTCGTTTCGATAGGTCCAATTGAAGGAATTGATGAAGGAATAATCCAAGGATCTTCCATATGGGTAGTGTGAAAAGACACTGAATTCAACAAGTACAAAGCCCCACAAAAACTAGATCCGATCATAAGAATTGGCATGGGACAACTAAAGCTTCTCATAAGAGATAGATACATATCCACACCCACACTCCCAGTTGTCCGCTAAGAATGATCGATAATTAGGATAGAAGTTGCCAATGATACATTAACACTCAAATTATGGAATAACGTTTGATCAATCGTAACTATCTTCCCATTAAATGGAAAGCATACCACTCGAAAGAGAGAAGAGGATACGGCTTGCATACTATACATCCAATTCTAACGCAACAAAAGATTGTAGTCAAGGGGCACATCAACCACCTGAACCTCGATAGCGACGGTATTTCCTCCTAATTGGACCTTAAGAGAAAGAAGAATCCTATGCAGCCAAAATGATCTACCATCAGAAGCTGTCAACAAAGTAGCAGATTGAGACAACTCGGGAGAACCTAGACCCTTCCAACATGACAAAGACATTACAGAAGTAGTAGTGCCTTCATCAATAATAGTGCGTTTGACGATCATATTAAGACAATCTACATGAATCAAAAGATATATGTAGTAAGGCAAGCGAGGCTGTATTCCCATGGTTTCAAATTTGATTACGAAAGAAGAGTTATCAACATTAGCCCCAAGAGCAGAAAGCTAAGCTCTCTTCTGCGGAGGACAAGTCTGAAGTAATTCAAGAGCAAACATCGCACAAAGAATTTTGACCAAATCCTTGACAATGGAATAGTTTTGGGCAGCTGGGGCATTAGGATTGTGCCTTGAACGCTTTAGGAATCCCCTAGGAATGCGAGGTGAAACTTTAGGTTTATCCGTAGGTTTTTCAATACACAAAGGGCTCTCGAGTGGAGCGGGTTCCTTTCCAAGGTCCAGTTGTGACGAACCATAATCCTTCGCACGAGTCACAACCTTAATAGCATGCACCATGTTGACACAACCATGACCAATATTGGCCTCCGGCGGATTTTGATCTCCACCCGATCCACAATGAGGATCAATGGTCCTCGAGTTCATATTTTGATTTTGGGTAAAGGATTAGTTAGCACGGCTTGGCCTTGCGCTATGAACCTCTAGGCATCTTCTGTAAGAGGGCACAAGCAAGTGAGGTGGTCCTCCTTACATAAATTGCAAGGAAACTTTACCTTACGTTTATTCTACTTGTCCCCCCAAGAATTATGAGATTTATTGTCATTATAATTAGCATTTTCATCTTATTCCCACCCTTACGATTATTTTTCCCTTTTTTCATATTCCTTCCAGGCTACGGGTTTCCCTTCTGGTCAAATGATTGCGCAAAAAGTACACTCGCTGATTGGGTAGGTTGAGACAAATCCATGGATTGTCTCGACATGGATTGATTAATTGACAATTGGCTCACTTGTTTCACAACCGAATCCGCAGGTTTGGTACTTATACATCTTATAATGCCATCGGCATGTGGCCCAGGCTTGATCTTGGGATCGAAACTAGATTGCGGAGCATTAGGTATAATCTCATACAAAAGTTCGGATTGAGAGTAGATCAAATCCAACTCTTGTGCCCTAAATATTGCTTGTTCCTTGTTTTGGACTCCAGATGTATAAACATCCTTCGAGATGTAAGGTAACAATGACTTGAGGAACCACTCAAGAATAAATTTTGGTGGTATAAAGGCTTTAATCAACTGCTTCAGTCTATGCCACTCTTGAATATGATCCAAGATATGTGTGGCTTTGTCTTGTTGAAATGTTGACAAGACTTTGGTACGAACGTCGTAATGTACGGGTAGCTGAAATTGATTGAGGAAATTCATGGCAAGGTCATCAAATAAAGCGTATACCCCCCTTGGAAACGTTATATACCATTTCATTGCAGGATCGGTGAGGGTGCATTGAAATAGCCTCAAAGAGATTGAATTCTCATGTAAGGAATTGGAAGAGCACCAAAGGTGAAAAGTATATACATACTCACTAGGATCTTCTCCAGCTTTACCCTCGAACTTGGGAATGTCTGAAGGAATCTTGTTAGAGACGGTCGGCCAGGCCGGGTCATGAGATACCAGATCATTCATAAGTCTCGATAAGTCAGGTAAGTTCAATGTTTCAAGGAAAGGGAGCCTATGTTGAGCCGGTATATGCCATGATCCTTGATAGTTTTGGTTCATGTAAGGTTGATTGATATAAATACCATGGCCTTGGCCATAATAAACTCCTCCCATTTGACCTATATAGGGCTACATGGAAGCATTGTGATGTGGGGTACCTTGATTATGTGGTGCTACAAAGCTATAATTGGAAGAGTTAGTAGGTTGTTGATACCTATATGCATAGGGTTAATAGTTTTGTCCATGCTGCGGTCCATAAGACTGTCCATGAGAAGCTCCATAAGGTGTCCCATGGTATGTCCCATGAGAATTTAAATAGTTAGGGATATGTGGAACTCGAGATGGAGCATAAGATGATTTAGAAACAAGGATATGACCTCCTGACACAACAGGAGGTACTTGAATTTGAGATAGTACCGTGCGGGAAGTTGCAGTATGAACATGGCTAGTAGCAATATTCTAGCCTGAAGGACCACGTGAATGAGGGGGTGGAAGGGGTGTCAAAAATGCATTCGAAGGAGTAGGGTTCGAGGACGAAGGGACATGTGAAGGGATGTAAGTGGTGTTACCAATGGTCACTCATCTCGGTTCTAGTATCCGCATATGATTACTAACACTAGGTCTAGGACGAGCATGTTATATTGCTTCCACCATTGGGATGGAAGGTGAAATGTGAATAGTTCTCCCAAATCTCTCCACATGGAAAGGAATAGGAGTGCCCCCAGGTGTAGTGCTAGGTTCAAATTCCGACTTGACATGATGTGCTATATTGGGTGCAGGGATATCAGACATGCCATAACGAACATGACTATTACTTGTGGGTTCATAATGAGTCTCGTTTCCTGGTAACCAATACCAGCGACCTGTGAATGAGGGATCATAACCAAACTGTGAAGGTATTTCCATTGAAGGATCATATACAGTAGTAGGACCTTCCTCCCCAACCTCGTGAGGTGGAGAGGACATATCTGTAATCTCATCCTCATGACCTCTAATAGTGTGTGAATCAAAGTGAGAAGTAGTCCACCTGAACTATCTATTTCTCTCTTCCAAAGGAGGATGAGATGCGGAAGGTGGAAGTCCTGCTAAGCGATGAGAACGACGAACCGCCATGCCCGAGTCCACAATGAATCAAAAAATGAAAAGACTCGATCTAATTACACAAGCCCTAGGAAAATTAGCGTGCATAGAGCACACACCTATAAAATGTAAAGCCAAATCGCAAGAAAACAAGGGTAGGATATGTGAACTCCCGAATGAAGAAGGTATGTCTCGCCTAGAAGAGGCTTGAGACTCCCATACACAACAAGTGGAGGTTCATAACCAATTATAGTGGTCCTCATCTTCAACGCATATAGCAACTGTGCTGTCCAACCCCTACCTGGACAGGACACCTACATAATAACCTCTATGAAGTACCCCCTTAATAACCTAGGTGAGGCAACTAAGGCCACCTCAATATAATCAATGCTTAGGAGGATAGTTGCAGGTGGGATTGACCATATGGGCAAGGTAGAAAATCCAGAAAATCTTGAAGGAGCCCCTAGATATGAATACTATCCTGGAAATATCTTCGGTGCTACTCAGTTACAACCAGGGGTCATCCCAATCATAACCGCTCACACTGCCTCATGCTTAAATTCCTCGTAAGAGGAGGATCCTAAGAACACTAATTATATAAAGGAATTTCACACTCTCACCTGGACAAACACATAAATGTTTCATTTAGTGGTCTTGGAGAATTTACTCACAATGAACTATTCCAAGACCCTAAAACGTAGTCTTGTTGGTGCACCCTATAAAATAAAAGAGTGTAATTC
The DNA here is from genome assembly GCA_001517045.1 of Pseudotsuga menziesii. Taxonomy (NCBI): domain Eukaryota; kingdom Viridiplantae; phylum Streptophyta; class Pinopsida; order Pinales; family Pinaceae; genus Pseudotsuga; species Pseudotsuga menziesii. Next base: position 543,397 of record LPNX011190716.1, on the reverse strand, counting down.
ATTTTATTATGCGTTGATTTTAATTGGATTATTACTCAAAGGGAAAATGGTCATGCAACTAATGATGTTATGATGCAACAAGAATTAAAATGCGCACCTAACACTCAATGCAAATGCATTGTGTCAAATGAAGAACAAGGTTTGCTACTACGTGAAGTTCAAAATTTTCCTTCAAATGAATATATAATCGTTCCTATATGAAAATTTGACTAATACTCTCCAAGCAAACCTAATGCAAGTACCATGCAAATGCAAAATGCAACCAATGCATAATGATGCAAAAAGCAAATGTTTTTGTATTTTTTGAATTAAATGAGATAAAAAGCAAAAGTATGACTCTACAACCCTCAGAATCTGCAAGCACTACTAGACAACACCCAAGAAAAGTACCAAGGTAAAAGAGACCTAATCCACTAATCCCAAAACAAAATATAGAAAATGAAATGACAAGAACATTTTAAAAAATTTAAACTAAAAAGTGTCTCTGGTCAGAAACAGGGGTGTATACAGACTCCAGAAGCATCCAAGAAGACTCAACAATCATCCAAACTCACCCAACAACACTTAATCTTCCCCAAAAGGAAAAAATCAGGGCATACATGAATTTTTGTAGTAAATTCGTGTATATATGCGGCTATTCTAGGAAACCCCATGTGTACACGTGACTGTGAAGGAAAAACTCACGTACAAGAAGAAAAAGAGATAAAACGAAGGAAAACAGACAAGTTGAGACACAATTTACTCCTGTAAGACAATACTGGGAAAACATGCCACCAGACCCGACTCAGAAACATAGAAATCAAAGCAATTAAAGAACATTGAATGTCGACAAAATCCCCAAAGGAAATGACTAGGAATTCCCCAGTATGGTCGCCAATTCTGTTACGGAGAAAAACTTTCTATGGCTTGGGGTGTACCACAATAAACAGAGTAACCACAAAAATCAATCCCTTCCCAATATGCAAGATAAATAAAACATATAACACTAAATGATCTTGAAAAATACCTTATTCCGGATGGTTGATGTAGATCCCCGTTAGCTTTTCCAATCCCGCTTGAGCTAACAATTTACTTTCTCAAAAATCATCAAATAAGACAAGCATGCTATATAATGGTGTTAGACCTACTCTAGCATATATAATCAATAATGTATAAGAAATTAAAAGAATCCATGGATTCAATATTCATTTAAATGCACATCATTGGATAGGAAAATATATTTATATTAATATAAATCAAATATTACAGGAATGACAACCTCTGTCGGCATGTCTACGAACCAGAGAAACTAAGTCCTCTACCTGGGCCTCCATCGCCTCAATCCTCCATCTCTCGATAGCAAGATCACAAGAAAAAGAAAGATTGGGAAGAACACCAAGTGCTCCAAGGGATAAAGGGATGTAGAATCAAGTTTAAGCAAGCTACAGCAACAATGGACTATAGTTTTCTTGCTCTTCAATTCCTCCTCCTAGATGTATCCAAAGGGTTCCTTATATAGTTCTTCAATGGGGTAATGGAAGGTCAAATACGAGCAATATCAAGGCATATGGAAGGCCAGGAGACAAGTGATTTGGATCCACATCAAGGAAAACTCCAAAAATATTTGGCCTTTTGTACATATCTAGATGTATGTGGGTTTAACGATTATATCTGCATGTATACACGAAAGAGGGTTAAAAAGTCGTGTATAGCGAATAACAGGTGTTTTTAGGGATGATCTTGGAAACATCAACGGTACAAAAATAATCCATGGGATCCAACGAGTCTGTAGAGGGACAGGGAAGGCCATAAATGTGTGATCTAACATGTATGGTAAAATCAGTTGTAACATCAGGATTTATAGGTATTTATTAAAATTGGAGAAAGAATTGGAGCATGAAAGTAGAGGAGAAGTGTCATACGAGTTAATAAACCACTAAGATGAGTTGGAGGAAGGCCATGGAGGGAAATTCGACATTCTGAAGCCTCATTAAGTTAATAAAAGGATTTCACGGGGAAGGATAATATATTTTTATCATTTTTTAATTGGACTTTGTCATTTTGGATAGCTTTTGCTTGCCCATTGCACGGTGAGTGTTCAGTCTCCCTGCTTGTGAGCAAAATTCGAGGGAGTTGGATTCCTTTCCAAGTTGGTTGATGGAGAGGATATTCAGACCTATTATTGGAGGTAAATAAAGGTGTTCTATTTTCAGTTTGAACTTCCATATAGTTTTAATTCTCATCTATCTCCCTATTCTCTTAAGTTCCTTCTTCTCCATTCCCCCACACTCTAATTTTGATGGCGCACTTGTTGGAGTGATGCTTGCACTTTGCTGAGTATATTTAATTCCCAAGATTGGTTATATAATGTATGTCTCTGTAATATTTCTTCCATAATCTATGTAATTGGAAATATTAGAAATTCATGCATGAAAGGCTTGCATTGATGTGCTCTTAAATGTCTAGTTTTTATGTATTTGGGTTCCATTTTAAAAGAGTTGTATATCATATTTTTATAAGTACGTTTATATGAGTTTTATGATGATTTTGTATCCATAAATTATATATGAATCTGTAATTTTATGACCATATGCGCTATAGATCGAAATCCAATAAATTCCAGTGTGAAAGGCTTGCATTCCCATGCTCTTGAATGACTAGTTTTCATGTATTTGGCTTCCATTTTAAAAGAGTTCTATATTAGATTTGTATAAATACTTTTATATGAGTTTGATAATTATTGGGTAGACATAAATTATGTATTAACCTGTAATTTCATGACCATATTCTCTATTAGCTCAAAATCCAAGAAACTATAGTGTGGAAGGATTGCATCCCCATGCACCTCTTGAATGACTAGTTTCAATGTATTTGAATTCCACTTTGAAAGACTTAATATCACATTTTTATGAAGGAATTTATATGATGTTGAATACTATTGTGGAATCCATTTTATTTTTGTTTATTTTACTTATATGTCATGTCATTATATTAACAATTCAATCTACTTTTCATGAGTCAAAATCTAGCTATTAATACCATTTACCCTTATGAAAATTCACCGAAAGTTACCATATGTATGTTGTGCCTCATAAAAAGTTAGAAAATATTAATAACCATGAATAATGAAATAAATTTATGTATGATATGCACCCCCATACTCTGTTCTCTACTTTTGGAGGGTTTTACTGCATTTGCAGATCCAAAAGTGTCATCTTCCCTTGGGGGTTTTAACATCAATTTTTCTAGTGTTTTTGTTCATCTTTACCTAGGGTGAAAATAAATTTTTAGAATCATTTGGAATTTTTATCATAATTAATAATATGAATCATGATGTCCCAATACCCATCAATCTCTTTGATACAGAATTTGAATTCATTTGGGTGCATTTGAATCAACTTGGGTTTCACTAGTATAAAGTTAGAAGTTGGACAAACTTTGTAAACTTGAATATCATGTCAAAATTATTTTCCAGATTCAACCCTTAAGTGTTTTAGTTTTTTTAGGATGTTTTAAATCCCATAGGTTCCTTCCATAGCAAATTTGGAAAGGTTCGGTGGTGTTTGGAACCAAATCAAGAAATACTAGTTTACTACTTTTTCCTAGTTTCAAAATTAGACCAAGCATTGAAGGAGGAGGTATGTGAGTTGTTTGTGAAAAGTAATAAACCATATAATACTAAGAAACTGCATATATCAGTTTTTCAATCCTATAACAACATAATATCACTTCCCTTGAGCTTCCCCAGTTATCTCATATCCATGGATTCAGTGTGAAATCCATTGTCAATGAGGGTCTTGAGAAAGATTGTTTCCAATGTCAAAAATTTTAAGCCTATTTAATATATTTTGGATAGTGTGCCTAATTTATCCAAAAATGGACATTACATTACTCACTTCCAAAATATATGTCTAGTGTATATCTCATATCTAAGGAAATTATTCTTGAGTTATGGAATCTCTTGTGAGAATGCATCCTTGACATATTCCCATACATAGCATCATTTTTCAAGTTTTATATATTGTGTATTTTCAATTTTATGTCGATCAAGATTTGTAGCATGATTTCATTCATCTAGTTTTGTTATTACTAACCTTTAATGACCCTTTCAGTGTCTTCCTTGTAGATTTGTAACCCCACTGTTATATTTATCACGGTCTCTACAATATATGGGGGATTTGATTATTGTTTATTCCCATTTTATTCTATATTTTCATTTTATTAATGCATATTTTCTCCCATGGTATCTATTTATGATTCAGAAGAATATTACAAATCATTTATGGTGATAAATTTCTTGGCTTGAATCATGACTTGGAATTTCTAAACTCAACTATTTGAATGGTATTCTTCACTACCGTTTATTTGGTTATGTATTTGGAAAAGTGTTTATATACTTAAACTTTTTAGTTTCATTATAATTTCAGGAAAAAAATTTATGTTTCATGCAGTTTGGAAACAACCCAAATTGACTTTTTTGTCAAATCAAGTTTTCCATCTCTTTTGTGTTTAAGTTTTAGAAGTATTTGAAGAACTCATTTATAAAATGACCATGGGTAGGTTTTATCCTTCCGATTATATTTTCAACTAAAAAAAAAAGATTTTCATTCATGAGCTTAAAATGTTGGTTGTGTAGCTTGATCTTCCTCATTCGAAGATATTTTCATTCAACCGTGTTCGTACCTTGGTTTCATATGTTTTTTAAGTGGATCCTAGTGGGTGTTCAGGTGCATCACCCCCCTTCCTCTATGGGGGATCATCCCCCATCCTTGGATGGTTAAGGGCTCGTGATCCTACAATGAGGGTTTGATGGGTGGACCACCAAGAAAGGGGGTTTAAGGGTGAATCCCCCAAAACAATTTTGTTGGGTTTTCTTATTTTTCCAATGGTTTACAGGTCCATGGTACTGGGTATCCTATGGTATTTTCCCATGGTAATCCCTATTTAAAATTAAGGCATTGTATTAAAATTATGTATTGTATTATAGTGTTGACAAAGGTCATTGTATCTATGAGAGAGTGAAGAAGAAGTGCAACTGATGTGTTGCAGGTTGTATCCCTTAATTTTGTTGGATGGTATAATAAAAAGGAATGACAAGTTTTGTGTATAATTGGCGCATATTGGGTGAACCAAATTATATTCATTCCTCTTGTACTATGTTCATTTGTTTTATATTTTCATCATGTTTATTTTATTCCTATGCGATCCTATGTTTATAAAACTTAAGGTTAAAAGATGCTTCTCTCTGAAAGTACCATTTTTTCCTAATTCATGTGCTTTTCCTTAAATTACATCTTGTCTCAAACACCAACATCAACCACCTATAGAACAAAATCTATGGATAAGAATAAAAACATTTGTAGTAGAAACTTATCATGCTTATGGCAAGCATTAATCATAAAATTTCATATATATAATCTGATGGTCAGGTCAATTTCTATAAATTCCTAGAATTTAATACTACTCTCATTTAATCTTTTATAAACTTGAAACATTTGTTAAAAACTACTATCTCTTATACTAAGCATTTCTAGGAAATCTTCATTTCAAAAGAAATGTATAGATTGATGAATAAGTAGAATGATTAAACAACAACAACAAAATTTTGGGCTCTTTGCTCATTTTTCATTCCTGCAAAATTTCCAAAATCCCCCCAAAAATGTCCCTAAATAGTGGATTTTGGTTGCTTCATTCCCCATTCTATATTGATATTTATGAAAAAATATCTGGAGAATTTCTTTATTCATTTTCATATAATACAATATCTATTATTTTATCATCAACTAGGCTATTGGGTGGATTTTTTTTATCAAGGTCTTTAGAAACAATTAATTCCCAATTTTTGAAAACAATGGGTTGAATCAAGAATCTAGCTTCAATGGAATTTTTGTATCCATCATCACTGGATATTCACCCTCAAAAATTTTATCTAAATCTAATAAAATAAGGTACTATTATATTACCAAAAAAAGAAAATTACTCTAGACTTTTTTTATAATATTTTCTATGCTACTGAAGTGGCACACTCCTGATAAGAAATTTGACATGATATGTGGTGATGTCGCACCATGTTCACCTATGCCAGACATGGTATCCCTTGGTGTTTCCCTGTCATATTTTTTTGGCCCCTTTGTCCATGTCAATGAACCACTAGATATTCTGCATGGAAATTTGTTAACATTACATAGATAATCATATGGTAGATTATGAGTCATCGATATCCTATATTAGGAATTATATAATCCATTCACAATAGGAAAATTCATTCTCTACCCTTACCTTTAACAATCCCATAGATTATATTTTCCATCAATCTAACCCATGTGCAATAAAATCACGTTCATTGATTAGATCACCCTCTTTATTATAACTCATGCATGTCATGTTGTGTGAATGATCAATATCTAAATATATGAATTGCATGATTTGATCTCGTAAATTCATAACATTCATATGGTAACTAATGATCACCTTGTTTTGTGTGAATGATCCAAACTTATAGATCAAACATTCTTAATAAATCTCAGTTGTATGATAGCATGACCCCTTATATTGTGTTTTTGTTATGTTCCTTTGCACAAATGGTTAGTATATATTGATCTGGTCTACCCAATATAATATTGTTCATTACTGGTGATGGTATCCATGCTAATACCTATCAAGTTACTTTTGCATAAATGGTTCATATTTGATGGTATGAGAAGCTTTATTTAATAATTTCCATCAATTATCCTTTATCCCTTAAATAATAATGTAAGTCATATTTTAGAACTAAGATTTTATTAGTTAGCACAAATTATATATATTTTTATTGTATATAGGTTTTCCCAAATTTCCCCAAATCAAACTTTTCAATTATATTGATACCAGCAAGATCTAAGAAGATCTAGCCAATGGATCTATTAATAACATCTAAAATCTTTTTTTGAATGTAAATGTTGGTTAACCCCTATATATCCTTAATGCTACAACCCATAGCTATGGTATCACTCTGTAACATCAACATATATCATTCTATCCTCTAAATGGGTAGTTACAAATTCTACAATTCAAAAATACCCCCCCCCCCTCCAACATGGATATTGTTACTTTAATTTAGAACTTATTTTGACCTCCATGAGTATCAAAAGTTAAGCATTTCATGTGTAGGTGCATGAATATAATAAACCATTGAATTAACAACTATATTTGGCACACACAACATGCATCAGCCATCATATTTATAACAAGAAGTAAACATAATTTTGGACATCACTAGACAATGTTGAATACCTATATTTCAAGAAAATAAGATCAAATAAATTGATTGTGTAACAATTCTTTTCTACCCAATAATATTCATGAACTACAATACGACCACCAAACTAGGCTATGAGGCTACTAGGGTAAAGGAAACACATACAATTTTCAGTCTCTGTTAACCCAACACATTTTCTTTAATTATTAGCCATAATTCTCACCACATAGCACTATGTGCATCTCATTCATCAATTCCAACCATGGATTCTTTTCTACTAGCTCACATAAAAGAAGGAAAGCATGGTCTTTATTTGCTCAATACTCCCTCAGAATACCCAACCGTTATAGTTCTCTTAGGAATACACAAGTATCAAATATATATTGGGTAAATGTTTCATAACTTTCCCAACCCCTCTTATCACCTACAACCATCCTCTTTAATCTAATGTCTACAATTTCCTCATCATGCTCTTTTTTTAGGTTTACATCATAGTTTGGTACTTGGCAATGGGGAGGACAACATGAAAAGCTATTTAGTATCTAAATTTTGCATGGAAAATTAGTGATACACTCCAGTGGAGATTACAAGATTGGTGAAAAGATAGTTGACATTACTTTTGACCATATAATGAGGAACTGTTACACATTTCATAAAAGGGATATTCATCCCACACTTCCATAACTAACGAGAATACTTTCCCACGAACCTCCTACTTACATGGATTGACACAATTTAATAGTTCAATGGATTTAATGACATGTTTAAGGAACATGTTAGAAATTGGATGACGCTTAATTTTGACATTTGGAAGAAGAAAGTTTACCTCAACATAGGCCACCTTTCCTCTTCCCCTATATTTGAATCATAACCGCTTATGATATGTTCTTTTATTTCACCATTACTTATCTAATATTGCCTCTGTTGTGAATACATGCTACTTTCATGTTGAGCACTTGAGCAACAAGAGAAGGATGATAAATTAGCTCCCAAATACTATTGTCCCTAGTGTGTTGCATAAGAATGGAAGTATGGATTAAAAATTGGACTTGTATCCATCTTCACATGTACTTCTAGTCTTCTATGTTTCTTGCCTAGAAAAGGTAATTAGTGAAAATATCACAGACCACACTATTTTACTAGAGATTGATGTAGAAGAGAAATTGATACGAGAACCTTAAACAATCATTGACACAAGCATCATGCAACTGCAAAACTGAGAAATCACTATGTACCTCATCTAGCGGAAAAGACTTCCAATAGAAGAGATGACATGGGAATATGATTTAAATTCATGTAGAAACATCTAGATTAGATCAAGTGTTGAGGACAACACTTATTTGAAGAGAAGGGTCACATTAATTCCTATATGTTATGACACTAAATTTATACTATTATATTAGCTTTGTATTTATTGGTTAGTTAGGATATTAATTGTAATTATAAGGTTAGCTATAAATGTAAATGCACTCTTTTTCTCCTATATATATAACAAGGTTATATAGTTCACTATAATAGCATAATCTCTTGTGTATTTTATGCATTGTGAAATGAGGTTCCCCCTTGAAGGTGCATTTCTTAAGAAATATGATTATTCTCACTTCTTATTTTATGCTCTTTTAAGAATTTGGAGCATAACAACCTATACCAATATAATGACTTCATCAATAAATAAATAAAAGATGATTTATTAAGAAACAAAATTCAATGTTAATTGCTTTTAATCTATCCCCTCTTGTATAATCTATCAAAATTGTGTTGAGGCCCTCAACAATGCATGATGAGAAAGAGTAGAACAAAAAATGGGAAAACATATGTTCCCATGTATGTTCTAAAAAATATAAATCCTAATCCATTAATAAGTACAGAAATAGATGAGAATATTTGACATCCTTCGAACTATTTAGCCGACAGTAAATTAAAGCCAAAGTGGAGTAGAATTAACCTAGGTTGCATCCAAATTTCCTTATAATGGCCATTGGTCAAATTGATATTTATAACCATGCTAAATAAATTTTCAACTTTAATAAAACCATAATGTTTTAGAGAACCCATAATGTTTTTTAGAGAAATCCCTATTAGAGGGTTGATGTTAGTTCTCTTGAAATTTAGTTTTATAAACAACATTACATAAAAAAAATACTAAATTTCATTATTCTAAAAAGGAAGGATCTTTTTTATGGAAAAGAATAAATAAAATAATCTTTTAAAACTAATAGGGCTTTCCAAGAATTCTTTGATTACCACAATCAAGACATCATTTTCTAAAATCTTATAAATAGAAAAGTCTATAGTCCAACCATCTAGACTATGGAAATCCATATTCTCTGTAGACTAAAATCCAATAAATTATATTGAGAAAGGATTGCATTACCATGGTCTTGAATGACTATTTTTCATGACCATATGCTCTGTAGATGGAAATCCAATAAATTCAATTGTGAAAGGCTTGCATTCCCATGCTCTTGAATGACTAGTTTTCATGTATTTGGATTCCATTTTAAAAGAGTTGTAAATCACATTTGTATAAGGATTTTTATCTAAGTTTGATGATGATAGGGTAGAAAAAAATTGTGTATGACTCTGTAATTTCATGAACATATTCTCTGTATCTCGAAATACAATAAAATATAGTGTGAAAGGATTGCATCCCCATGCTCTTGAATGACTAGTTTTAATGTATTTGGCTTCCACTTTGAAAGAGTTAAATATCACATTTTTACAAAGGAATTTATATGATGTTGAATTATATTGTAGAATAAATTTTAATTTTGTTTATTTGATTTATATTCCATACCATTATATGAACCATTCAATTTATTTTCATGAGTCAAAATATAGCTATTAATACCATTTCCCCTTAAGCAAATTCACTGAAAGTTACCATATGTATGTTGCTCCTCATAACAAGTTTTAAAGTATTAATAACTATGAATAATGACAAAAATTTATGTATGATATGCACCCCCATAGTATGTTCTATAATTTTGGATGGTTTTACTGCATTTGGAGAGCCAAAAGTGTCATATTCCCTTGGGGGTTTTAACATCAACTTTTCTAGTTTTTTTGTTCATCTTTACCTAGGTTGAAAATCAAGTTTCAGAAGCATTTGGAAAGTGTATGAGCCTTAATAATATGAATTACTATGTCGCAATACCAATAAATCTCCTTGATACAAAATTTGAATTTATTTGGGTATATTTGGATCAACTTGGGTTTCACTAGTCTAAAGTTAGAAGTTGGACAAACTATGCAAACTTGAATATCATGTCAAAATGAGTTTTACGATTCAGCCATTAAGTGTCTGAGGTTTTTAGGATTTTTTAAATCCCATAGGTTCCTTCCATAGTAAATTTGGAAAGGTTCGGTGGTTCTTGGAACCAGATCAAGAAACACTAGTTTACCACTTTTTCCTAGTTTCGAAATTAAACCAAGTATTGAAGGAGGAGGTATGTGAAATGTTTGTGAAAATTAATAAACCATTTAATATTAATAAACCGCATATATAATTTTTTCAATCCTATCAAAAGATAATATCACCTCCCTTGAGCTTCCCCAGTTGTCTCATATCCATGGACTCAGCGTGAAATCCATTGTCAATGATGGTCTTGAGAAATATTGTTTTCAATTTCAAATTTTTTAAGCCTCTTTAATATATTTTTGATAGTGTGCCTAATTTATCCAAAAAGGGACATTACATTAATCACTTCCAAAATACATGTCTAGTGTACATCTCATATATAAGGAAATTATTCTTGACTTATGGAATATCTTCTGAGAATGCATCCTTGAGGTATTCCCATTCATATCATCATTGTTCAAGTTTTATCTACTGTGTATTCTCCTTTTTATTTCTATCAAGCTTTGTATCATGATTGTATTCATCTAGTTTTGTTATTGCTAAGCTTTAATGACCCTTTCAGTGTCATCCTTGTAGCTTTGTAATTCCACTCTTAGACTTATTATGGTCTCTGCAATATCTGGGGGATTTGTTTATCTTTTATTCCCATTTTATTCTATATTTTAATTTTATTAATGGATATTTTTTCCCATGGTATCTATTTATGACTCATAAGGATATTAAAAATCATTTATGGTGATAATTTCCTTGGCTTGAATCATGACTTGGACTTTCTGAACTCAACTATTTAAATATTATCCTTCACTACCCTTTATTTGGTTATGTATTTGGAAAAGTGCTTATATACTTACACTTTTTAGTTGCAATATAATATCAGGAAAAAAAAATATGTTTCATGCATTTTGGAAACTACCCTAATTGACATTTTTGTCAAATCAAGTTTTCAATCTCTTTTGTGTTTAAGTTTTAGAAGTATTTGAAGAACTCGTTTAGAAAGTGACCATGCATAAGTTTTATTGTTTGGATTATATTTTCAATTAAAAAGAAACATTTTCATTGATGAGCTTAAAATGTTGGTTGTGCAGCTCGATCTTCCTAATTCAGATATTTTCTTATTCAACCATGTTTGTACCCTAGTTTTATATGTTTTTTAAGTGGATCCTAGTGGGTGTTGAGGTGCATCACCCCCTCCACATATGGTGGACCACCCCCGTGGTTGGATGGTTTGGGGGCTAGTGATCCCCAACGGGGGTTCGAGGGAAGGACCACCAAGAAAGGGGGTTTGGGAGTGATGCCCCCCAAATAATTTTTTTGGTTTCTTTATTTTTCCAATGGTTTATAGGCCCATGCTACTAGGTATCCTATGGGGTTTTACCATGGTAATCCCTCTTTAAAATGAAGGCGTTGTATTAAACTTGTTTATTGTATTATAGCGTTCAGAAATGTCATTGTATCTATGAGAGAGTGAAGCAGAAGTATAGCGGATGTGTTGTAAGTTGTATCCCTTAATTTTTTTGTATGGTATAATAAAAAGGAATGGCAAATTTTGTGTGGACATGGCCCATCTTGGGTGAACCCGGCTCTCTTGTACTATGTTCTTGTGTTTTTTATTCGCATCTTGTTTATTTTATTTCTATGCAATATTATGTTTATAAAACTTAAGGTTAAAATATGTATCTCTAAGAAAGTACTAGTTTTTCTTAATTTGTGCACTTTTCCTTAAATTGCATGTTGTCTCAAACACCAAATCAACCACCTATAGAAAAAAATGTAGGGATAGGAAGAAAAACATGTGTACTAGAAACTTATAATGCTTATTGCAAGGATTAATCATAAACTTTCATATATATAATCTGACAGTCAAGTCAATTTCTATAAATTCCTATAATTTACTAATTTTCTCATTTAATCTTTTATAAACTTGAAACATTTGTCAAAAAATACTATCTCTTACACTAAGCATTTCTAGGAAATCTTCATTTCAAAAAATTTGTTCAGATTGATGAAGAAGAAGAATGATTAAATAAAAAAAATTGTTTTGGGGGATCTTCACTCATTTTTCATTCCTGCAAAATTTCCAAAATCCCCTCCAAAAATGTCCCTAAATAGTGGATTTTGGTTGCTTTCTTCCCCATTCTATATTGATATTTATGAAAAAATATCTAGAGAATTTCTTCATTCATTTTCATATGGTACAATATCTATTATTTTGTCATCAACTAGGCTATTGAGTGGATTTTTTTATCAAGGTCTTTAAAAAAATTAATTCCCCATTTTTGAAAACACTGGGTTAAATCAAGAATCTAGATTCAATGGAATTGTTGTATCCATATGCACTGGGTATTCACCCTCAAAACTTTTATCTAAATCTGATAAAATAAGGTACTATTATATTACCAAAAAAGAAAATCATTCTATACTTTTTTTATAATATTTTGTATGCTACTGAAGTGGCACATGCTTGATCGGGCATTTGACATGTTATGTGGTGATGTCACACCATGTTCACCTATAAAATATGTGGTATCCCTTGGTGTTTACCTGTCATATGTTGTTTGGCCCCTTTTTCCATGTCAATGCACCACTAGATATTCTACATGGAAATTTGTTAACACTACATAAATAATCATGTGGTAGATTATGAGTCATAGATATCATATATTAGGAATTATATAATCCATTCACAATAGGAAACTTCATTCTCTACCTTTACTTTTACACAATTCCATAGATTATATTTTCCATCAATCTAGCCCATGTGCAATAAAATCATGTTCATTCATGAGATCACCATCTTTATTATAACTCATGCATGTCATGTTGTGTGAATGATAAATATCTAAATATATGAATTGAATGATTTTATCTCATACATTTGTAACATTCATATGGTAACTCATTATGACCTTCTTTTGTGTGAATGATCAGACTTATAGATCAAACATTTTCAACAAATCTCATTTGTTCATAACATGACCCCTTATATTGCGTTTTTGTTATGTTCCTTTGCAAAAATGGTTGGTATATCATTGATCTAATCCACCCAATATAATATGGTTCATAAATGGTGATGGTATCCATGCTAAGACCTATCAAGTCACTTTTGCATAAATGGTTCATATTTGATAGTATGAGAATATTGATTTAATAATTGCAATCAATTATCCTTTATCTCTTAAATAAGAATGTGCATCATATTTTATAACTAACCTTATATTAGTTAGCACAAATTATATATATTTTTATTGTATATAGGTTTTCCCAAATTTCCCTAAATGAAAACTTTTATTTCTATTGATAACAACAAGATCTAAGAATATCTAGCAAATGGATCTATTAATAATATATAAAATCTCTTTTTGAATGTAAAAATTGATTAAGGCCTATAGAGCCTTAATGCTACAACCAATAGCTATGGTACTAATCTGTAACATAAACATATACCATTCTATCCTCTAAATGGGTAGTTACAAATTCTACAATTCAACCCCCACCGCCCCCCCCCATGGATATTTTTACTTTAATATAGAACTAATTTTGACCTCCATTAGTAACAAAAGTTAAGTATTTCATGTGTAGGTGCATGAATATAAGAAACCATTTAATTAACAACTATATTTTGCATACAGAACATGTATAAACCATCATATTCATAATAATAAGTAAATATAATTTTGGACATCAATAAACAATGTTGAATACTTATATTTTAACAGAAGAAGATCAAAGAAATTGGTTGTGTAACAATGCTTTTCCACCAAACAATAGTCATCAACTACAATACCACCCCCAAACAAGGCTATGAGGATACTAGGGTGGAGGAAAGACATACAATTTTCATTCTCTCTCAACCCAACACATTTTCTTTCATTATTAGCCATAATTCTCACCACATAGTACTATGTACATATCATTCATCAATTCCAACCATGGATTTTTTTCTACTAGCCCACACAAAATAAGGAAGGCATGGTCTTTATTTCCTCAATACTCCCTGAGAATACCCAAACATTATATTTCTCTTAGGAATCCATGACTATAAAATATATATATTGGGTAAATGTTTCATAACTTTCACAACCCCTCTTCTCACCTACAACCATCCTCTCTAATCTAATGTTGACAATTTCCTCATCATGCTCTTTTTTTAGGTTTATGTCATAGTTTGGTACTTGGAAATGGGGAGAACAACATGAAAAGCTATTTAGAGTCTAAATTTTGCATGGAAAATTAGTGATACACTCAAGTGGATATTACAATATCGGTGAAAATATAGTTGTTATTACTTTTGACCATATAATCAGGAACTCTTACACATTTCATAGAACAAATATTCATCCCACGCTTCCATAACTAATGAGAATACTTTCCCACTAACCTCCTACTTACATGGATTGACACAATTTAATAGTTTAATGGATTTAATGACATATTTAAGACACATGTTAGAAATTGGATGAGGCTTAAGTTTGACACTTGGAAGAAGAAAATTTACTTCAAAATAATCCCCTTTCCTCTTACCCTCTAGTTGAATCATAACCCCTTACGATATGTTCTTTTATTTCACCATTACTTATCTAATATTGCCTCTATTGTGAATACATGCTACTTTCATGTTGAGAACTCGAGCAATAAGAGAAGGATGATAAATTTGCAGCCAACTACTGTGGTCCCTATTCTATTGCATAAGAATGGAAGAATGGATTAGGGTTGATGCACGATCATGGACTCCTTTAAAGACACTTTAAATTCCACATAATACTAGAAAAACATGGAACCTCTGACTTTAGGTGAGAATTAGTGGTACTTCCCTAACGTATTTGAAGATGAAGTAAAAAGACAAAAGATAGGTAATTGAATCATATTTTGTAATATATAACATTTATGTAGAAACAATGTGTGTAATTGATTATAAAATTAGTTTCGATGAAATTGGGTTTTCAAAATTTCAGCACATCATAACATATATGTTTGTGCAGGTGCAACAATATATGAGGTAAATGATGTCAATTTTGTATAAAATATTGCATACATGTAAAGGACATATGGGCATAGTGCAACACTATTGATTCATATCGTTTGATGAATTCTTTTTTTATTATTAATTATTGATGTCAGAAAAGATTGAAATTAAAACGTTATGTGTGGGTGCAACACTTTAGAGGCAAAAATTAATGAAATCCTTGATTTCTATATATAATATTGTAGATATCTCTCTCTCCTAGTGCAGCATATAGTTTTCGTGGAAAATGGTGAAGGTAATCAAAATTTATATAAAAAACAATCAATGTATCTATTTTCGAAAACTAACCTATTTCATTTAGAAAAATAATAATAAATAATTAAAACATACATTGAAGGAAAACAATACATATTCAGAATTGTAAAATTGTACTCTACAATATTCTAAATTTTCATAAAAAAAAACTATGTTTGTCAAAGCAAAACACGCCATTGAAACTTAGCATATTGATAGAATTCTAAAAGACAGGAAATAGCCCTCATTTTTATGTCCTATCCAACAGGTTCGGTAGTCCGAAGCTAATTCCAAACATAATGGCAAACCTTATTCTTGCAAAGTTTTTAAATTTTTAAAACACGCATATGCGTTATAGTTTATTCATATCACATATGGGATATAGCGCATATGGGATGAAGGGAGGAGAAATATAAGGGGGAGGGAGGGATGTTTATGGGAAGTATATGAGACGGGGATGGAGGGAGGACATATATGAGGGGGGATGGGAGATATAGGAGTGGTGGATAGTTTCTCATCGATTTTTGCAAATGTACGATCCATAGAATAGAACAGATCATCTGGTACAAGAAATATTCAAACAAGTGTGTGTCCATCAGTGTAATGAGTGTTTATATGTGTTTTAAAGATTTCGATGGTTTTCAATATTTAGTAATTAGTATTTATAGTAGGCAGGAGAAATCTCATTTCTATCATCGTCATCATCGTCATAATCATCATCATAGACATAGTCATCGTGATCATCATCATCAACATCATTGTTCATCATCATCATCATCCTCATCATCATCATAGTCATCATCATAATTGTCATCATCCTCCTCCTCCTCATCATCATTGTCCATCATCACCATTCCATTTCAAATGCTTGAAAATAAAATCAAAGTAAAGTTTCAAATAAACCTATCATCAACATCATCATCATACTTCCTCATCATTTTCATTGTCATCATCATCATCATCATCATCATCATCACCACCACCCTCATCCTCATCATCATCATCATCACCATCATTGTTCATCATCATCGTCATCATCACCATCCTCATCCTCATCATCCTCATCATCATCATCATCATCATCATCATCATCATCACCCTCATCCTCATCATCATCACCATAGTCATCCTCCTCCTCCTCATCATCGTAATCATCATGATCATCATCATGATCATCATAATAATCATCATAGCCATAGTCATAGTGATCATCATCGTGATCATCATCATCATCATCATCACCATCACCATCACCATCACCATAACCATCATTGTTCATCATTGTCATCATCGTGATCATCATCATCATCGTTATCATCATCCGTATCATCATCATAGTCATCATCCTCATCATCATCATTATCATCATCATAATCATCATTGTTCATCATCACCATTCCATTGAAAATGATTGAAAATAAAATCAAAGCCAAGTTTCAACTAAACCTATCATCATCATCATCATCACCATTGTTCCTCATCATTGTCATCATCCTCATCATCCTCATCACCATCATTTTTCATCGTCATCATCATTGTCATCATCGTCATCATCATAATCATCATCCTCATCATCATCATCATCACCCTCATCCTCATCTTCATCATCGTCATCGTCATCATCGTCATCGTCATCATCATCATCATCATCATCATCATCATCATCATCACCATCATTGTTCATCATCATCGACATCGTCATCATCAGCATCATCATCATACTCCTCCTCCTCCTCCTCATCATCATCATCCTCATCCTCGTCATCATCATCATAGTCATCATCATCATTATCATTGTCATCATCATCATCATCATGATCATTATAATCACCATCATAGTGATCATCACCCTCATGATCATAATCATCACCATAATCATCGTCATCATAGTCATACGATTTGTGATCATCATCATCATCGTCATCGTCATCGTCATCGTCATCGTTATCATCATCATCATCATNGTGCCATTATAGGTTTTTGGATGGGAGAGATGGGTCTTTGGACTACAACTATAGTCATGGAAGAGTAGACAATAAGTCCCTAAATCAACACACATGCCTTACAGATGAAATATTTGGCCTTTAGTGGGATATGGGTGTCATTATAAGGTTTTATGCACTAAGGATGGGTCTCAAGGTCTTAACCATGGTAATGGGACAACAGTGTAACAGAAACAAGTCTTAAAGCACTACACATGCTCTTTAAAGGGGATATTTAGCCTTAATATGGGATATATGTGCCATTAGTCTATTTTATGCATTGAATATTGTTGAGGATACGTTGAACATGGTCATATAGGAACCATTATGAATATTTCCATACAAGAGATAGTTCTTTAGACACTACCATGGTCCAAGGATAGGTTTCGAGGTCTTAACCATTGGTATGGGTTCCATTGTAAGGTTATAGAAGTTTAACATATTCCAGTCCAAGTTTGATATGCATTTGATATTTAATATTTGATAAGCATGGATAAGTCAAGTTTAATATTTGATATGCACTAAATCATATATGCACTAAATCGCATATGCGATTTTGAGATCACGTAATAAAAAACTGTTTGTTAATTAAAAAGCTTTGTATCCATATCACATATGTGATATATCACGTATGCGATAAAACAGATATGCGTTATATCACATATGCGATATGTGTTATATAAAAAATATTGGGTTGCGTGTTGTGGGCCAGGTTTACTATAGAAAAAGACATAATTCTTCTGAACCTGCACATAGCTAATTGTTCAACATACAATTTAATAAATACTTACATAAATCCATAGGTTTTGTACAAGTTTGGGTGGATTTCAATGGGGAATGTACGAAATAGAGGTTGAAAGTCAGCAAGGAAGGTGCTTACACCATAAGAAGGTGAAAATAAACAACAAAAAAAGAGGGAAGATTCAAGGAATCGTCGACATACATTAGTTGAGCAAATAGTTCACATTCCCCCTCAACAAATACCTGATGTAGAGGCTGAGGAAGATAATGCAACATTAAAGGAAGCTGGTTACAAGGAAGATGATATTATTGATCCATTAGTAAACGAACAATCTTGTGATGAGTTCAATAATTATATTACTACCGATGCAAATGTGACTCAGCAACAACCGTGACCAATGGTTCAATCTCTTAATCAAAGTTGTCAACCTGTAGTGGATGTAAACGTCACTCTAGCATTTCAATCGACAAGAAATTTTGCATCAAAACAAAAGAGAACTCCTAAATGCATAAAAGTGGATGAGAGTGAATTGAATTCCATGAAAGTTAAGGTGGCTAAATGCACTATCCTTCGTCATTGTTCTCAAATAATGAAACAATATTTTGATAACAAATCCGAAGCTGGTAAATGCCAATTGGTTTTAGCTTTGCTTAAATCTAGAAATATGGAAACCGTTAGAATAAATCTAGGCATAAGAACAAGGAATAATATTGAATTAAGTAATCACATTGTTAAATATATTTCTCCTGCATTCACATCGATTGGTAAAAAAAATCATTCACAGGACTGTAATGTGGCTTGATGTGTAGTGGTTGAATCAATTGTATGTAGATCCACAAGACAACATCATTTACTTAAATGCACATCACAAACTATGCCTTTACATCCAAAGAAACTTAAAAAATATTCAGTAAGAAGAGACAACCTTGATGTAGAGGGATAAATGGAAACATTATGGACATTTAGTGGTTTGTTTCCCCACAAATACATGAAGTTAGTCGAAGTAATGCAGGGCCTAGTACACATGTTTTGGCACGATAGCACTAGGCCTTCTTCTAACACGAAGGATGTGTTAAAACAATGTAGGGGTTATAGAAACAATGAACCTCATGTTAAACATTATCTTGACATGAAACAAACTCAACTGTTCGAGATGTTTAAATTTTCCCACATAGAGCTAAGGCTCGGGAAAATATCTTTCAAAAAATGAAAGCCTTGGTATGTTAGAATCAATACCATCCAGAACACTTGTTGTTGTATATACCACATAGAGTTTGACCTATATTACCATACACTTGCACATATACGTTTTTTTTTGCATCCTAACCATGTACAGGAATTCTCAAGTACAGTATCTCCAATGTCATCCAGAGATTTCATCCATAGCATAATGTGTCTGAGGCAAGATGGGTAGACAGATTACTTAAAAATATTTGTAGAGGGTTCTTGCAACAATTTTCATGGGATATCTTTATGGTATGGTTGCATACATGAGAGTGAATATCAAGCATTTAGGAATGCAATTGTCGAGAAGCAGAACTATCAGTATGAGACATATCAGCTACATGATGGGAAAGAAAGCATGAAGATTAAATTGGCGACTTCACAGGTAAATAGTTGAATATTGACATATTAATATTCATGTAGACATATTTTTATGTTGTTTTATAACACTATTTATTTTTTTACACTAGGTGCAAGTGTGTGATTTTATTTCAGAGTTTCATGGAAAGATCCAACAGTACATTCAACATGTCGATATGGCACGGTGGCAAGATGAGCAATTCAGAATATGTTGGGACACCTTCCCTCTTGGAAAAATACTATCAGTGGTTGACTTTGCAGAAAATTATATCCTACAAACACAAAATGAAATACAAATTCAATACTATCACTTAGAGCAGGTGAGCATAATGGTGCATATCACATATCGACATGGGCCAGATAGTAATGAAGAGAAAGATGTGATACTAAAAGAAAGCCACTTCTACATAATTGACGAATGCACCCATGACATCTGTTACGTGTAGTATTGCTTTAAATTATTCTAAGATCATGTGATATCTATGGACATACCATTTTATCATCATTTCATTTGGTCAGATGGTTATGCTGGACAGTTCAAGAATGCACATGTATTTGAATGGTTGTGTTTGTTGCACATAAAATACAAGGTGCCACATGTATGGAACTACTTTGAAACTGGTCATGGAAAAGGAGAGCACTATGGTGCTGGTGTATGCATAAAAAATGCCCTTCAAAGGGAAGACATGAAGTTTATAGGTTCTCACCTTCGAGACGTTGCATCTATAGTGAAATGGTGTGCATCTGTCATGGGAAAACAAGCAACAAGGAAATACCTAGTGCAAAGAATATTTTGGGAGGTGAAAAATGTGGACCGATCCCAAACACATTGTGTGAACACAGTGCATCGAACTCGACAGTTTGATTCAATTAGAAGCTCAGATAACTTGGCCCTACAAATTTGGACAAGATTGAAGGATTTCTTTTGCAGTTCCTATAGCATTGATGAATACGATGATTGTCAGTATATAGATACAGTTGATATGTGGGATCAAGTGACACTTGGCACCAATTTCAATGGGTTTCATGAAATAGACCATTTTGAAGATGTTCAGACACATATTTCTACACACTAGATCACATATTGGATCTCATGCAAGAAGGTACAAAAAAGTAAATTAGTAGTACTAAATAAGAAATCACATTTATGTATTGTTAACTCGACCTAAGTATAATTTAATTTATGTAGAAATTAAAAATGAAAGACCTTATTTAAAAAATGTATTCTTAACTTGACCTATTTCCTTTCATAGGTCAGATATATGCAGTGGTTGCCCCAAAAAATAATGAATGGGGTTATGACTATTGGTTGGAACGTTGCTTAGAGGGGAAACAAACAATTCTCGAACCTATTACAGATGATGAAAATATTGAATTCCCAACTGGCTCAATGGTTATAAAAGGGGAGTACTTGACACTTGCACCACAATAGAAAAGGAAGGGTGGGTATGTATATCAGGATTATAGACCAGGATCTATTGTATGCCACTTCACCAACCTAGTGGTTGGTATAAACATCAAGCTATGCACACTTAGTCACAAAAATATGTCACATGTATGATACTTGCTACCTTATATAGAGAAAGAAATATTTATGGACACCATCAGCAGCAGAGATGATCCAGATGGCCTACTAGTCTGAGTGTATTGTTAGGTGTGTTATTTAACCTTTAAAGTGCATGTTGAAGCACAATTTCAATTATTTAGCCTTATTTTACTCCCATTGTAATAAACCTCTCATTAACGGATACCATTCATAGACATAATATTATTCATAGGATACTGCATGCTATAAACACAATTGTACAACCTCAGGTGAGTTATCTATAAATCATGTTTGCACATTTTCATTTGGTTCTCTTTATTTTCTTACGAGAGTACTAATGTCTAGCCTTTCGTGTTAGTATGGTATGATCTATAAGTATCATAGGGTATTGTAGGGCATGATGTTAGTATTGTATGGTATGTTATGGTATATTAGAATGGCATGGTATGTTAGCGTGGTATGATGTTAGTATGCTATGGTACATGTTATGTTATGGTATGTTAGTATTGTAAGGTATGGTATGGTATATTAGTATGGTATGGTATGTTAGTAAGGTATAATGTCAGTATCATAGGGTATTGTAGGGTATGATACGGTGTATTACACATGCATGCATGACTTATAAGTAGAAACACATGTACATGATGTTAAAGTTAGTGGTATGGCTATGATGTTATGATGTTAGTGTATGTAATTTAGGTAGTGTATGGTATGGTTATGATGTTAAAAAGTTGAGCATAGCCATAATGTTAAAAAGTTGATGATACTTAAATTTAGGTAGTTGTATTGTATGGTTATGGTTATGGTGTCTACTGATTATCTCCCATGACTGACTTAATCATTACTTGATCTTAGTTGGATGAGTCATAAATTATTCCTTTAAGTATTAGACATTCATACTAGCACACATGTGAACCACACATATCATTATATCACATAGGTGAACCACACATATCATGTTCCAAGATCAAGTCAACCATATATGTATAAATTTGAACCTTGCTTTATATTATATATGTATACAAATAATGTTACAAAAATTGGCAGGCCACATGGCCATAATACAAAGTAGTGGATCAAACTGTACATCTATGTGTATAAAAACAAAAAGTTACATCTATGTATCCCCCCTCTACAATTATTCTAGTTATCCCCCCTTTTCCTGCCACTACCAATGTCTTTGGAGAAATCTAGCTTTCTTTTCTGACTGCTCATTGGTGATCCCCATCACTGAATAAGAGGCATAGGTCGCATTAGTGGATATTGTAGAAAAAACAAAATTAGTAAGTTAGTTTACCAAAATATAAAAATTCTATGTACATTTATTCAAATTCCAAACCAATAAAAAATTTTACTTACTGTATGTGAGTAAGTAATGGTGGGTCGTGGTGCCTCACTAGAAGCAACCCTGATTGGGTGCTCCTCAAGAACCACTTGCTCACTATCAAGCTGCATAAAAATATATATATATTCCAATGCCAACAAATCAATGGTTGCACGAAAAACATACTTGCATGTAGAAATAAAACTGTATTACATGGGTGCACGAAAAACATACATGTTGGCTCATTAGAGGTGGGTCACTGATTTGGTGCTCTTCAAGAACCGATGCCTCACTAGAAGCCTGCATAAAGTAACATATGTCAATTTTAGATAATAGAAAGAATCAGAGACATATATACTACATGGACAGAAAATGATGTTTTCAAAGAAAGCGAAACATACAAGTACCTGACGGGGGGAAGAGGTGGGTCACCAACAACCTCGCTTTGGTGCTAATCAAGCACCACTGGCTCAATAGATACCTGCATAAAGCAAGATATGTCAATGTCAGATAATACAAAGAAAACAAGGCATAGACAACATGGAAGGGTAATGAATTTTTCAAAGAAATCGAGACATACAGGTACATTGGGGGGGAGAGGTGGGTGAGAAATGACCTTGATTGGGTGCTCTTCAATAACCACTCGCTCATTATCAAACTACATAAAATAATAGATATGTCAATGCCAACATATAAATGCGGGCAACAAGGAAAAAGATACTTTCATGTACAAAAAGCAATATAAGCAAGAGTTGCAATATATAAATATACCTGGGGGACACGAGGAGGTGTGTAACTAGTCGGTCGAACAACTATCAATGGGATAAAAGGATTTCTACATGCATTAGCAAAGAAGTTCGCTTGTTGGATAGAATCATCAAAACTAGGTTCCTACGTACAAAAGGATAAAGATACAATTAGAAAATTTCAAAAAATTAAAAAATTACATGTTGAATCATTAAAATCACAATTAATACAAAGCGATACATAAACATACTTGTTGGCTTGTCAGAGATGGGTCACCGATTTGGTGCTCTTCAAGCACCGGTGCCTCACTAGAAGCATGCATAAAGTAACATATGTAAATTCCAGATAATAAAAAGAATCGGAGACATATATACTACATGGACGGAAAATGATGTTTTCAAAGAAAGTGAAACATACATGTACCTGGAAAGGGGGAGAAGAGGTGGGTCACCAACAACCTTGCTTTGGTGCTCTTCAAGCACCACTACCTCAATAGATTCCTGCATAAGTAAGATATGTTAATGTCATATAATACAAAGAAAATGATACATATACAACATGGAGAGACAATGACTTTTTCAAAGAAATCGAGACATACAGGTACGTGGGGGTGGGGGAGAGGCCGGACACCCATCAAGATATCATGCTACGTAATAAAACATAAAGATACAATTAGAAAAAATTTAAAAATTAAAAGCATGAATGTTGAATTATTAAAATCATAATTAAAAACATGTTTATAATAATACCTTGGTCTGGGAATCTTCCTCTACTTGAGAGGGACTAGGTTGGGATTCAACATATTCATCCTACTCACCCTACATAAAACATATTGTATCCAGATTAGAACATATTTAATGTTACAATATCTACTATAAATATCTAAATAACGATGACAAATTAAAAAGTATAGTTCTTACAGCTAATGGTGAAGAACCAAACCCATATGCAATATTGACTGTTGCATCAATGTTCTCAACATCAATCGACAGACTATGCGAATATGGGTTGTCATGGAACACTAGCTATATATTTGTTCACATAATTTGTTAGATAATTAAATAGAAATAAATTGCAAAACAATTGAAAATTGTGATATAAAACAAAATATAATATGAAATTAATGAGTTTTACTTACAAATCGAAGTAATCCATCATCGTAAAACTCTGAAGCAGGTCCATAGCATATGCCTCCACACCTTGTGCAAGGGTGTGGAGTAACCTGATGCTATGAATGCTCTGTGTCTCCAGTGCAATCTGTAGATGGTTCCTTATTATACGATGGGCCAGCCTCAGAAGTGGAAACCCCTTGGCCTACATTTCCTTGGACAACAGTCCCATGCTGAAGCAATGTAGCTTCCAAGTCAAATAATGCCTCATGTGTATCATCGATCATAGGACCTGCAGGAGGATATAATCAAGGGGATTTTGGTTTGCATGGAGACCGTGGCACATGATTAGGATAAGTGCTAGCCCCTTCCCTATCTTGGGGCATCCCATGACCCACACCCTGGAAGTCTAAAATATCGAAATAGTTCACATGTTTCCCTAGGATGGGTTCTGCATACAACTTCCTTAGGAAATAAAATGGGATGTCCCTATTCCCATGAGGGTCTTCATCAAAGACCATATACCATTGATCTGTCCAATTGGATTTAATATTTGGTTCCACTCACGAGTCTTTGTAAATGTGTGATCCACTGGTGGGTGGAACCAATCTGGTGCTATGGTCCTGTAATAATGAAAACAATTGGTCTTTTGTAATCTTTAGGTTTTTGATGTCTTTATAACTCAAACCATTGGAATAGTATTGCCTCATGGATTCTTTGTATGAGCTAATGTTGTACAAAGCTCCTTGGGCATTGGAAAATGTGTTTGTTATGGTGTCCAATGCCTCAGCTAAAGATTGTCTCAAATGACCCCCCCTCTAAAAGATGAGATAGGACGCCTCAATGTAGCCAAACGAGCTAGAATTTGGGAATTGAGGTCTTCTTCCACCTCCATGTTTGGGTTTGTGTCAGGGTTTGGGTTTGTGTTTGGGTTTGTGTCTGTATTTGGGTTTGGTTCATTTTTCATAGTATCTTGAACATTTTTGTTATCTATTAAGATTAACACAATGAATTACAAATTGTTTTAATATATCATTATTTGATTTAATTCAATTTTTTTATTAAATTCGTTTTAAGTTTTTAATAATGATTAAAACTATGAAATTAACAAAAACAAATAAATGTTGAATACAACTATGGATGATATGATTACTTACCTGCCATTGGAGCCAAGCCACCTCCACAACCACCTCCAAATGCTCTAACGCAAAATGCTGGTGTGGTATTTAACCTTCCCAATATCTAGCTCACTGTGTAAATAACAAATTGAGGCCCACGACCTCTTTTTTATTTATTTTTTGGTTTTCAATATCGCAAGTGTGATATGTAAAACTTTAAAAATGCACATGCGATATATCACATATGCGATATCTACTAACTAACATTATCCTCACCTTTGTGCTCAGGATTTCCGAATGTAGCATCAATAATGCATATGCGTTGTGGATTTTACATTTTGGAAGTGTGTTTATGATTTTTAAAGTGGTACTAAAAGGTGGAACCAACTTCATGCGAGCACCCATTACAAATTGTACTTGCCTCCATCTTCACATGTACATCTAGTCTTCTATGTTTCTTTCTTAGAAAAGGTAATCGGTGAAAAGATCATAGACCACACTATTTTACTAGAGATTGATGAAGAAGAGAAATTGATACTAGAACCTCAAACAATCATTGACACAAGGATTATGCAACTGCAAAATTGAGCAATCACTGTGTACCTCATCTAGTGTAAAAGACTTCCAATAGAAGAGATGACATGGGAATATGATTTAAATTCATGTAGAAACATCTAAAGTTAGTCAAGTGTTGAGGAAAACACTTATTTGAAGAGAAGGGTCACGTTAATTCCTATAAGTTGTGATAGTAAGTTTATACTTTTATATTAGTATTGTATTTATTGGTTAGTTAGGATATTAATTGTAATTATAAGGTTATCTAGAAATGTAAATGCGCTCTTTTTCTCCTATGTATATATAACAAGGTTATATAGTTCACTATAATAGCATGATCTCTTATGTATTTTATGCAATGTGAAATGAGGTTTCCCCTTGAAGGTGCATTTCTTAAGAAATATGATTACTCTCACTCTCTTATTTTATGCTCTTTTAAGAATTTGGAGCATAACAACCTAAACAAAATATAATGAATTCATTCAGTTCCAAGAAGAGCCTTTAGCAGTAGCTGAAGTTGGAGAGTCTTCTTCACCACCAAAACCATTGAATGTAAGTGAAGAGACAAATGAGTTTGTTGATTCTGATATGTCTAATAATGCCGGTTTAATTGCAATCTTAAAAGTCCTACAAGACCAAATTGGGCAGAAAATACCATTCATGCAGATGGGGAACTAGCTGGAAATCCTAGTGATCCTACGAGGACTAGATCTCAGTTTGAGAGTGCCCTGAGCATGAAAGACCCTTTGTTTGCATAGAAATGATATCAGACCCACAGACATATGAATATGCAGCACATGATCCAAGATGGCAAGCAACCATAAAAGAAGAATTCAACTCACTCCAGAAGAACAACACTTGGGAGCTGGTTGATCTTCCGCCACGGAGGAAGCTAATTCAATGTAAGTGTGTTTTAAAAACTAATTTTGCTGCTGATGGTTCACCTTCGAAATATAAGGCAATATTGGTAGCCAAGGGTTACTCAAAGGTACATGGTATTGGCTACAATGAGACCTTTGCACCAGTGGCAAAGATGGACTCCATCAGGCTAGCCTTAGTCGTTGCAGCTTCGAAGCAGTAGAAGGTACATCACATGGATGTGAAGTCTGCTTTCCTAAATGCAGATCTTACTAAAGAGATTTACATGCACCAGCCTCAAGGGTTTGTTACTAATCCATGTTTTGTGTGCAGGCTAAAGAATTCATTGTGTGGGCTTAAGCAAGCCCCCAGGGCTTGGTATGTCAAGATTGATGGATTTCTGCTATCGTTGAGTTTTGTTCGATGCAAGTCTGATCCAAATGTTTATTTGAAGCTGATTCATGGTTCTTTGGTGATTATTGTCTTGTATGTGGATGACCTTCTAATTATAGGAAACTCAAAGAAATAAATTGCCTCATTGAAGGATGCAATGAACCATGCATTTTTTATGACTGATTTAGGGTTGTTGAGCCAATTTTTGGGTCTTGAAATTGCTCAATCCCAACATGGAATAAAAGTACATAAGTCTAAGCATGCTCTAGATTTGCTGAACAAGTTCAACATGAAAGATTGCAAACCAAGCAAGACTCCCTTCCTTTCAGGAGTTAAGCTTGAAGAAGCAGGTTCTTCTCCTATGGTAGATAGTACATTGTATAGACAACTGATTGGGTGTTTGTTGTACCTTACACACACTCGACCTGATATTTATTATGCAGTAAGTGTGGCTTCAAGATACATGGATCAACCTCATGAGATCTATTGGAGAGAAACCAAAATAATCCTTAACTTTGTTCAGGGAACAAGAACTCATGGGATCTTCTACAAAGCTAAATCTGATCTTGATTTGATTGGGTTTATTGACAGTGATTGGGCACGTGACAACACAGATCGAAAGTCAACATCAGGATATGTGTTCATGCTTGCTGAAGGACCAATCAGTTGGTCAAGTAAGAAACAGAGTGCCATTGCACTCTAATCTACATAAGAAGAGTACAGAGGAGTTGTAAATGCAGCAACTCAATGTTTATGGTTGGAGGGGTTACTTGGTGAGTGTGGCTTCAAATGAGAGAACTTTCTCAACTATTATCTATTGTGATAATTAGAGCACCATTCGAATCTGCAATGATCCAGTTCAGAGACAGAGAACCAAACACATTGAGATCCATATGCAATACATCAGATAGCTTGTGCATGATGGCACCATTCACCTACTCTTCTGTGCATCTTCAGAACAAGTAGCTGACATCTTTCAACAAAAGTTTTTTGTGAGAATACATTCAGCAATCTCAAATCACTGCTGGGGATTGTTGATAGTGCTGTGAAGCATGATTGATGACAAGATTTTCAAATTTTGTTTTGCTGTCCATGTTTAAGGGAGGATTTTCTCACTCGGTTTTTGCCTCCTTCCTTTGTTAAATGGACATGCAGTATGTAAAGGGTGACTAAGCCTTGTTGCTAGGCCCTATAGTTTTCTAATATTTTACGAGCATAAGTCAGGCTTAAGAGGGGGGTGTTAGAATAATCAACCCATAGTTAGCTACCTTAGACATTAATTAATCAATTTTTGCCTTATTTGCCTAGTTTCCATTATTCCACTCTATGCAAGTTGTCTTCCACATGTCTTAGAAATCAAATTTGCTAAAACTGAGTCATGGAGCGCTTGGGAAACCTCCTGGAATCCATATTTAGCATATTTGCTTTATTCTAGATCCTCCGTAGCGCATGTCTGTTTTTTCTACTTTATTGCATGCTTTACTGAGTTTTATGGCAAAAGGGAAAGTAAAACTAGGTGCAGTTAACTTTTTTTTGCTCTCATTATCCTCCATTCTTTTCTCCTAATAAAAGCATGTATGAGTTGTCTTTCCATCACCTATTAGCTTTCCTACTTGACTTTGCCAATTCGTGAGCTCCTAGGCAGATTTGAAAACTGATTTATGCACTTATGGGGGATTTGACTAGATTTAGTAAGCCTGCTTTTGACTATTTCGAAGGTTGGCTATTGTACACTTATTCAATAAAGATTAATGTTATGCTCCAACTTCAGTCCCATTTGTGTGTAAATTTGCATGTTTGATTAGTAATTTTGTGAGTGCAATTGATCTATCACCTAGGTTCAATTTCCACATACTAAAGAATTATTATAAAACATAAATAATCCCAAAGTTATGTTTACTTTTTCTATGACATTATTTTTAAGTAATGCTTTTGATTGATTTGTTGTTTTGATGGGTAATAGTAATGAAACCACGATTATCATTTTTTTAAATCTCATAAATAAAAAGTCTATGGTCCATCCATCTAAGCCATGGATTTTATAGTTTTTAAAGCAATAAATCTACTTGTAAACATTTGATTATATCATACGTCAAGGAATTATTAAGAAACCTAAGCCTAAATAACGCACCAGGAATTATTATGAAACCTAAACCTCAACATTCGACCGTTCCTAACAGAATCCGAACACACCATTTGCGTGACCGTCCCGTGCGCATGATTTTAACAAACGACTTAATTTGTGTTTGGTGTGGTGGAACATACCGTTTCTATGACCACCAGAGAGACAAATGATACTCCGATCTCATATAAAGCATGAATGGTGTTCACAAGACTCAAAGCTCGGTTTAGGGAGTGGATCCGTCACTATAATAAGTTTGACGATTGCAGTTTTCTAAGTTTAAGACACCTTGATTGCTCACATTTCGAATGGTTTTGAAGACAATACGAGAATTATGTTTTATGGATGGTTGCCCACAAGCACTAGAATGTGTGAAAAGTTTGTAAGTGATTGTGGTAATGTATTGGAATGGGTAGTATTGAAAATAATTACATTACGATCTTCTTAACTTCTAGGTTGTAATGCAAATATGTACTGTGTTGCGCCATCAGGTCATTATAATTCGAAAGGTATACTGATAGCCTAGTATCAGTATTTCTGGTGGAATGGAGAGCAACACCCTTGGGCTTATCATGGTTTCGAGCTGAGTGGAGAACATCAGTCATTGTCATTAACCAGGTTATTGAAATTACGCAAACCTAGTGGTCATATTTATTTTGTTGAGTTTACTGAAAGCTTTGGTTGCATACACAAACCTCTTGGTTCATATTTTTTGAGATTACTTACAATGTATATCCTTACATATTTTTTACTGTATATGGTAATATATTATATGATATTTAATATTAAATGGTTGCATAGTTTCGGTTTCTTTGTTTCTTTTGTATTGTCAATTGTTAGTGAAAGAACAAAACAAAATCAACCCAAACAGCTTCTAAAGTTTTTCAACTCATTACAATTGCTCTGAGTTCAGTTTTATTTACATGTGCACCGAGATGAGTTTCCTTCTGTTCAGCGAATAAAACTGAAAAACTTTGAGACATTTCGTAGAAATAGTTTCTTGAAGAAAAATCTTCTATAAAATATTTCATTATTGTAATAAGCTGACCTGAGATTGAAAAACCTTATTGCCTTGAGACCTACGAGACAAAAGGTGAAAGCTTTATTGGCTTTATCATTATGAATTATATCAAGGTTATGTAAATTTATATAAACAAGTTTTTTATAACCCTTCGCCTCTTCCAGAATCCAAGTGAGAATCGTTGATTGATTTTTCTATGACCATTTTGCCGGTTCTCTGGTTGCGAAACCCAAATGAGGACGCACGTGGCGGATCTCGTAACGATATCAAAGTGTCATGGATGGAGGAGGTATAAAGAAGGCTTGATTTATATATTTGAAAGAAAAAATAGAGACGTTTTTATTTAAGCAATTTATGTTTAATAGGTTTCAACTTAAAAGAGTTTTTTTTTGAGACGAAAAAAAGCATTCTTTTATATTCAAAAGAATTAAAAGTAATTTGTTTCATCTACTATTCAGCAAGTCCATTCAAATACTTCTAAACACAATACAAAGAGAAACATTATCCAGAAATAAGAAAACAAGCACGAAGACAAGCAGGAATATAGGTCTGAGTCAGCTTATGTCCCCACCAGTGCTTGTTTTTATACCGAGGGATGAGCTCTCATGCAAAAGTGCAAGTAAGATCAGTAAAAAATGTCTCAAGAGAAGATAATAAGAGCCCTGAGTCAATATCCAAGCCAAGCTTGAGTCCTCTCAAAATACAGAGATAAGCTCAAAGAACCAAAATCTGTAGAAAATATAGCATTCCAAAGAAGCTAACCACATCAAAATGATAGTCCATAGTGAGCACCATAGCTAAGCTGAAACTAAAAGAGTTTGCAGCATATGGGCTATGGACTGTGCTGAGATAATATTTGGTTTACTTTAAAATCTTGTTTTAAATTAAAAAAGTTTGTAAACAAATTTGCAAAAGTTTCTTCTCAAAATTATCAACATAAAAATTTTAACCATAAAGTAATTTTTTTTAACTATATTTGACTTTTTAAAAAACAAAATCTTTTAAAAAATCATATTTAATTTTTTTTTTCACCTTAACACTATTTAAACTTTTTAAAAACGATATAGTATATTTAAAAAAATCATATTCCAAATAAATTTATTAAAATAATGTACATCTTATCTTAAAATAAAATTAAAAATCTAATTACAATCTTAAACATATATTAATGAAATAATCGTTGCAGTATTCCCCGAAATCATGTATGATCAATCTCTTTCTCTTTCGCTTTATAAGAAAACGAATTTGAAATAATTTAATAAATAGTACGTTATGATAGGAAATGCGTTAAATTATGTTTATGTGGAGCAAACGAATTTCGGAAAGGGGTATGATTAGTTTTTTTTTAAATTTATTTAAAAAAAATTAATACTATTCTTTTATATATTAATATTAATATTTATTTAATATTCAATATTTGATATTGATCAAATCCGCACGTAACTTTTAGATCACATTTATTATATTGTTAAATTATGTTTATGGAGTATGGATAGGTTTTTTAATAAAGGGGTTATTCTTTTAATTGTGATCAGGTTTTAAAATAAAATATCTATTTTTATTTGATTAGATTTGATTATAATGTAAAATTATGTTTTGTGAAGAATGCATGGTTTTAGTCGCATGATCATTATTTTTATTTTGATCACATTTTAAAGTAAAATATTATATTTTAATTTTAAAAATTCCTAATTAGTTTATTAAGTTTAATATAAATTTTAATTTGATTAGATTTGATTATAATCTAAAATCATGTTTTTGTGGAGAATGGATAGTTTTTAAATCTCATGGTCAATATTTTAATTTTCAGAAAATTTTGAAATAAAATATTATTAATTAATTTATTAATTTTAATATTAAATTTATTTTGGGAAAACACTTTTACATTGATATGGTTTTTTTTTAACCTTCACGTTCTGCCATTTTCGCTGCTCTCACGGGTCGCTCCTCGGTGGTAGACTCTGCGCGGACTCATGGCGTTAGCTCACGGGGTGGCAAACAAGTCCCTCCCAATCATTTTCCAGTGGACCAAACACTAACTCATTTGATCGCCCCATCTCGGTGGCCCCAACCTCTCGGCAAATAGGGATTGAAGAAGTTGCAATCTCTAAAGGTTATAAGAGGAATATACCCCAAGAAAATCACTCAAAATCACAATTGGAAACAGAAAGGCATGACACCCTAACATGCATCGCCCATACTGAAGAGAGGTCGTCCGTCAATCTCCCAGCTGAAAAAATAAATGACAGGGCTCAAAAAAAATGAAAGATCATTTCCTCATAGGAAAATTCATTGGCTTCTGGCCCACTGGATAGGTCCTTTGAAGATGGACGTCACCAAAATGGAAACCTAAATCTCACTTTGATCTGCAACTAGGATCCAAAGGGTTCTTTACCATCATCTTCCACCACCTAGATGACAAATCCAAGGCAGAGGAGGGAGGCCCTTACTTCTTCAATGCTGGTGGCCTATATCTTAGGAACTGGATGGAACTATTCAGCCAAGAAAAAGAAGATGTCTCTTGGGAACCTATCTTGATCTAGATGTATTCCCTCCCACAAGAATATTAGGATGAGGAAACCCTTAATGAAATAGGAAATACTCTTGAAACGTCTATCATATGTGCGCATCATACAAAATTGAGCAAATATACCTCATATGTCACGATCTGTGTCTATATGAATATTTTTATTCAGATGAACATGTTGAAGTGTCTTTGTGGCCCATTTAGGAACTTTATATGATGGTCCATGTTGAATAATTGGTGGTGATTGATGTTCTTCAATATTCAGTCTTCCAAACCTCTCAATCACATCATCGAGATGATCCTCTTATTTAGATGATGTGGCAGGAACTTCTTGTCCATGAGTTTCGTCATGAAGTGGTGTTGGTGCTTCAAAAGGAAATACTAAAGATTGATTGAAGTTAAGGATCCCCTCTTCAAGAAGTGGAATTTTAGTATCAACTTCATAATATGTCTTTAGATGGTGAAAGTTCTCTAGATGATGAAGTTTCCTATCAATAGGCTTGTCATTATTATCGTTTCAAGAAAAACTGACATATGTGGAAATAAAAAAATTGTTGTTTACCTCATCGTAAAGAATATATTCCTTGGAGGTGTCTAAATACCCTAAGAAAATGCATTTTTGACTTCTAGCACCAAGCTTGTCTCTTTAGTCCTTTGGTATCTAGGAACAACAGGTGGAACCCAAAATCGTGAGATCCTTCACATATGGTAATTTTCCATACCACATTTCATGTCGAGTCTTGTTTTCAAGAGCATGGGTTGGAATTATATTTCTTAAATAGGCTACACACAACATTATATCACGTCAAAACAACAGTTTTACATTCTTGAACAACATTGTGGAGCGTACCATATTAATTATGGTTCTATTCATTATTTTCGACACACCATTTTGTTGAGGCTTGTAACGAACTATAGTTTGATGTGTAACCCCATGTTGGTGAAGACAATCTTAACAATCATTAGAATTGTATCATTTTCCTTTATTAGAATTACATTTTCCAATATGAGATTGTGCTTGATTTTCTATTCATGCATGAAATTTTTTGAATGTTTGAAACACATTAAATTTTTCTTTAACAAGTATACCCAACACATTCTATTGTACTCATCAACAAATTTCATGAGATATCTATTCCCATTGGAAGAAGGAAAGGGCATGTGCCCACATAAGTCAGAGAGAATCAGCTCTAACTTTCTACATGATCTGAATTTTTACTCTTGAAATGACTTCTTACTATGCTTTCCTAGTATGCATGCATCACATTTGCTCACCTTTTTAGGAATGGTGGGAAAACCAAAGACACCAAGGTGAGGGCACAAAGTTGAGGGACCTTTTAAATGCAATGGTAGAGCGAAGTAAATCACTCTTGATCCATAAAATAGAAATCATCCCAAGCAATGTTGACCCTAACTATCCTAGTCCCAAGGCTACCAACATGCATGCCAATTAGGATAGTACACCAAAATGCACCCCCATTTTATTGATACAAATCACGCTCCCATTTTTCTTTGAATAAACATGCTCCTGTTTACCAAAACCTGTTTTATGGTTAAAATGGGTCGAGCCCGTCATTTTATCCAGAATGTCGTGCTATTGGAGCTTTGACGAAGCAGAACAAGTGTGGCCGAGGGCATTTTGGGTGAGACAAAGTCATCAACCTCCACCTTGGGATCAACCTCTTCTTTGCGAGGTATTTTCCTCAAATTTTCTCATCATTTTTTCCCTATATTCATTAACGTATTTTCCCTAATTTGAAATTAAACCAAAATATTTTAATTTATATGGCCAATGGAAACCAAAACCCTAATTAACTCATAAAAAACAAATGAATTTCACAATTTATGTATGCATATTCATAAGCATCCTTGTGAATCCATTCAAAAATTCACAAATATGCAAAGTTTGTCAAGCACATTGCAAGTTTGAAAAAGTAATTTACATGCCCAATTTAAACCAAAACCCCAATTAACTCATAAAAAACAAATGAAATTCACTATTTGCATATGTATATTCACAAGCATCATTGTGAATCCAAACCAAAGTTAACAAATATGCAAAGTTTGTCAATTATATTACAAGATTACATACAACAACAAAAAAAATCAAGTAGAAGTCATATCTTCCCTAAAATACAAAAACAAACATGGTAAATCCCTTGCCTCTATCTGAAATATCAAAGTTGGTCATCCAAGAACATCAATAAACACCTTATAGTTTTGATTTAACTTCTTAATCCAAGTGTTAAAATAAGGTGTAGAAGCTTCCCATGCTTAACAAATATTTCCTCTTGACTGAAGGGTACTTTTTGGTTAAGTTCAAGACAACGAAGTTCAACAATAGGCTCTACGAACATCAGGATACATAGGGAGGTTGATGTGTTTGATTGCATGCCAATCACATACTGTCATACATGATAGAATCGAGTGGAAACCTTGCAACCATAAAAGACACTATACACAATTATGCATTCAGTCTCTCATGGGTATATAGAAAGAGGGCATAGAACTAAAATAACATCAAGTGGAATCCATACATGGCCCAAATTACATATAAACAAAGATCTGGTAAAGAGACCTTGGAGTCTAAAAAACATCACACTACAACAAATAATTACATATCTAACAAAATCATTGCCTATACTGGGATTTTATTCATCAATAACAAATTATTCTGCCTATTCTAGGCTATAGCCGCTCCCTCCGACCCGTAATTTGGGAGCTGGTTGTGCAAGGGAATTATTCAACACCTCACAATTTCGATGAAACTTCATAATCCAAGCCTTAAAATAAGATAGAGGAGCTTCCCAATCAACATATGCACACAGAACATCTCATGTACACATGCAACTTGAATTTAGGACATAAATTTAAAATGACAAAATGTTAAATGTCTATTCTTTACAGTAAAATTCAATACCAATTTTAAAATTAAATAATAGATTTAGTTTATGTTGTTATTTGTTGTACATTAGTTTTACTCTTTTTAGTGCTAAGAGATGCCATTGTATCATGTGTTTACTTTTCTAATGATATATTATTTGTATTTATGATTGCAATGGCTACTATGGACAACAATGATGAGATATTGAGGGTTACTAGGCATCTCATAGAGATTGGTTCTACCTGAAAGGGTGGAGACGAGCTCCTTCGCTCCTTGTCAGACTCATTGCTATCTATTTTTGATATGATCGCAAGATCAAATGATTCTTTATATATCATCGCATCCTATAGAGAGAGAAAAAGACAAGAATATGTTGATGGTTTGAGCTACAATGCAATAAAGAAACTTAAAATAGCCAAAGAACACATTTATACATTGTTTAGAGTGCTTGGGATGGATGACATTCCAGAGAGCACCATCCCACATATTTCAATTGAGTGGTGCAACTTTCCACCCATTAGAGACCATGGGATGGATAGATGGTACATGGTTTTTGGCATTACCCTGCACAACAATAGGGAAGTACCATTGTACTTCCTCCGAAATTTGTATGCAGAGTTTGTGACGGGGAAAGATGTCAACTATTTTGACCTGTTGGGATTCCAGAACGTTTGTAAGGGGATGCCCAAAAACCAACCCAATGTTAGGCATAGGGATGCCAATCGATAGAGACCTGCACCATGTGCTCAGCTACCAAGGGCAGAAATCCCTCCTGCACATGATATAGTTTCCAAGACATGGGAAGCATTTTTTACTCTAGCTGAGATGGTTTCTTGACACATGACTACTATTGACCATACAACGCCCTCTTCCTCTGTTGGGGTACAACCACCTGCTTCTAGTGGTAGAGGACCATCTATTGGTGGGGATAGACCGACATCCCATGTTCCTTAGCGAGAGCCACACGTGTGCACAACGTGTGGTCAATCATGTTATGGTCCTGGAACAAGACATGGTACCTCTACAATGGCTGGTGGTTAGGTAAGGACATCATTGTTAAAAACTCATTATTGTTCAATTTTATATTTTTCCAGATTGTACACATATTAAAAGATTTGTAATATATGCAAATTTTAATCTTGCAAGATATTGATGCCTCTCAAGGGGGTGATAGTGCACTCGGAGTGGTTGTATCCGAGGCCCAAACAACCAACATTTAGGTAATATTTAAACATGTGTCATTTTGTTAATACAAATCATTTTTCCAATGCATGTGTTAGTCTTGATTAATTTGTTAAATTGTCTAATATTTACAACTTTTGACGTTGCAAGAACCCCATTTAGAACTTGATGTTGGAGACATTGATCTCGATGAAATACTCTTGGGTGGAATTTATGATTACCAAAAGAATGTAAGTACATGGTTAATGAGAGAATATTGTTTGAATTATTTAAATTTCTTACTATGCACTCCTTTATGTATTGCTAATATTTATATTTTTTAAACTTTCATATGCTATCTGGATCTGAAGATGGGAAAAAAAATGCTAGGAGCAGTCCCTCCCATGGGGCAGATATGTACCAGGTAGGGCTAAGTATATTACAACATGTTATTTTTTTAGTACATATTTCTCCATCAATTCAAGTCCATGTCTAACTATGGTAACACTTTATGACTACAATCATCATCGCAATCCCTGCATTGCCTCTTTGGTTTGGATCTCCCCATAGTCCAAATGTAGATAAGCGGGTTGTTTACACCAAATGACCTTTTTCCTTGAAAAGAGAGAGTGTCCATGACAATCAACCTACTCATCTCACGGTAATGTACACACTTCCAATGGAAATCGTTTGTTAGCTTTTAATTCACTTCACAACTAGTTTTTCTTAATGTTATTTTCGCATGTTTACAACATCAAGATGTAGAGTCATCCGTGCCAGAACTTAGTGGGGTTGTTGATGTTGTAGTCAATGTTGCATATACAATAGAGATAAGTCACACTGAGGTATATTTACTTGAGTATTTGTAATTGTACAGTTGATTTCTATTGTATATGGACATGCATGATGTCTAACTATTTTATCATTTGGTTAATGTAGCCACACCTTGGTCCATTAGTGCATGCAACCGATGTTGATGTTCAACCTACTAGATCCTCTTTATCCTGAGGAAACCCATTCTCATTCCCATAAACAAATGTTTTTAGTGAGATGTTCATTTTTTACATAATTGATTAGTACTTTCTCATTCATGTACCTGTTGATAATTGTTGAGATAAGTGACATATTTTTTTTTTATTCACAGAGAAGCATTGCAGAGAGACTCTCTACAAGGAGGAGGACAACAGAGGGATCCATATCACGAATGGATGCAGTGAGTGTTTGTTTTTTGTACAATTGAGTTGTATTTTAAATTTTCAAACTTTGTTATTGCTGGATAGTAATAGTTGAGTTACCTGATCAAGAAATATTGTCATTGATTTGCAGTCGCCAGAGATGCATAGTGGTCGTGGAAAGAGGAAACAAGCATCAGGATCGGGAAGAAACAAGATAAATTTATAGTTTTTATGTGTTAGTCTAGGACACATATGTATTTTTCTGTACAAGAGGAAGTTAGAGTATAGGGGTGCAGTCTAGGGCAGATGTACTTTTTTTTTGCATGTACATTAAAGATTCTTTTGATACATGTACATTGACAGGCGATGTAAGGGCCTTCTGTTTTTGTATTATAACTTTCATGATATAAAAAATATTTCATATCAAGGCTCTTGAGAACTTCATGGTTCAGTCTTTTAAATGTGATTATACATGTGTGGCCAAGAATGTTCTATGTGTAATGTTCCCAATTTTTGATAGATTTTATGATCACATGGAGATATCAGTTATAAATTTCAGAAAAATGCACAATTATAGTATTACATAATGACAAAAATGTACATTTCGATTGTGTTTTACCACGATCCAATTGCATATACAATGTTAAATTAACAATGTTAAATTGTATTCAGAGAGATGGAACATACCCAACACACATAAGCATCCAACACAGC
Source organism: Pseudotsuga menziesii (assembly GCA_001517045.1). NCBI lineage: Eukaryota > Viridiplantae > Streptophyta > Pinopsida > Pinales > Pinaceae > Pseudotsuga > Pseudotsuga menziesii. Next base: position 504,001 of record LPNX011190716.1, on the reverse strand, counting down.
TAAGCAACTGATCCAACTAAGTGGAATACAAAATCACCTTACCCACATAACAACCTAACAAACTTCTGAAGGATGCACAAAGTTGACACACATAAGTGATGCACCTATGTGGTCTACCTAAATGAAATTGGTGTTTGGAACGACGTATTTCATTTGAAAAATATATGGGATAGACATGAAACCTAAAAGTATCCGAGTATAAGGTTTATTATAATAATGCATATGATTATATCCTGCACATTATCTATATCCTGCACATTATTTTATCATTTTGTTAATGTACATGGCATTTGATGAATGGCCTCTAGGAACAAATTTGGAAGAGATGAAAATTATGTGTAATTTTATTATATTTTAAATTGATTGGAGAAGTACTATTACGAATCTTGTTTTATAAATTTATGTTTATGGAGTATTATTTGAAACATTTATAGTGTGAAGATATATATTTTGTAATAATGGCATAATAGGTTGGCGACTTGTTTCTAAACATAAACATGTTCCATTAGATGGTCACTGCCGTAATGGCATTGTCTCCTCCTACATTTCACCGTACAAATTCTCACATCTCTTGGATGACTAGGATAAATTAATATGGAAGCAACCTTATTTCGAGTTTACAATCTCACGAATGGTATGAGATCCTAAGATCAAATCACCTCCACATAGAGATTGACAACTCCTTTCACCTTGATTAAAACACAAAAAAAAGAATATTTCTTGCTTGAAAATGATGGGAAATAAGTCAAGTTCAACACCTCACAATAGGTAAAAAAATTCTCAACATCTACACATGGAATAATAATTTGCAAAAAGTATTTTTTCAAGAGTGTAAGATCTGCACTCACATTCAAGCTGGCCTCTATGTGCAAAAATTTCACATTCCCTTGCTGACCAAAACCCTAGTTTCCAAAATCGACCTAAAAAATGATCCCTTTTCCATCGACCTAGATTAAAGGACCACCACTTGAGCTATCCCAATGTCCTGAATCCAACCGATTTGACGGTTCATCGATCCAAGCAACGATAATCATTCTATGGCACCTTGAATCCCACCTCCTATAGGCTTTACAGGAGATTTGTTAAAAGATTCTCCGAGGTTGCACATTCCATCACTTCTTATAAAAAGAAGGGGATATAGTTTGAAAAGACACCAAGGTGTGAAGAAAGCTTCTAGCAGTTGAAGAACCTTCTCACAAGTGTACTCATTCTAAAAGTTGCAGACCCAGAAAAATACTATGTGGTGTGTACGGATGCATGTATTCAAGGACTTGGAGGAGGTCTTATGCAAGACAACCATGTGGTATGACTCAATAAAGTTGAAGGAGCATGATAGGAACTATGTTACTCATGATATAGAACTTGCAACCATGGTACATGCTCTCAAGATGTGGAGGCATTACTTGATGGGAAGAGGATTTGAGCTAAGGACAGACCATTGTGGTCTAAAGTACTTGCTTGATAATCCTACTTTAAATGCTAGGAAAGCTAGATGGCTGGAGTTTTTGTGTGAGTTTGATTTTCAAAATCAAACACATAAAAGGAAAATAAAATAAAGTGGTTGATGCAATTAGCAGGAAGGTGCATGAAATGAATGTGCCATCTCTTACTATTTTCCAATCATATTTGATACAACATATTGTTAATCATATTGTTGAAGATGAGTTCTATGCGTAGATCAAGGACAAGTTGTAGCAGAAAAGACTTGAAAAGAAGTATGAGAGATATAAATTGTAAGAAGATGAAATTATTACCTATAAGAAAAGAATTTATATTCCAAATGTAGAAGACTTGAGGAGAATGGTTATGGATGAAATCCATCAAACTCCATATTCTGGTCATGCAGGTTATTAGAAGACAATTTCTACAGCCAGAAAGCAGTATTTTTGTCCAGGAATGAAAAAGGACATTGTTGAGTACATTTCTAAGTGCATGAAATGTCAGTAGGTCAAGGTTAAGCATTAACACCCAATAGGTTTATTGAAGCCTTTGCTAGTCTCGGAATGGAAATGGTAAGTTATTTCCATGGATTTCATTACATGATTTCCAATGAATTGGAGAAAACATGATTACATCATGGTTGTGGTGGAAAAGTTGACAAAGGAATCACATTTTATACCGGTTAAGTTCACATATAATATTGATGCCATTCCAAAAATATTCATGAAAGATATTTTTAGATTGCATAGATTTCCTCAGGCAATAGTTTCTGACAGGAATCCCAAGTTCACTTCCAATTTTTGGAAGGGTTTGTTTGCATATTTAGGTACCAAGTTGAACTTCAGCACTTCCTACCATCCTTATACTGATGGTCAGATAGAGAGACTTACTCAAGTTCTTAAAGAAATGCTTCACATGTATGTGATGGACAAACCATCCAAATGGGAATATTATCTACACTTGGTATAATTTGGAGCTGGAGGATTCCATGTGATTGGCACATCATCTTTTGTTCAATTCTATGGAGCACTGAGGGCAGTGCCAATGTAGCATTTTTGTTTAATTTTTTAAAGCACTAAGGACAGTGTTGTTGTAATGGGGAGGGGAATGTAACACCCCAGTTTTTACCCCATTTGCATTAAAATGTATATCATGTAAATAGCGTTATTTAGTCATGGTGTGTATCTCAAGGAAAAATTGCAAACATTGATTTAGATTTTTATGTTTCGACACTTAAAATCAACGATGATGGTATTTCATGCTAGCGAGGAACATTATAATTTTGGACATCATGTAAATATGCATTTAATGAAAATACCCACAACTAGCTATGTCAATGCAACATTAAAGAGATAAGGGCATGATTTCACAAGGAATAGGGAGGGAAAATATTCAACCCCTTGAGCCGATAGGGTAAATCTAAATGTCAAAGAGAAAACCCATAAAGCTGCCAACTACCCATTTTGTCTTTTGTGCCCAATCATTGATTTCTTCTAGAAGTGATTGAGTTAGTTAATACATGGGGATGAGAAGAGTATGGTAGTCATACTCGAATTGGGAACCACCCATTTTTGGAAAAATGTGTTTTGACTTATCGGGGAAGTTATTGCCCATAAATGATGCCCATCCCATTATGAATTGACGTCCTCAATTTTCTCACGTAGCTGAAGCTTGCTGAGCTCTCCCCTTCATATTTTCTACAACTACCTCCATTTCCATGGCTGGAGAAAACCGATTTTGTGTTGCTAAGTGAATGTGCAGTAGAGATCCACATTTTGGGGGTTTGAAGAGGTTGATTTTCCCATGTGAAGCCTGTATATTTTTTCTGAATTTGAATCCATGAAGTGGGAGTTTGTAGAGGTTTTTTTTCCTTCTATGAAGCCATTAAACATTTTTTGAAATCAATTTCTCACCCTGGGTCATTTTTCCCCATTTACCATTATTGAATTTGGTTTCTGGGACATTTTTTTCCATACCTAGAACTTGTATCTTTCAGTGTGTGCATATTTTTTTTAGTCTGAACTAGTTTGGAGTGGAAGAGGGTCAGAATTGGCTTGATAAAACTAGTGTAGAGAGGAACCTCATAGAGAGATCAAGAGGAGCTAGTTATCTTTTTCCATGCACACACTGAAGTACACTGGAAGTGAAGGAATATCATGAGGAACTGTGTAGCAGAGAAGGGGATGCTTCCCTGTGTTGGGTGTATAGGTATTTGCGAATCCAATCAAGATCTTGTGTAGGTTTCCAAAGCTCAGTGGTTGAGCTCACTAGCTTAGCAATCCCACCTTTCATCTACCTTAGCATCCTGATAAACCCAATTTTCTTTTGCTTGGATGAGTTTTGATGTGTATTTGGCTATGTGTGAGCTTGTTTTCCCTAGTTCCTTGTGGAAATCATGCCCAGCTCAGGGGTGGCAGTGGTGCTAAGATATTAATGATCCCACTGGCCTATGGTTTGGGGGAACATTGCATCAACATAGCTGGTTGTGTGAAATATTCTTCTCAAGATAAGTATTCTCTTGTGTTTAATCTCTGCAACTATATTTGGTTAATAAAGTAGCATAAACATGTTGAATGTATTGGATGAATGTATTTTCTTCCACTATATAATGCATTGAGTATTTGTATATGTTTTTATTTCCAATGCATTTTTATTATTATACCCATGGGGCTTAGATTTCCCAGTTTGATAGAGCATATCAATGTGTTGGGCGTTTCCTCTCTGTTGAGTAGAGGGGAGGGGGCATGAGACCACCTGGTTAACTTCAGTACATTTTATCATTATGCTTCCTATCATAATACAAGTTTAATAAGTTTGTGAAGAGATCATGTTTCTGTATTCAACTTTATTTTTCATTTTATTTATTCTACTTAGCCCAATTTCATACTGCAAATGGACTTGAGTCTTGTATTTCTCAATTTTAGTTAGCTTGTAAATGGTAATGATATGAAACATTGACTACCTCCAAAATTGTTGACTTTTATTTTTTGCTAAAATGAAATTTTATTGACATAAAAGTAAAGATTACAAATTCCAGTAAATACGAATAGGATTCCTTCATTAAAAAAAATGGGAACCTATAATTTCAAAGGAGTTACAAAAATGGAACTTGAAATTAATGATTTTCTATTTTAGGAGCAAAGGTAGATATTGAGATCTCATTCAAAATAGTGAAGGGAACTTGTTAGTCCTTTGTTTCTTCCTTTGTATGTTCTATTCGATGTGGTGGAATTCTCATCCGAATTAGAGATCAGGAGTGTAAATTAAATAAATCTTCCCATTTCTTCATTCTCGTGAAGTTGGCCCAATAATCTCTTTCAAAGGTTTCCTTTAGGTAGTCTATGTTTCAATATTCAAAAGTAGATTGTATCCTTCAAGTTATTAATCCTTTGATTTAAATTATAAGTCTCTTTACCTCTGCCTATACTAATTTATTTCTTAGTATTTTATGATCTCTTTGAGCTCTTTATTTTCCTCATTCCTATCCATCTTATCTTGTTAGTCACTCTCCAAGACCTGCAACTACATGATGAAACTTGTATTCTATTGCTACCAAATATATATATTTTATTTCTCTTGAGTTCTCTGGGCATGATCCTCACAAGGACTATCCCCTCTCTTTGCCATTTTTCTCTCTCATCTTCATGATCTCTTCATATGAGCTCTAAGCCTCCTACATGATGGAAGTAGGTGTACAATTCATTCTTTTGGTGTGTTATTTTTCCAAGGTTAGGAAGAACTTTTTGCTAATTTTCAGGCCCGTCACTCTTCTAGTGTGCTAACATACACTCATTTGTGTTCCGGTATGATATTCTTCCATGCTCAATGAATTAGAATTTAGGGAGAAGGTCTAGAAAATTAGAGGGAGGTAATTTAGAAGGAATGTAAATTGTAAAGAGAATAAGCTCCATAGAAGATGAGCCTTCCATATTTCCTGACATAGAAGAATTGATGGTTGTTATATTTCCAGACATAAATCAATTGTTGTTCATGCATGATAAGTTGGCGGTGCCCTTCATCCATCTTAATTATTTGACTAAATATGTGAATACCCTTTTCCAATGTTTCTAAATGGCATCATCAAAATTTACCAAATCAGGAAACATCCATCATTCATAAAACTTTTTATTATTATTCTTCTGAATTACAACTATGGAAAGTGTTTCCTTCCCAACTCAAGAATATTACAATGAATTATAGTTGTATTTCCATGTGGGCAACCACCTTGGCTCATTTCCATGACTAGGGGTATTTCTTCCACCATAGTTGCTCAGTACATGCATTCGATCCCATCTGCAAGGAATGGCCTGATTATGCAAGTGATATGAGATTTCCTTCTTCCACAGGTGAGAGATGGCTCATGAGGGGTGAATGTGTCTTTGGGGAATTTGAACCTTGGTGTGGCTATGAAACACTTATTATTTACCATTGAATCAAGAACCCATTGACCATTTGGAAACAATTTAAAATTATCCATGGTGACTAATGTTAGCTTGTCTTTCCAATTAATATCCTCTTTGATAGGTGGTATATTTGGATAACCAATCAACCACCATGTTTTGGGACATAAATTCAAATCTTAAATTAAATTCCATGTACCCTTATCCTTCTAGTTGTCGTTTTCCCATCATCGGCATCCTTTGGCCATTATTTATTCAAGAATAGCAGTTGGCCTTTGGAATGATTTGGTGATATCTTTAAATGCACCATCCTGTAATGAGGGAAAGTTTTCCATCCTGATAAAATGTTTGATGACTACTTTTTCAAGCTTTAGAAATGCTCCACATTTTCTAAACTGCCGTAGAAATTCAACGCAATTGTTGTTGCTCGACAATTTGAGATTTGTCAAATTAGGAATATTTTTGAGCCCTATATAAACTGAAGTTAAACTATTATCCCCATACAACCCTAGATCTATGAGATTCTCAAGCTGAAAGATCTAGTCCTGCAATGCGTAGCTATTTATATTAAGGATTTCAAGGCGACACGTGACTTGAATGTCTAGAAAAACAAGTCTTCTACGAGCATTTTCAGAAGAATCAATATATTTGATTAACAAAGGCCGCATAATTTCCATGCTCTTAAAAATATCCTCCTCTAGTTGAAAAAAACCCTATGATGAAGGATCATTAAGTCGTAATAAGAGGTGTTGCTGAAGGATTAATCCTTTCATATCCACAAATTGCAAGGCCTTGGAATTCATTTCCTTTTCCCTTTTCACTAGAGCACACAATTGCAAGTCCTTTGCAGTAGGTTCCTTTTCCCTTTTGAATACAAGGCCTTTCAAAGTGTGTAAATAGAAGAACTTTGATATCCCCGTTGATAGCGACTCCAATTTTCCAGAGCCCTTCACATTCAAATGTAGCAGAGATTTATGTTCACCTATTCCCAAATGCATCTCCTGTAGGTGTTTGCACTGGCTCACATCCATAAACTATGGGCTTCTAAGATCATCCAATGACCTAGGAAGCTTTGTTATCTTTGTCTAAGATAAATTCATAAACATTAGATGTTTTAAATGCCCAAAATTTTTCTTGGAGTGACGATTGCAATGGTTAACTTGAGTTACAGTGCATTTATATTTTTTTTTTCCAATTTTAGGTTTGTGACACATTACCCTTGGAACCCTATTTTTTACTTCCACATAAATACTTCCAACTGAATTATTGCAACAGACAAGTCTGTGATAGACTTATGGGTGACACACCTTATGTACATTTTGTTATACACAATAACAAATTGAGAGGGAAGGTGAATCACTATGCAAGGAATCTTAACCAATTAAAGCTTAAACACAGATAATCAATTGTAAACAACCAAGCACATTAATATTAATTAATCACATCATCATAAGAGACACTTTATAAGATAAGATTTGTAAACTTTATTATATCTAATTTGATATGGGTTATAATGGAGGCCGCAACCTTCAAGTTGCATTATCTTCAATTGTCTGGGAAGCGCCAAATACTATTCCAAGACCCAATTTGGATTTTCTTAGCTCCAACTAAGAAACAAGTTGCAAGATCCATCTTGCAATTACATATTTTTTTTGTCACGTCATCTTTAACTTGTCACTTGTCATCATCTCAGTATGCTCCGGGACATCATAGACTAATCATGTATTTTGTACATTAACACTTATCTTGTCCACTATCATTTATTGTTCAACTTGTCTTGTCAAAAGGTCATCATCATTTTCCTCTCTCTTGTTCACTGATTACATCATGTCAAGCTTATGTTAAATCATTGAGATGTTTTGTATGTTAGTTCATGTCTTCAAAGTCATGTTATGTTAATCAACTTCATCATGCACTGTTCATGCCAAGGAATATGATCATACATGCAATATATATGTATGTTCAAACCATATCAGTCTCTCAATGTAAATTCTTGTCATGCCATCATTTAGATATCTTTATCATAGTTATAAACATGTCAAACCTGATGCTCATCATGCCAGGTCATCAAGATAGTTGCTCATCAAAATATCAAAGGTATGCACATCGTAATGATATATTGTTTCACAATTCTTTGCATCGGCAATGTCTATGTATTCATACATAACTTTACACTATTTAGTCGCTCTCCAGCTTATCTCAGAGCCATAAAAAACTATCATAAATGCCCCAGAAAATGTCTATGTTGAACCAATTGTGATAAAGTTGACCTAGTCAGAAATTGACCTAAAATTCATAGACCCTTGTCACTTTCCCACTACGGTTGCTTCCATAAATTTCGATAAATAGAGAGAAATAAAATCTATATTAAGATTGTGGCTTCCTATTATATCCTGAAAATCAGAGTTAAAAAAAAATCCACTGAATTCACCTTATCTTCTGTCTGCGGCTCCTTAGACCTATTATATAACTGGAAAACATATTTCAACTACACTCCCAAAAATATCAGAGAAGTCTATTTTCTCCACCGAAATCCACACAAAAGTATGAGAGTGTTGGCTATTTTTATACTAGTTTTCTATGAATATTTTTCTGAGTCGACTTGTCTTTTTTTATAAAAGAATTTATCATTTTTATTTGGAGCCGACCTGTTTATATATTTTTTTATATCTTGAATATGACTTCACCACTTAAAGATATCATTTAATATTTGATTAAGATGATTTCCATGTACTTTAACCCCATCCTCAAATGGTAGCATGGGTCATCATCAATCAACATCAAGTAACTAAGTGTGTCCAAGTGCCATCATACCACAATGTATGTGGGTGCAAAACATTCTCATGCAGTATGACCATCTCCAAGGGTTCCAAGACCCCATCAAACAACCAGTAATCAGGAAAAAAACAAATGACCACAGAAAGGGTCATTTGGACCATTTGGTGTTCCAATTCCTAAATCATGCCATGTCATCAATATTTATCATGTCTTTGTCATTAATGGTTTTTCATCAATGAAAACATTTCTCAACAAACTCCCCATTTTTCATTGATGTCAACCTTTTTCACTTTCTCCCCCTTTGACATTAATGAAAAAAGGTCAACCTATTCATCAAAGCTTCACAATGCCCTAAATTTTTTTATTATTGAATACTTCTTGACATTATGCTGAAGTGTTTTCTTCCTCTTTCATGTAGGCTTCTTCATTTTCTTATCTAATATCTCCCTTTGACTGAGTTTGGTTTTGTCTCTTGATCCATATTGTCATTTTATTGAAATTTTACTCATGATATAATCCCCCTATCAAGTATGTTGTTGTAGTTGTTTTGAACATTTCAAGATCTCCCTAACAAAGTGCATCCAACATGTGTTTGCATTTCTTAAGAGGCTTATTAAGTTTTCAAACATAACTTAATCTGATCAATATCCTAGTAATGTATTCACTGTTTAGTAAAACAGACTTGGTATTTATCCCAAAGTAAGTTTTTCACTGCAAGTTATTTTTCCTTTCAATCATATGTGAAATTCCAATGATTCAATGTGATATAACACTATCTTATCCAACCCTTAGACTCTAGCAGGATCAATTCTGAACATCTATGTCATTTTGCAGTATATTTCTAGTGTTTTGCAGACTTCTAGTATTCTATCCAAATCACTTTCCATCATCATCTTCTGAAACCAAGTGGGCATGCATAATCTGAGTCTGGTGGGAATTTATTGAATTCTTTCGAACAATTTCAAGGTTGGAGCGAACATTTACTTTACAGATGCGGGCATTTCCTTCACAGTTGCGGGGATTTCTCTAGATATTACCTCAGTTGTGGGCATTTCTGGAAATCTTTATATGTTACATGCATAGTTTTCAAGGTTTGTAAGCATTTGGATTGAGCTTGTGGGAATTTCGAGATCATTTTAGTTGCAAGCGAGAATATTTACTAGACCTAAGGGAAATTTCCCAAATCTTGTGGGCATTTACTAACTAACTGCAGGCATTTTCACAGCTTGAAAGCATCTTCTGGGTATTCCATTAACTTTGGTGGGCATATTTTCTTATGCTAATTCCATTACTCCTGTACTATAGGAATTCTTGGCACCCAAAACACTTTTCATGATCCAAATCATTTTTTAAAATGCTTCATTTAAGTTGGAATATCCATACTCTCCTCTATGACACCACTTTCCTCTTTAATGCAAAAACATTCAGCATGCCTTCTGATCATCTGAGCTTTATATAAGAAACCGATGGAATCCATGTCGATTGAATTTTTTCTCATTCTCTTATTCCTAGTGGGAATTTAACTCACTCATGACTTAGACATTGGAGGACATTTCTAGATAGCTACAGTTGTCATTAAAATTCTTAGCAATTTCTACTTTCTCAAGAATTCATGTAGACAATTTGACTACCTTGTGAGAATTTTCAGTATATGTTGCGGCCATTTTCATTTTCCTACTAGAATTTTCTTCACTTCCTCTAAATCATGGCAGGAATTATTCAAAATATTACATCATCTATAGGAACATGTTAAATGCTACACGCATTTTTATTTCATGTGCTAGCAATTTCTCAATGTTTGCTGGAAAATGTTTTGTTTCATCGTTGTCCCCTAAAGATTAATGAGCATTTCTTAGCTGTAAGCAATCAATCTTCAGACTTTTCTTGACTCTTCCTCTATATATTCTCATATCATCAAGTTACTATTTCCTTTAAGATATATGAAATCTTTTTTCTCGTTCATCTTTGAAGATGATGCCAAAACACTGCAACACTTGTTAACGGAGTGTTCTTAGTTTTGTAATCAGTTCAACAACTTCATAACATTTGACATGTTCATGACGGTTATGCAACACTTAATAAACACCAATGTTCTTCATCTTCCATATTTAGTTGTCACTAGTAGAAAATGAGAAATTAATGACTAAAAAAATGACTAAAATTAGGCTATAAATTACTATTTTTGAGTTGGTGACTAATAGTAGCGAATTTTCAGTATCTTATAGCTAGTCGTATTTCACTAGTCATTAATAGCTTGAATTAGTAGTCATTGATTTAGTCACGGATTTAGTCATTGATTTAGCCATTGAGTGAGTCATTGATTTAGTCGCTAATTTAGTCACTGATTGCAACCATTAATGACCAAATATATGACTAAATAAACTACTAGATGTTAACATATTAATGACTAAGCTAAATATGACTAAGATATGAGAAATTAGCTACTAATAGTCGTATATATGCAAATTTAGTCATTTTTGTAGTCACAAATTTATGATAGGGCACGGAGGAATCGAACCACCAACCTCCTGCCTATAATTAGGCAGGCGATCTACCATTGAGATAGCACCCTTTAAGAAGTTTTTATTGCTTGACAATGATGATATTCAAAAAAAATTATGATAGATATCAATCTACAAACTACATAATTATTACTATTACAACTTACCAATAAATAATATTTATGATAAACTAATTCCTGAGAGCTATGTACAATTTTCCTTGTAACTAAAGCTAATAAAAATACCGCAAATACTCTTAACTAAGAGATTTAGTGATGAGTACATCTTCCCATTCTTCATCACTATCATTCTCATAGTCCAAAGAAGATTCCTTCCTGAAAGGATTTTGAAGCCCAATGCCATCACTGCATCAAAAACAAAGAGTGAGAAACAAAACTTTCCCTCTTGTCTACTGCAATATTAAGAATCCATGAGCTTCAAGGTGTTTCAGATGTTCCTCATCATGGGCTATCAAAATTAAAACACAACATGTTGCTTTGATAATTAATAAAATTAAAATTATGAAAAGTATATTCACCTTTTTCTTTGAGAAGGTTCCATAATAAGCAGGTCGATGGTTGTGAGCAAACTACAAAATGTTTCTTCTCTTATTGTGAAGCCTATTTTATTGTGAATCCTATTTTAGCTTTAAATCAAGTGATAAACATTCTAAGAGCCAAGAAGATTCAAAAACTTATTAATAATGGAGACTCGATGATTATCATTTGCAAAATTAGAGACTTGACTCCCTATGCACCGTAATGTCTTGCAAAAATGATCTCTAGATCTATAATTCAAAGAATTGCATGTATTTTGACTTGGGGAATTGTAAGTATTGCAAGTATTTAGCATTGAATCATTTACTGTTTCAAAGGTACCATTTTGTATGGAGGATTTATGCTTTGTGAATCATTATTCCTTGGCTATAAGGGCACCTAATAGTGGATTCAATAATTAAAGAGTCATGTTGCAAATATAAAGAGGAATACCTTGCTCCTACAACGTTGCGTCTTTAGAGAAACCTTTAAAGGGTTGTATATTTGGCTTCTAGGTGATGATACCAGTTATTTGAAAGGCAGGACAACTGGTTAAGCATGAATTAAACTTGAAATAATTGCAAACTATTAGGTATAACAAAATATATATCAAATCTATGTTGAGATGTACAAGATCTAAAACAGCTTCCATGATGATTGGACAATAGTTCACAGAGAGAAATAACCGTTGATAAGAACTAAACTTTCCTTAGAATGTATGGTCATGTAAAATAAGACTACACTAAAATTTAGATTCTAGTAAGCTTTTGAGATTGACTAAACCTGTCGAAAAGGTTGGAGAGACTGGTATTCTATAGTGTTCTTATAATGTGTAATTGCATAAATGAATATTCTTATCAAGATTTATGACTTTCAAAATGAAGGAATTTACTTGACCATGAAATGCACATTTATGATGAAGCAAAGGATGGAGAAAATCATGATGAGGTTCATATTCCCCATTTGAACTGCCTAAAAGAAACTATTTCTTCATAAGGGTAATAAAGCATGTCTCCATCTTTCTTGAGTGGAATGTGAAAGTACCCTGCCCTGATTATCTAATTATGAATTATTTTTAAGTTCCAATTCCCTTCAGGTCATATGGCATGTTTACGTCTTCCACTCTGACTCCCCACATGGGATGCGTTGCTTCTTCAATGGAATATAAGAGCATCACTAAGACCTGGTTCTTGTATTTTGGTGTGGAGTTATATTTACGAGAACAAAGTTCAAGGTTCATGAAGAATTGTTCAAAACCTACCATTATTAAAAAATTATAACATAGGGTATGTTTCTACAGGAGGATAGAGGCAGGGCAGAGCAAATGGTAAGAGTAAGAGAGGGTCTGACCTCCCCAATTACATTTTTTACTTGCCAAGTCAAAGAAGTTTAGTGCAGAATTCAACTTTGGCACTATGGACATTGAAGAACTCAAAGCAAGGGCTATGGCTTCCATGCCCAACAAGAAGAGGAAGAGAAATCAGCCACCCTCACACCCACTCTCATCTGGGAAATTTATTTCCACAAATAATTTGTTTGATAGAAATGGGACAAAACTACAAGTTTCTAGTGCACAATCAGTTCCATTATGTGGTCGTAAGGAAAATGATGTCTACTTATCCACTTTACAAGATCTACATCCTTCTATTAGATATCCTGCAGTAGAAGAGAAAGATGATAACCTTGTGATTAGATTCTCTGATGGAGATAGTGACAGTGAGGGTGAATAACAGAGCTGGAGAATTGATCGAAGTGAGAAAGATGGATCATCAAGGGAAAATACAAGTGGGACTTCTCCAAGCCAATCACTTGCAGCTTCTTCACAGATGGCTACAACAACAGTTAAGGTTGCACATATTAAATATGGTCTTCACAACTCTAAGTCAGGTGTTGAGCTAACAGTTGGGAGTGACTTGATGGATGCTAAAGAATGCATGGACGAAATTGGTGGTCATCCATTCACTCAAGAGGTTATCTTCAATATATATCATAGCATGCATTTAACTCCCACAAAACCTGTTTGTCAAAATAAAAATGCTATGGAAACCTCTACTGATGTTGTGGAAACCTCTGCTGATGTTCCTAGTCAAATGGTATCTTAGCTAGGGATCTTGTGCTGATGCAAGCAAGGAATTAGGGTTGGGGTTTTCCCTAAGAAGACAATGGAAGCTAGGATTTTGTAGAAACCATAGAAGAGCAAAGGGACCACTTGTTCCAATCCTATTTTTTTCAAATTATAAGCATTTTTATTATCTTATTTGTTTTTGATTGATCTGTGGGGAGTTACCCAATAAAACACCAAACCCATGGTCACTTTTAGCTTTTCCATACCTCAAATATTGTCATTGTCTACTCTAGGAGGACATCATGGATAGTCCTAACTTGTGCCCATAACTGCCTCACATCCATAAAAATGGACCAAATTGAATGTCGAGGCTGCTAGAAGGTGAAACACACCCAATAATGTTCAAAAAAATACCCATATTGGCTTAATTATTGTTGTAACTTGCTGTCATAGGGCCCAAAACTACCTAGATATGAGGTACATGGGCTGTTCATTTCCTTTCATTGTCCATAGGTGGCATGAATTTCCTAGAATTCATTTTACAACTAAGAAAAAAACAACATAATACTTTAGACTTGCCCAGAAAACTCAGAAAACAACCCATAAACCGTCATGAAAAATTAAGTGAACACCTTATGGGAAACAATGTGCATGATTCCTCAATGTCAAAACTAAATATCGATTCGGTTGATGCTATGACCCATTTAGGGCAGAGTGAGACAAATACAGTCCACAAGGTCATGGATCAATACTGTCAACCTCAAAACACATATAAAAAACAAAAAACTCTATTTGCATTTGCAGCAACTGACACAAACTAGCTCCTTCATCTTAGCCTCAAGGTATTAATTGGAATAGAATATATATGCTTTTATCATATTTTTATAGGAGTTGTCTTTGCACTCCCATTTTGCACTCCTCACTGTTGTACTTAACAGTCACATTGACCTATTTGCAGCCATCTTTGCAGCCATCTGTTGGAAACTAATGTGTCTCATGTTATCTTAACTTATGGTCTATATTGTATTTAGTGAATGCACATGTGATCGGAAGATGTGTTATGACACAATCATTTTATTACTATGTGGGTCATGACAAATGAGTTAAAACATGTATTATTCATTACGAAGACATCATTAGGAAGTTCTTGTTAGCTGGGTACATGGGACTCATGATTTATGGCACTATTTCTCTATTTGGAATTTGACAATAAAAGGATCCCAATGTGCTTCACAACATTGCTTAGCAAAAAGAGTAGGAAAACATATGAATATGTGTTTTTTATAACTTTATACCCCTTGAACCTAGGAAAGTGAATCAAATAGAAAGACAATATACTTGGTTACTTCAAAATTTTTAGAACACATGAATCACTCATCTATGTGGGGACGATTTATAAATTAGAATTTAGAAGGTATCCATACCTTGTATTGGACAAGGACATCATTATCTTTCATAGTCTATCTAACAATATTGCCATTCTCATCTTCTACAAGCAAACCCTCTTTTGTCTTATCCATACAACAAATCATCAGCATCTTGAGTTTTGATAATGGTCCATCATATAACTGCCTTAGTTGCATAAGTTGAGAACCTATCCCATTAACCATGCCTGAAAGTAATGGAACCTGCATGGGCAATAAATTGATAAGCCACTTTAATATTTTTGAAATATCACAAGAAATAAAAGAATCAAACTTCTATCAATGTTTTCATACAATTTAAGATCATATAATTAGAGAATCATTAGTGAAGTACTTAACCATTAGAAACTAGAAATTAGTGAAGTACTTCCCTTGTAGCAATGAAATGTTTTTCCCAGCTGCTTACAATATGACAAACATTAGCAACAATTTGGAATTTTAACTTGCTTTCAATTGTGGTAGAGTGTAATCCTCTAGAGAAGTAAAACCACTGGATCTTTAATTGTATAATCATTCATATAAACTCATTTGGAACTTTCTCTTTTTCTTTCCCATTTTTCATCATCCAAGTTGATTTGTTAGGTACATGGTCATCAATAAAATAAATACAATAGTTCAATCATCTTAAACCACTATTTGGAGCATATATATATTTGAAGGAAAACAACCCAATGGACTGAAATCCCTCAAAACTATGGCCCCACCCTCTAGAATGTTTTATTACTGAAGATCATGTCGTGGGTATTAATCTAGCACAAATTACAAAGTAATTGCCCACATCCTTCATCAATGATCTAGCACAAAGCCCAACAAGGCACGCATTTTGGTGACATTTTATAAGGCATGTGCCCAAAAAGAGATGGCCCAACTGCAAGCCACAACCACATATCCCATGCAAGGGAGGAGCAAGCCTGCCATGATTTGAACCTGGGTCTTCTTCACAGCAACCACTCAAAGTAGCCACCAAACAACAGCTTGATGGACATGTATATGTGTGTTTATGTGTGTGTGTGTGTGATGCAAGGGAGGACTCCACAATATGTAGCTGGAGAACACACATGTCCTAAAAATTTAAGGACACCCAATGTGCACTGAGGACTGGGACTAACTCATGTCATTGATGCAAAAGGGAATATAACCTTCAACAGTCATATTTCTTATCACTTAGGGATTAGAATATTACTGTACCTCAGAGCAAATAGGTCAAAAAAACACTGGAGATCAAATTGTAGTCCAGGATTCAACCTAGAGAGGATAGTTCACTTGAAATCTATCATTGGGGATGTGAAGTGTAGCCTTGAGGGCTAAAACATGTGCTACCTACAATATTCGAAGTGACATATTGAAGCAAATGTCGAACAATAGAGTCACAGTTAACCAGAGGACGTAGGAATATATATCTGAGATCCTGATATGAATTCAATGAGATCCCCTTGGCTTCCTTGTTCAAAATACAAAAATTATTGAATGTGTCCTCATCAACAAATTTGGACAAAAAGTAAATAATAATTCCTCTAATCCCAAGAGTCTTCCTTTTTTGTCCATATTCCTTATTATTGTTCATGAAAAAAATTGAAGTCTCTTTGGGGTTTAGGATGAGTTTTTAAATTTTATGTCCTTGATTTAGCAGGGGATTGCATGGGGTATTACAGGGCAACAGAGCCATGTTTGGAGACAATGCTTAAGTCCCAAGTCTAGGATCAAGTTACTAAATTACTACATAAGGATTTCATCACATGCATGCATAGGATAGCGAGTCTTGAGTTGAACCCCACTGAACACAGTTTAAATACCATCTTCCAATGGCTTCAGTTGATACACACCCCTTAAAGGTAGCAGATCGATAGTCTAAATACAAAGGACATGTTTTTATCCTTGAGGGATAAAACATGTG
The DNA here is from genome assembly GCA_001517045.1 of Pseudotsuga menziesii. Taxonomy (NCBI): domain Eukaryota; kingdom Viridiplantae; phylum Streptophyta; class Pinopsida; order Pinales; family Pinaceae; genus Pseudotsuga; species Pseudotsuga menziesii. The sequence continues at coordinate 486,963 of LPNX011190716.1, read as the reverse complement.
CTACCTACAATATTCCAAGTGACATATTGAAGCACATGTCAAACAATAGAGTCATAGTTAAACAGAGGGTATAGGTATTTAGATACGATATCTTGATATGAATTCAATGAGATCCCTTTAGCTTCCCAGTTCAAAATACACAATTTATTGAATGTGTCCTCATTAGGCAGTTTGCACAAAAAGTAAAATATAATTCATTGAAGCCCAAGAATCTTCCTTTTTTGTCCATATTCCTTATTGTTGTTCATGAAAAAAAATTAAAGTCTCTTTGGGGTTCAGGATGAGTTTTACAATTTTCTATCGCTGATTTAGCAAGGGATCTACATGGGGTATTAGAGGGTGACATAACCATGTTTGAAGACAATGCTCGTGTCCCAAGTCTAGGATCAGGTTACTAACTTACTACATAAGGATTCCATCACGTGCATGCATAGGATGGTGAGTCTTGGGTTGAACCTCACTAAACACAGTTGAAAAACCATCTTCCATTGGCTTCAGCTAAGACACACCACTTCCAAAAAGTCATGGATCTTTGTATCATCTCTAAGATAGATCAAAAACCTGCTTGCATAACCTTATCTACCAGCAGTAGCAATTCATCATTGGTAGAGGCTGGCACATATTCTTGGATCAGGGTAGAACTATCAATAGATATTAGAAACAATAGTCTCTTCCAGAACTAGAATGAGGAAAATAATGTGATTTTCTAGTGTGGAAAAGAATCTTTGTAAACCGGCTCTATGACTGTCTGAAGGCAAAAAGGAATGATCATTGAAAGACAGTCAAGCTAATGTTAATGGGGAAATGGAAAAAAAATGAACTCAAGATTTCACACATCCTATATATAATGACATCCAAAAAATTGCACCCGAATGCTAACAATAAATTGCATCCCTATTCTTGACCTTATGAAACCATATTATTTAATTCGAATTTCATAAATTGGAAAAACTATTCCAAATTAAATGCAAAAACTGTTGAAAGAACTATATTTTTTTATTCTTATTCTTTTCATATTTTGAAATAATCAAAGATATCTCTCAATATTAGCCGAAAAAGAAGTAAGACAGATATGACCCACCAGCTTTACAACATCCTAGTCTCAATAAACAAAATTGGACAAGAATATTGACCAAAACTTATATCAATACTCTTGCAGTAACAGAAAATTATGTAAACCAACATTCATACTTCAAATATATGTGAAAATAAAGAATGAAATGATGGTACAAATTTTGCATGAGTTAGTTCATAAATATCAATTCAATCCATACAAATATTGATCTAGGAAGTCATCAACTTACCAAATTCATCAACTGCAGAATAGATACTACCATAGGAAAGAAGCCTCGCACTAATTGTCATAGACCTTGATTGAAATATTGTATCCATAGCACTATTACTGCAAATGCATACATAATGTCTTGCCTATAAAATGGTTCAAACTTTCGCAAACTATTATTGCAAATGCATACACAATGTCCTGCCTATAAAATGGTTCAAAATTTCCCAAATTTGGGAAATATTTACAGATATCCTGAAAAATCAAACCCTCCAATCCCCAACAAGACTAAAGGCTTGAACTGCATATTTCCACATACAAGACCCATTTTGATGATTTTTTCCCTTTTTTGAATCCTTTCTTCTACAGTGAGAGGATTTATGAGTTTATGAGTAATCACTTTTTCCCATAGACCCGCCCCTTTTATAAGTCTACAAATACCTTTGGCTATTGGTGCGTTGGAAAAGCAATGTGGATTATTTAATCCCCATCCTCCCATGTCTTTGGGTAAAGATATTTTCTTCCATACAACCTAAGGGAAATCCTTACCACCAACCCATAAGAATATGAAGCTGGCATGAGTAATTATGTAAGCTATCCTAAGGGCCATAATTCCTTTAATATATGATGTGCCACAAACCACTCCCAACTGTTAAACAAAAATCTTTGTTGTTTTGGATCATGTTAAATTGTAAATGTCATTGCTTATTGTTGCTCATTTTTATTTTAGATATAAAATTGGGTGTCATGTATGAGAATACCTCTTCTTTTATGATACCTACTTCGTTAATGCTGTTCAATTTATATTTTATTTTCTATTGAAACATATATATTCTCACTTGTTCTGCAGAGCTACAGCAAATGCAATGGCAAAGAGACATACATATAATTCCTTTCAAGTTGATTACTTCAACATCGAACTTGAGAATCAAAGTAGAGGCAAGATGAAAGTTGGTACCGAGACAGATCAAAGGTGTGATTTTACTTTTAATTTTTTGGTTCTTTAACTTTCAATGCTCTCGTTTTTTTTTTCCAAGAGAAAAATTTAAATAGTTGATATTTCAGAGTTTGAAATCAATATATACATTTACCTGTCTTGGGAAGACTCAAAATCAGGGGTCAAGAGTTATATCTGCACTGTTTGCAATAGAAATAGTATACTGCAATTTCATTATGCCATTCACTAGTTTACATGTTAGTACTTCTAGTCTTAGTTGAAATAATATGGTTAGGGTACTGCAACTAATCTAATCATATGAACTTTATTAATTTATGGAGCTTACAATGAGGACGAAATTGAATCAAACGAATGCTTTTAATGTGACAGGGCCCTTGTTATGGGTTTGATGCTTCATGCAAAGGGGAAACATCTCATTAAAAATGGAAAATTTAAAGATTCTCTTGATATTTTTTCCATGGTAGAGGTAACATGTAGGTTTCTCATTGCTAATGTTTTAATAGCCCTCATACAGCTCTCATATGGATGTCCACTTACTGATGTTTATTGAATAGACTTCGGGCCTCTGTTCTTTGATTACCTTCATTATTTTAGACTAGGAAATGAAGGTCTTGGAACAAATTATGAATCTTTCTATTAATAGTGCAGAAAAGGAAAAATGATGGTCTTTTAGCTGTATTTTCAAAATTATGCTTGCTATATCATCAATCCTACTATTGGAGGACAAGTTATGATGGATATTGTGAAAATTAGTTTGTGGGATTTGTTGACAATTACTTTTCTTGTAGGAGGCATTTTTTATTTGTGATCGGAAAGTAATTGAGGTGACTTATCTATTTTGTTCTCAAGTTTTCCAACTTTATATGTATGCTTCTTATTTCTATTGCTCCTCAATTTACTTGTATACAAACTTTTCCCTTCCTATCTAATTTGGGGTGGATAATGCATCGCTACTGCAAATAGACACAATGTGGTGTTATTTCATGTAGCGTGACATATCCTGTTTGACTATGGCTAGAATGCGGTTAAAAGATACCTGCAAAGGGCTTGAACATTGCTATGGTAGAAATATGGAGAGAGCTAGGGTTCTACAAGGAGGATTTTGTCTAGAAATTGCCACGTAAACTCTCTTTCAAGCTTGATCCTATCCTAAAGGAATATGTTCATACGGATCATTTGTTTTGGTAGAGTTTACTAGAGATTTATTCTAAACGTTAGATATCTTATGGTTTTCGGATTCTAGGAGTTTAAATTTGTTCACCTTATAGCTAGGAACCGTGTCATATTGAGACTATACTTTGAACATGCCATATATGTTATGAGTGTACCTAAATGTTGTTAGTATACATTTGTTCTTTTCCACATTTGGATTGCATTAGAAGGTGTCCCTCATAGATTTAATTGCTAAATAATAATGATTGGACAGATACACATGACTGGAGCTTCTGGAACGTGTTTTGGCTTACCACACATGATTATTGGAAGAGTCTTGCAAAACACTAACAACAGCTTAAGGAAAATATCAGCAGGTATTTAGTCCAAACTTTGAATTAACATTAACAGTGAAATTGATTTTATTTTTGTACTATGTTTTTTAATTGCAAACTTTTACTTATAGATTTCATTCATAATTATCTTCTATTCTTACAAATATTCAGTTAATTATAATGACACTTCTATGTTCACTATGCTGACTTTGTCTATTTTTGTGGACAGCTTCAAGTCTTAGTTGAATCTTTGTCAACACTTATTAATATAGGTTTTATGACAAAGCAGTCAAGAAGGGCTTTAAGAATGTATGGCCAAGATATTCAACGTGTAGTAGAGTTTTCCATTGAAGAAAGAGAAAGAATTGCAAAGAAAGAAGAGGAAAATAGACAATAGTACAAAAACATCAGGTGGGTACTCAATTCTGGAGGACATTAAATTTAATGATCAGGGACAACTAAATTAAATTTAAGGAGGATTAGTTTGGAATGTCAGATAGGTATTCTATTCTATGATGAGTCTGGTAGCATCCAGGGTCCTCTTTTTTTGGTACTGAAGACAAAGAAAACTTATAGAAAAAATCATGTCTTTACTGCTGCTTTACTTGATGTTTATAAGATCATAATAAAATGGTCATTTCCAGGGAGCAAAATTCTTATGGCGGAACACCACTAGGAAAGGTTATGGACATGACAAGTGATAAAACTTATTACCCTACTTATTACCCTACAATAATTTGGGGTAGTACCAGAGTGACTTCTCTCAAATCTAACCGAATTGAAGATAAGGAACTAGGGGAATCCTCCAAAATTGTTGGACGTCCCTCAAGCAGCAAGTCACTATTGCGAAAGTCAGTATCAGCAATTCCTAAACTTGGTGCTTCCAACTGATCAAAATTGAAGAACAAATGCAAGGTGCATCCAAATTCTACTGCATCATGGAAGCCAAGTTCAACTCACAATCTCTCTACTGGATTGGGTCAGATTGGGAAGGTTAGAGTGACATTGCATAAGGGAGAACTAAGCAATACTAGTAGACTTGGTGCATCAAAAATATCGAATTTGACAAGCTCTGAAGGATCAACCTATGATGTGGAATTTATTTAGGAAACACCAACTTCTTCTATGAGCAGTAGAAGCCTCTTTCATGGTGGTTCTAGTGTGGGAAGGAGAGATAAAAGACTTGTTCCTAGCAGGTTTCTAAATAGACAGGGAAGTTGGAATTAAATGGAGTTATTGAATGTAAACAATGGTTTGTTAGATTTGATGTATGGGGAACAAAAACATAATTGGACTAGCATAGAGGATCCCCAATACTTTCTCTTATTAAAACCCCTGGACCTCAGCTTCTAGATATTACTCAACTGAAATGTACATTAAGAACTCCATTGACAGACATATTTAGAATGAAAAGCTCAGTGATGAGTTCATGATAATGTAACCAAACCTCACTGGTATAATACCTGAGATTGGCTTCCATGCATTGACATCTGATCATTTAAAGGGGACTAAATTCCAAAACTATACGTCCTCTCACCACTATAACCTACCCAAAATAGCCTCTATCTCTAAAGAAATCCCATACAATCCAAAATATTCAAATTGACAAGTTCACTCAATCTTGGATCTAGGAATGAAAACACTGGCCAGATTTTTTGCTAAAAATGCATTTCCAGATGAGAGGACAATAAATATAAGGTGTTTGGTTTGGTTTTACACCCCTCCAATGCTTTGGAAATATAAGGGATATAATAGTGTTAAGTATTTTTGTTCAAAAATAAAAGAAACATTTTCAAGTCATATAATTAAATTTGATTAGAAGGGATACCTCCCTACTCCGGTAAACAATGATAGACGTGGATCATCATTAATGTTAATATAATTACAAGTGAAATAGTGTAGCTTGTAACTCTTCATTACATAGTTAAGTACAAGGTAGTGGTGACCATGTCTTTATGATGTAGATACAATTTAATAAAATGGTATCCTAGTTACTAGGAAGTCAAGAGGGACACGTGTTGTGTGTGCCAAGAAATACACTTCTTTCACTTTGATGTGTTGATCAATTCTCCAAAGCACTTAAGCATACATAAGGAACTGACTTGTGATTTGAACAGGTTGACATAGAAGACTATCCTGTCTAGAATAGGTGCAAGTATTTAAGGAATTCTCATCCCTACCAGAACACGATTAAGTTGATAGTATGTGGAGGTCTAGGCTGCTATGCGTAAAAAGATAACTTCAAAGCTCTGTATTTGTGATCTCCTCATCCTTCGGTAGGAGCAATTGCTATCACATAGACTAGAATAATAGGAAAGACATAAATAGGCATACTTCCTAACATTTTGGAGCTCTCTAATTTTACAAAAACATTTCCCAATAAGGCTATTATCTGGGAAAATATTCCACTTGGAAATCATGGTTTACATTGAAATTTACAACTCCAAACTTTGGGGGGGTCTCTTGTCAAAATTATCTTCCATAATCACAGCCTCAACACATATGTGAACCCAAAGTAACCACAAAATACCATTTATTAGTTTGCTACTCATTTAAATTACTGTCCCCAATAATCCCTGCAGGAACAAACTCCATCCTCGAAATGATGGAAACGATTTGTATCCCTTACCACAATTTCTCTCTTGAAAACCTTGGATATGAACTTAAACCAATATTAGAATCATATACCACTTCCAAAGACAATCTCAGAACTAATGCTCAATCATTAAATGAGGTTTTGGGTGTTACTAGATTTCATGGGATTGTGAAAGGCTACATTCATTAGTCATATTCTAGGTGTAATATGTAGCATAATGGATTTGCGGTAGCCATTTTTTCAGGCATGTCTTGGCACTTTAAACAACCACTAGAGGAGGAATTTTCTGGGCTTAACGTTTGTTGTTATGGAGTAGGAAATGGAGGGAATTTTCAGTATTAAATATTCCCTCTATTCCAACATGACAACCAATAGAATAAATGCTAGTCAAATGAATATTTGAAGAGATATAACCATTAGTTAAATTGGACCCTAAACGTTTCCTACTACACTGATACAAGCAACATAATATATTCTCTAGGTTGTAGCATTGTTTGTGATCTGTTTAGACAACATGCATAAGACCAGACTTGAAGAGTGTTAAACCTAGGATGTCACCACATCTCAGTAAAATTCATTATAGATGGGATACCTAGGCTAAAAGGAAAGTATATGTGACAACAAAGGCTACTTTAAAGCCTCTTTTGTTATAAACCACCTCTTGCACATTCATGAACAAAAACACCTAAAACATCATTAAATATTGGAGTGAGATGGATTCATTATGCACCTTGGAGTTTGAGACCAAACTGAAACCAAATTCAAACCTAGAGTGAAATTACCATTTTTGGATGCTGACAATAAAACCAATGTATGATTTATGTAAGGAAAGCACTATGGTGATGTGCCTAGACTTGACCAAGAAGGGAAAAGGCTCTATAGTGTTTGTCTTGGAACTTGGAATTAATGTGAAGATGAACCATGGTGCAATGAATGCACAATCTAGGGTGCACCTAGGACAACATAATTAGACAAAGAAAGGGAACCTTCTTGGCACATATTGTGTGTAATTGTTTAATGGAATGGCTGGTACATAGAAATTGGAATCCCTTCTTATGTCATTTCTTGTGTTGGATGATACAATAGAGAAATGGAACAACATACCAAAATGGAAAGATTTAGTTGGCGTGTACAAAGCGAAAGGTCCATATCATCATTCACATGTGAGATCTGAAAGAAAGACAATGGGTAACCTAAGCAATGAACACTATAGGTGGGAATGAATGCCACGCCTCATCCAAATTCAGTGAACTTCTCCCAGGAAAGTCCCCAATCTTACTTATGCATTGTGTTTAGCTCGGTATCTATTTGAAATAAATCATTACCAACTATAAATTGTGTAACTTAGTGGAGATAGAAGAAGGAGAAATGAATCGTTCCAAATTCATTACATAAAAAAGAAGCAAGGTTTTGACTAAATGAGGTTGATTCAAGTAAGGATTTTCATTCTCACTCATTTTTCTGGAGTTACCTACTTCACTTACTTATTCAGATCTCTAGAATCCCAAGTGTGTCAAACACTGATAAAGGAGGAATTGATTGCAGTAAAATGTGGCAGTTGAACATTGGATCAAGTACTACTGTTTCTAGTACAAATTCAACAAAAAATTAGGTTGCGTGAAGGTATTGTGGAAGCAATAAAAAAAAAGTTCCAAAAGTCACGAAGAAACAAACCAATATTAGAATCATATACCACTTCCAAAGCCGATCTCAGACCTAATGGTCAATACTTAGATGAGGTTTTGGGTGTTTCTACATCTCACAGGATTGTTAAAGGCTACATTGATTAGTCATATTTTAGGTGCAACATGTAGCATAATGGATTTGTGGCAGCCATTTTTCAGGCATGTCTTGGCACTTTAAACAACCACTAGAGGAGGAATTTTCTAGGCTTAACTGTTGTTGTTCTAGAGTAGGAAATGGAGGGAATTTTCAGTATTCAATATTCCCTATGTTCCAGCATGACAACCAATAGACTGAATGCTAGTCAAATGAACATTTAAAGAGATATAACCATTAGTTAAATTGGACCCTAAATGCTTCCTACTACATTGATACAAGAAGCATAATATATTCTATAGGTTGCAGCACTATTTGTGATCTATTTATACAACATGCATAAGACCATAATTGAAGAGTGTTAAACCCAGGATGTCACCACATGTTGGTTAAATTCCTTATAGATGGAATACCCAGGCTAAAAGGAAAGTATATGTGACAACAAAGGCTAATTTAAAGCCTCTTTTGTTATAAACCACCTCTTACACATTCATGAACAAAAAAACCTAAAATATCAATAAATATTGGAGTGAGTTGGATTCATTATGCACCCTAGACTTTGAGACCAAACTGAGATCAAATTCAAACCTAGAATGAAATTATCATTCTTGGATGCTAACAATAAACCCAATGTATGAGTTATGTAAGGAAAGCACTCTGGTTATGTGCCTAGACCCGAACAAGAAGGGAAAAGGCTCTGCAATGTTTATTTTGGAACTTGGAATTAATGTGAACATGAACCATGGTGCAATGAATGCACAATCTAGAGCGCACCTAGGACTACATAATTTTTTGAAATTCCAAAGGAACGTGCACCTAGGACTACATAATTAGACAAAAAAATGGAACCTTCTTGGCACATATTGTGTGTAATGTTTTAATGGAATGGTTGGTACATAGAAATTGGAATCCCTTCTTATGTCATTTATTGTATTGGATGATACAAATAGAGAAATGTAACAACATACCAAAATGGAAAGATTGAGTTGGCATTTACAATGTGCAAGGTCCATATCATCATTCACATGTGAAATCTAGAAGAAATACAATGGGTAACCAAAGAAATGAACACTATGGGTGGGCATTAATGCCATGCCTCATCCAAATTTAGTGAACTTCTCGCAGGAAAGTCCCCAATTCATTATCTTAGTATCTATTTGAAAGAAATCATTATCAACTATAAATTATCTAACTTAGTGGAGATAGAAGAAGGATAAACGAATCCTTCCAAATTCATTACATCAAAAAAGAATTAACGTTTTGACTTAATGATGGTGAGTCAAGTAAGGATTTTCATTCTCACTCATTTTTCTTGAGTTACCTACTTCACTTACTTATTCAGATCACTAGAATTCTAAGTGTGTCAAACGCTGATAAAGGAGGAATTGATTGCATTAAAATGTGGCAGTTGAACATTGGATCAATTCCTAGTGTTGGTGGTACAAATTCAACAAAAAATTAGGTTGCACGAAGGTATTGTGGACACAATGAAAAAAAAGGTTACAAAATCCACGAAGAAACAAACCAATATTAGAATCATATACCACTTCTGAAGACGATCTCAGACCTAATGGTCAATCCTTAGATGAGGTTTTGGGTGTTTCTACATTTCACAGCATTGTGAAAGGATACATTCATTAGTCATATTCTAGGTGCAACATGCAGGATAATGGATTTGTGGCAGCCATTTTTCAGGGATGTCTTGGCACTTTAAACAACCACTAGAGGAGGCATCTTCCGCGCTTAACTATTGTTGTTCTATAGTAGGAAATGGAAGTAATTTTTAGTTGTCAATATTCCCTATGTTCCAACATGACAACCGATAGACTGAATGCTAGTCAAATGAATATTTGAAGAGATATAACCATTAGTTAAATTAAATCCTAAACGTTTCCTACTACACTGATACAAGCAACATAATATATTCTCTAGGTTGCAGCACTGTTTGTGATGTGTTTAGATAACATGCATCAGACCAAACTTGAAGATTGTTAAACCCAGGATGTCACCACATGTCAGTAACATTCCTTATAGATGGGATACCCACAATAAAAGGAAAGTATATGTGACAACAAAGGCTACTTTATAGCTTCTTTTTTTATAAACCACCTCTTGCACATTCATGAACAAAAACACCTAAAACATCAATAAATATTGGAGTGAGTTGGATTCATTATGCACCCTGGACTTTGAGACCAAATTGAAACCAAATTCAAACCTAGAGTGAAATTATCATTCTTGGATGTTGACAATAAACCCAATGTATGAGTTATGTAAGGAAAGCACTCTGGTAATGTGCCTAGACTCAACCAAGAAGGGAAAAGGCTTTGTAGTGTTTATGTTGGAACTTGGAATTAATGTGAAGATGAACCATGGTGTGATGAATGCACAATATAGGGTGCACCTAGGACTACATAATTTTTTTAAATTACAAAGGAAGGTGCACCTAGGAATACATAATTTGAAAAAAAACGGAACCTTCTTGGCACATATTGTGTGTAATTGTTTAATGGAATGGCTGGTACATAGAAATTGGAATCCCTTCTTTTGTCATTTCTTTTATTGGATGATACAATAGAGAAATGGAACAGTATACCAAAATGGAAATATTGAGTTGGCATGTACAAAGTGCAAGGTCCATATCATCATTCACATGTGAGATCTAGGAGAAATACAATGGGTAACCTAAGAAATGAACACTATAGGTGGGAATGAATGCCACGCCTCATCCAAATTTGGTTAACTTCTGCTAGGAAAGTCCCCAATATTACTTATGCATTTTGTTTATATCAGTATCTATTTGAAAGAAATCATTACCAACTATGAATTGTGTAACTTAGTGGAGATAGAAGAAGGATCAAGGAATCCTTCCAAATTCATTACATAAAAAAAGAAACAAGGTTTTGACTGAATGAGGGTGAGTCAAGTAAGGATTTTAATTCTCACTCATTTTTCTGGAGTTACCTAATTCACTTACTTATTCAAATCACTAGAATTCCAAGTGTGCCAAGTGCTGATAAAGGAAGAATTGATTGTAGTAAAATGTGGCAGTTGAACATTGGATCAAGTACTAGTGTTTCTGGTACAAATTCAACAAAAAATTAGGTTGCACGAAGGTATTATGGAAGCAATGAAAAAACAATTCCAAAACCCACAAAGAAACAAATGCAATATTAGAATCATATACCACTTCCAAAGATGATCTCAAAAGTCAGACCTAATGGTCAATCTTTAGATGAGGTTTTGGGCATTTCTACATTTCATAGGATTGTGAAAGGCTACATTCATTAGTCATATTCTAGGTGCAACATGTAGCATAATGGATTTGTGGCAGCCATTTTTCAGTCATGTCTTGGAATTTTAAACAACCACTAGAGGAGGCATTTTATGGGCTTAACTGCTGTTGTTCTAGAGTAGGAGATGGGGGGAATTTTTAGTAGTCAATATTCCCTCTGTTCCAACATGACAACCAATAGATTGAGTGCTAGCCAAATGAATATTTGAATAGATATAACCATTAGTTAAATTGGGTTGTAAACGTTTCCTACTACACTGATACAAGCAACATAATGTATTCTCTAGGTTGCATCACTATTTGTGATTTGTTTAGACAACATGCATAAGATGAGATGTGAATAGTGTTAAACCTAAGATGTCACCACATGTCAGTAAAATTCCTTATAGATGGGAGGCCCAGGCTAAAAGGAAATTATATGTGACAACAAAGGCTACTTTAAAGCCTCTTTTTTTGTAAACCACCTCTTGCACATTCATGAACAAAAATAGCTAAAACATCAATAAATATTTGATTGTCTTCATGGCATGCTCAAAATGTAAGTCCATATAAGGAGTGTTGCACTCTTTTAGCACATTTCTTGAGGGTATCCCATCTTAGAGAGGTTTTTCTAACAAGTATAATGCTAGTTATTCCTTGTTATGCACAAAGGAGGATATATGTTGCAAATAAAAATGCAAGAATTATGTTCATATAACTGACATGTTTGAAGTGGTGCAATCGACCAATTCATATAGATAAGACATGTTGTTATATATCCTAGAGTCTATCTTGTCTTTAATTGATGTTCATATAGCTAATACAGGTTGTTATTTTAATCTATCTACTCTTTAATTGATCTACATCAAAACCAATTCGTAGAGAAAAAAACAAAGGATCAACATTAATCATAAATCATTTCAAATTCTGATGCAACAATAGGTTAGGAGCAGCAGTGAAGAATACGTTTAACTAAGACAGTGGCAAATTTGTGAGCAAATTGAGGTTTGATTTTGGAGCTAACATCAGACTATGTATGGGGTAGTCTTGAAGTATGTTATAGTGAGGTAGAAAATTTCCTCAAATTTAGTAGTTATAGTGACTAGAATCTTCCATATAATTTTTTTTAGTTGCATGGGACATGTTGTCAATCCATGATAGGATTTTGTACAAACCATCCCCAAGGAACAAAAATACATGGCAATTTATACACTGATGGTCATGCATATGATCTAATCCTTGAGGTACAACCAGGCTCAAGCCTGGAATGTAGGATTGTTCTCTATGCAAGCACTTGATAGGTGGAGGGTTCTTATTCTTCTTTTCCATGGCTGTAATGTATGAGTGGAATCCATCCTAGAGTTTTGATTGGCACACTCTTCTGATAATCTCCTGAATCAATTCAATAGTAAACTCTTGAAAATCACCTATAGGTTGTAGTTGTTGATGATGTCATTCAGTTTGGGAAGGATGGTATTTATTTCATAAATCGTTGCACAATTTTTTGTGGGTTATTAATAATCCACAAAGATATTGTTTACTGCATCCAATTTGGCATGAGTATTTCCTGACAAAGTGGTTTAAAGTAGTGCCAAAGGGACCTATAGAAAATGGGTGCTAATGTTCTAATTTAAAACTTAAAAGAGATGCCAAGTATGGAAACATTGGTATCTTTGTAGGAGTTGTCAATAGATGAATTTGTTAATAAGGTGGGTACATACTATAGACATATTGCATAATTATTGGTTGTGTCAGTGTAAATGAACAAAGGGAGGAATTTTAATATCTATTCTATCTCTTCCAAAACTGACAATATTTCTGAGGTTAGTGGAAATTTTCTATTGTTCCTAAGGTAATTATTCTTATTCTATTATTTATGCCAAACTATCTACAACCGATGTCAATCTGCACAGGAATGGTTCTTCTCCTTGACATTTGTATATCTATCAAAAATTAAGACAGAGCTTTATATTAGGCTCTATAATTCCCTAGAGTTTCAGGAGATCATTGTTTTGATCACATGTGGCAATTGGTAATTGCCAAAAAAGTGGACCTAATTAACATGGTCAGTTATGATGAGTAGCTTCTATGGAGGTTTTGAGCCTATATAAAGAACAAAAGTATCTATTAAAACACAACTTGGAGTAACTCAATAGTCGAGAGCTTAGAGTAGCTCAAGGATAGCTCAGAATTTTACCTCGTGATCTTTGATAGCTCCATATCATGGGAGAATTGGTGGCTCTAGAAAGAATATTACATATGTGAGATAACATATCCAAGAACATGTTTATCTGAAATTTTATTTGAAATCTAAAATTTGTAATGGATACTATGTTTGTGTGTGTTTCCAATTGTGTTGTTTTGCTCTCTTGCAAAGCAGACCTATAGGTTGTTGAGTTTACTTATTGGACTCTCGGCTTCCTGCACCAACTAGCTTCCCTTGGTCCAATGTGGCTCAACTTTAAAACTTTGAACACTTGAGACATTAGACCCTGGTTATCTATTTGAAAAGTAAAATTGTGAAACTGTGCACTTATTTCCAAACATATCAAAAGCAATCAAAGATGCACTAAATATTGGGATTTAATTCCCCAAAAAGGAAATAAACTAGAGATCTAACTAATAAGTTCTTTCTCTAATGCAACTATTAAAATGCAATTGCCACTTAGCCTTGCTAAAATACAAGTATACTACGTACAACTGAGGATTTGATGATTTAAATTCAAAAGATATTGTCCAAACCACCCAACTAATATATGACAATACTTTGACATCTAAATAAATACATTCCTTATGTCTTCCATTCATATTCTCACAAAATTTTTTATTATTGTTTTCTAGATCTATATAGGAATGTAGATATGTCACATGTGTAATGTTCCCAAGTAAAATTGCACTAAAATATTCAACTTATTGTTGAATAGATTGGGCTTATTACCTTGTTAAACATTCCACTATCATCATGTTAGACAGTTGTAAGTCATATTCTTAACACCAAACATACCAGGGTAAAGAACTTGACCCAACTAAATGGTTTTTTTCTATCTGATGTACTGATTTTAATTCACTAATTTTGACAAACACTTTGCAAACCTTTCTCTGACTGCTGTAGGTAACAATAGGCACCAACTAAATTTTTGTGGAGACTTTTTTCAAACACTTAATATGTAGACTATTGTAGTTGACAATAATGTCCCTATCTTAACTTTACCCAAATTTTTCACCCAACTGCCGCCAAATATTTATAACTTCATCAACACTTTGAAAGGTAATTATTGTAACAACAATGAAGACTCTTTATGGGAATTCAAGCTCAATGCTATGCTTTGAAAATGACATAGTTGACCTGGGATGATAAGTATTTTTGCAATGATATTAATTACCCTCACTCCTATTCTGGTTGTGACCCACTTTATGAATGCATTTGATAGGGAATTTTTAACAAACACTTTATGTGTGACTGTTGTAACTGCCTATCAAACTTTAGAATACTATTGTACCATTTTTATTGGTTTACTATGTGGTTTTAGCAAGAAAGAATGTATGGCATTTTATGTGGTACAAATAGGTAATTAACAACAATTGAACAACATCTAATAACCAATCTTAAGAACACTTCATATCTGCAATTTATTTGAAATAACATGTTGCATGCCTGGAAAATGATGGAAATCAGAATTAATTTTGTGAAACCACATGTGGTAAGAGATATTTGGAGAGAACCTTATATTGAGAACCACAACGTTTTCTTGCAAGATCTGCTATCATATAAGAAGTATTTACTGCTGAAGTGAACACGCCTTTACACATCCATAAACAGCTACAAGATTTTCCTACCAAGCACTGTAATCATTATGGGATTCATCAAATTTCCTACTGCTATTTAACGTCACTGTAACTCCCTACCCAAGGATGGCCAAAAATATTGCATGCCTAGCGACGCGATCCACCCTTTGTTTTTATGTTGGTTGGGGGATAAATTCCAGGTACTTTGCTCGCATAAAGAAAAAAGGGTTTCTGGGGATAAAATGTCCCCTTTGCATATTCATACAATTGCCTTAGTGGGAGGAGATTGAAACAGTCTGGGATTTCATTTTGGCTTGACATTGTTGATGTGGGAGTTTCCGAAGTCCTAGACCCACTTGCATTGGCTGCCCCTGTCCTTGTACCTATCCCTATCCCTGTCCCTTGTTCATCATAATCTCAATCATTGCCACTGCTAGAGTTACTCATGCTGCTAATTTCTCAATTTTTGTGTCTTATGTTCGGATTGTTCTTATCAGTGATTTGTAAATTTTTGGAAGCCTGCAACAAGGATTTCACTTTCATTTGTAATTTTTTTTAAATTTCATAAAATAACATGCCTAAACAATGAAACGTTGAATTTAAGGGCTGGAAATGAGAGGCAAGAGCTTTAGAAAAAAAAAAAACAACAACACAGAAATTTATAAACAGTAGTATCATGTGAACCAAAAAATATGGGCATGAAAGCATATGTGAAAGAACCTGATATTCAGGTTTGGGCACATTAGAACAACACTGAATAGTAAATAAATTGAAACACTAGTGTGTGTTTATTGTTTTGGGCACAATTTCAATTTGGCGCTGTTTGTCTTCAATCTTCATAAAACAATCGAGGGCATAAAATTTATTATTTTATAACATGGATATTGGGATATGATAATGTTGAATCTATTAATTTTTAAATTAACAAATTTTAGTGAGGCATGGGTCTTGACCCTACCTCCAACTAGTAGATCTGGTACTCCAAGATTCGAGCTAGTGGATGAAGTTGAACTGGGTCTCAACTCTACTCTAGCAACGACTATCCTTCAATAAGCAATGGCTCTCCTCCAAAAAAAATTAAGTTCCTCCTTCAAAATCAGTGGCTCCTCTGAATTCCAATAACCAACTACTATCCAAAAAGTGCAGCGGCTGTCCAAGATAGTAGTTATCCACGGCCTGAGACTATCCATGAGTTGGATCCTCGATTGGTTGGGACTGTCCATGAGTTGCAACTCTACACCGGTTGGCTCTCCACTAGTTATACGGTCTCCACAAATTCAAGAATGATTTGAATGATTGTAGAAATAGACATGCCCACCAAAGTTCTATATTTAAGCTATGGCTCTTCTTTTATGTTTCTTTAGGGATACACAGAAAAGGAACAACAACATTCTTACCTCTATCTCTGACCGGGGCGCATAATTGTTCTATTAAGATGACTGAGAGGATCCATCTATCTCCAAAATATTATTAGAATGAACCCATTGATGCATTGGCTGAATGCATTATAAGATTGTTGGAAGATATACAAACATAGGGGAGATGGAAATTTATCACCCATTGAAGAAGAATGGAATAGAGAAGAAGACAAATTTGGTTGATTTGGAGAAATAAAAGAAGTAGTAGTTACTTGCTACACTTTTTTCGGTCCAAGGATGGCATCAAATTTCAGCCTTTCACTTGTTCAAGGCAGCGGCACTCCACGGTTCTCCATGAGCTCAACTCTGAAAACTGTTCACGACTCAATTCAGGGCTTTCCATGGTAATGACTGCCAAGTTTATGAAATGATTTGCATTGAAATGGTGAAGTGAAATCCTGAGGGTGTTTTAGGAAGTTAGGTTAGGATTTAATAATTTTCATTAGAGGAAATTTCAACTCAAAATGGGCCTCCAAAAAAAGAATTAATAAAATAATAGTTAAAATAATAAAATAATATTTATTAATTTTGGAGGACCAAAAGAAAAAAACTACTTTTTTGTTTGTATTTTTGACATAACTCGTGTTTTTACTCAAATTTCTATAAGGAGAGCTCATTGGATGTAGAATTAAATTCCACATCCAACAAGTACCCACTCGACATACTTTTCACAGACCCCTCTACCCCAAAAATGAAAAATACCTAAAAAAACGTGATGATGATCATCATGTTTTTGAAGGTATTTCTTGTTTTTGGGGTAGCAAGGTCTGTCAAAAGTATGCCAAGTGGGTACTCGTTGGATGCAAAATGAGCTCTCCCAATCGAAATTTGAGTAAAAACATGAGGAGATATGTCGAAAATACAAACAAAAAAAAAAATTATGATACCTATCCCCAAATTTATATTAAAAAAGTGTTTAAGACCTATACAATATTTCAAATTTAAAGCAATTTCATTGGCTAACACATGATGACATGGAATTTCAATGAAAGTTAAAAGGCCCATTTTGAGTTCAAATTTCCTCTAATGAATTTTGTTTTATGAGTTAGGATTTAGTTTAGTTATGATTTAATTGAGTTTTTTTTAACTTTTTAATTTAATTTAATAAATTTAATTGAATTAAATATTATAATCTATTCAATTTATAATTTAATTTAATTTAATTATAATTTTTATGTAATTAATTTTATTGAAAAATAAAAAATCTAAAAATTAGGGGTTTCTAGGCATTCCTCCATGAAGGTAGATGTGCGAGATGTGGGGGGACACCTAGAAGCCCTCCCTAGAGGGGAAACACGTTCCACACCTGGGGAAACTTGGGGAAATGCATTTCTTCATGTTTCCCCTAGAATGGGGACATGGGGAAATGTTTCCCCAAGAGTTTCCTTGTCCCGGATGTGTGGAGAAGCGAGGGGGCGTGTTCCCGACCCTAGGGGACACGTCCCCATGGAACACTGTATATTTCTCAAACAAGAGGCCCTAAGGGGAAGGTTGTCTCTCTTTTTCCTATTTCCAACACCATGGAGGCTAAGCACGGGTGGTATGTCAAATCCAACATGCTAAAGGGGATCTCCTCCCCTACAAATTTGGACTAGTCAACCAGTGATATGAGCCTAAAAAGACAAATCTAGTTCCTGAGCATTTTAGTTTCCTAGTTGTTAGGGTTTTAGTTTTTGAGTGCTAATCGATTTACCATGTAATCAAATTTTTAACAACAACCAAGTCACCTACATGTCATGTTACATCGTAGCTTGTTACCCAAGTGACTCGGTGAATGGAAGTGGACCCACATGTGGTATACAGAGAGTAGTAATCTTGTTAGTTTTTGTGACTGTTGTTTGAGTCCTCCTCGACAAAATTTTCAAGTCTTTGAAGTTTGTACTAAATAATGGAAATTGGTTTTCATGTTAAGGGTAGTTGTGAGAACAAATAAATGAAATAATACTTTACAAAAGGGGTCACTAAAAGACCCGCCTTAGTGTTAGTACATTGTGTTAGGGTTTTTTAAAGTTTTATATATATATATTTTATTTCATGTTTTTCCAACTGTAAGAACATGTACCTAATGTCACATGGGATTGGGCACTTACCCTTGGGAGTGAGACTGTCGATGACTGCCATGTATAGTTTTACTAAGTATCATGAATTACATATCTTCCAAGAAACAAAATGAGATAAATTTGTCATGTTTGACTAAATCCACCCACAATGGGGAGTGAACTAGATTCATGATCACCTCACAACATAGTTGACACTCAGTTTTATCGGTGTTATGAATTGTAAATGCCCCAGGAAATAAAAGACAAAAACCTTTCCATTACAATAGTCCTACGAGTGCAAACACTTCAGCCAAAGCTCATAAATAAAGCTCACTTGTGGATCACAACAACATAAGGTTAGTTTCTTTTGTAGCAAAAAAACATGTCGCATATGGCAATGCACGATTCTACGGAAACGCAAAACATTAAAGGTGCCCTTCATGGAAAGGATAGAGAGCTTAGTATTAAATCAACCCACCAGCCAGGGTTAGGCCCTGGGTTCAATCCCTAGCATGTTCATATTCCAACAACTTTTATCCGTTGGTTGATCACGCAATTGACATTAGTTCAATTTCCTCTTGATCAAACAAAAATATTGAAAATGAACCGGTATTGGAACCAGTCTTATATATTGCATTGATTAATAAACCCATTTGTTTATTTCTAACCCTAGCTAACCCACCTAACCCCTAAATCCCCTAACCGCTAAATCTCATAATGTGACCATAGTGACAATCTATGTATTTTATGCACATATATACTAAGCAACTAGCATAAACAATTAACAACCAACATCTAACGTAACTAACATAAAAAGTGAAGTCTTATACTAGTAAATGTATTCAATGCACCTACCAAACATGTAAGGACAATTCATGATGCACCATAACACATCATTTAATGAAAAAGATGAAACTTGTAGTCAACATAAAAATGAAAATGAATAGGAAAATAATGAGGACAATTTCATTCCAACAAGAAAACCATTTTTTCTTCAGGAAGCATAAAGGGCATTTCCTCACATAGAATTCCCCCCTCTATTATAATGCATGGATTTGATTTTATAGGCATTATGCATCTATTAGTTTCAATAGAAGAACATTTACATTTCCATTGAAAATTTATTTAGTGTGTCAAAATCAACATTGCATGTCCTCCAAGCACTTACGAATCTTGACAAGATTGCCTTTTGAGTTGAGAAAAATAACTCCATGTTATTGATGAATCTTCAACATCACTCAACAATGATGAAGGGTTTCATTTTTCTCCTCTTTTAGCCAAACCTATAGAGAATCAATGGCTTTGGTTTTATAAATTAGGATTAATATAAAATTTGATTAATTTGTGCTTTATATATATAATAATAATTTGTGTTTTATATAAATATAATATTTGTTTTAATGGTATTTTTTGTTATAGTAGTATATATAATAAACTTGGATTGAGGACATTGGACGAGAAGAGTTGTGCACATCATGAATTAGGTGGGTGGTGATGTCAGATGAAAAATTTACCTGGCCACTAATGCATAAAGGAGGTTTAACTTGATAGTGATAAGGAGAGGTCATCACTACATTATACGCATCAAATTCTATGAGGTCAGGCCTGTAAGAGGTTGAGGAATCGAAATATTTACCTGAAACTCTGAGATGGGGTCAGGCCTCTACCTTTACTACATATGGATCTAAGATTAGTTCTGGGTCAGCATGCTAGTTTAATCATAATTGAGTCTTTGATTGGTTAAAATATTGTTCTTGGGACTTCCATGCATTCAATTATTATTTGATCAACTGCTACAATGTTTAAATGAAATGAGCCTGGTAAAGCTACGTCGACTGGTGCATCTAGTTCGATAGTCACAGATCATGATATTTATATTGAAGTTAGAAAAGCACCTTAGTATGGGACTAATTGGGACTCTTACATTGAAGGATCAACAAATATCTATGATGCTTATAGGTATCGATATGGCACTAGTTCTAGTACCTAATTCATAATTGTAGGAACCTAATTTTCCTTTGGCATGCGCTTAACGGTTTGCAATTGTTTTTTTGGATCTCTAAATATTGAGGTGCATGGCACCAATATTACTAATAGAATGTAGACAAATTACAAAATTTACTAAATTGTAACACTTCATTGTCACAATTGCAATTTTCCATGAAACAATTAAAAATGACTAACATAAATGATTAATTCGTATTCTTCTAGCTAGTCATTTTTTATGTCGCGACTAAATTAGTCATTTATGTTAGTCATTTTTAACTCTATCACTTATTATCTAGTCATATTTGTTAACTAGTGACTAAATTAGTCATTAATTTTAGTCGTTTATAGTTGTGTCAATCAAAATTGCTCATATTTAGTAGTAAATCACTTGAAAAACCTATGGTGACTAGAATTTTTAGTCACCTAGTAGCTAATTCCTCATTTTGTACTAGTGTGTTGTCTTTTTTTTAGCCTATTACAATGTTCCCTTGTTGTTCCATTTCAACTTTTGTTGTTTGGAATTCAATCCTTCCTTTCATTTCCTCTTTCATAGTGGAAATGACTTATTTTTACCTTATTCCTTCATTTTCTAGATTGAATTTGAATCTGAGATCTTACTTATCCATTTTTCTTTGTAATTAATATCTCCTTCTCCACTCTTTCTTCCTTTGCTTGACAACAACATTAGTTTATTTGGATTCCCTGTAGGTTCCTATCATGTCTAATCATAACAATACTATTAGCTCATTTTCTCAAAACATTGATTTTGTCGTCTTCTTTCTCCCCCTATCAACATGTTAACTTTATCTACGATCCTTGTGTTAGAATTGTTGTGTCATTAAGATCATCAAGCAAAGCTTCCAATATTATTGATGCACTAAAAGGAGAATGAAGATACACACTGAACAAATCAAACCAAATAGGAAATGGATGAGTATAGCTTAGATAATTAGAGTATCATTGTCATTATTTAAGACGGTGTTACAATAGTGTTACATAATGAAAATTTGAATCCATTAGGAAATAATTCGAATCTACCAACTAGATGTGACTATACCTAACTGACTAGCTAACTCAGGATGCCTCAATCAATATCATATTCTAAATGGTTAACTCCATATGTATAAACAACTCGGATAATAATTAATAAAAGTTAACTAAGTCTAACTAAAGTTGTAGGTGAGAAAAGGTGCCTAATGCACATGTAACCATGAAGGAATAGCACTAACTGAACTAATTCTGATCTAACTAAATGTAACTAGAAATTAAGTAAGCTTAACTAGTTCCAACTCCAACCAACCAAAGGAGGTTGGTGTCGGGACTCCCAGTGGCTCCTAAAATTTAGCGATTGGTATAGGAGACACCTAATCTGGTGAATGCAAGTGCATTTAGTGGTAGTTATGCTCTAGTAGTGTTCCCCACACTCCAGTAACTGGTACATGTGGCCCCATTGGGCCAAGTGAACCCAATTAATTAATTAAAGCTCCTAAGTTAGGATAAATAATCCAATAGATAGTATGGTCAAGGGAGGATCAATAATCCTAACACCCCCCCAGAATCCTAACTTGGACAACTATGGACCCTGGAAACAATGCCATAAGTCACCCATATACAATCCAAATGATAGAAATGTTGCTTAATACAACCAAGAAAATAGGGGAAAACCTCATGGGAACTCCCTGCCCCTCAAAATAAGTAGAAATAGGAAAATGCAAGCTATACTTAGAAGAAAGAAGCTACCTCCTTAGAAAAATAAGTTAAATAAAACACTGCTACAAAATTGCAGCTATATGTAGCAACATTGTCCGTCTATGCACTAGCATCTTGAAGTTATGCATGTGAACCTCTCAATGTTCATCTAAACTGATGACTTTGTATGTTTCTTCTAGATGGTGAAGGTAAAGAATGGTAAAGGTTCTTCTTATGTGGGCCATGTAGCTGATAATTTTCCATCATCAAGTAGCACCAACCTGGAACTTTGTTGCACCACTCTGTAGGGAGGGAATCTGTCAGAGATATTGCAACATGTTCATTCTAATACTGGGACCTAGTTCTTCTTCTGTCTTCTGGATTTCTAGCACCATTTCCAACTGCATCTATGAGCCTTTGAGCCCATTTGGGCTTAGGATTTTGGTTTGGAATGGATACTGGATTTGGATCTAGAATCTCATGAGATTCAATCTCAATAACAAGATCATGTTGGATTTTATCTTCTTCATTTGAATCTAAAACCTATAACAAATCATCATCATCAAAAAATGGTGGAGAAATGGTTATACCTTATTGTGCTACTAATGGTGGTGTGTCATGCAACTGATCTTCTTCAAACTGAACAATCCTTTCAATGAAGAATCTTATAGTTACAACCTCCATCAATTTGTAATCTTTTGAAAATTTTGCATATCGCAGTAGAACGCATTCACCACTTTGGGCTTCGAAGGCCTTCCTCTTGTCAAGTGGCATTCTAGTCCAAGATTTGGAACCGAAAACTCTCATATGAGAGACATTGTGATTATTCCCATACATTTCTTTGAATGGAGTGGCCCCATCCACTGATTTATGAGGCACTCTATTTTGTAAATACGAAGCAAAGTTTACATCGTCAACCCAAAGAGAAGGAGGGAGATGTTTGGCATGGAGAAGGCATGTTGGCATCTCCTTCAGTGATCTGTTCTTCCTCTCTTACACACCATTTTGTTGTTGTGTGTATGGAACTAAGTGTTCCATTCGAATACCCTCTAATTCACATAAATTCTGGAAGTCTCCTTTGAGCTACTCTCCTCCTTTGTCATATCTTATAGACTTGATTTTCTTACTGAAACTATTCTCAACCATATCCTTAAAAACTTTAAAAGTATCGAAATTTTTTTTATTTTTGTTTCATGAAGTAGATCCAACAGTACCTAGAACAATCATCAATAAAGGTGAGGAAATACCTACATCCATTAATGGATTTTGTTGGCATAGATCCAAATACATCATTATGCATCAAATCAAGTATAGAGGCAGCTCTATGTGCTTTCCCAACATCATACCTCTTCTTTGGATTCTTACCTACCAAGCAACTAGCACATACTCCATTAGAAGTTTGGATGGAACAAAAACCTTCAACCACTCTATCATTGTGAAGTTGCTAGAGATATTTTCAATTGGGATGGCCAAATCTCTCATGCCAAATCTTGCCGGTTTTGTTAGCATGAGACAATAAAGTTGTAGGAGGATATATAGGTAATAAATGCGAGAAATAATAAGCTTTAGTAGAGTAATTTGCAATACCTTTTGCTATGATTTGTCCAATGTTTTTTTTATGTAATCTAAACTATTTGAAATCAAATATAAATCTCTTTCATAGCCTCTATGAGTCATATAATAAATAGACAACAAGTTAGTTGCAAGGGAGGGAACATAGAGGACATTCTTCAACTCACCATGCTTCTCTCTGACTGAGCCCCTTCCTTCTGTTGGAATTTGGGAATCATCACCCATGTGAATATTAGGCCCCTTTGACACTATGAGGGAAGAGAAGGATTATTTGGAGGAAACCATGTGGTTCGATGATCCATAATCAATTATGTATGTTGTAGATTAAGTAAGGATATATTTCAAAGAATGGAACCTTTCATCATCTTATGTTTGTGGTTCTTCATCAGAATTATTTGCTCCTTGTGGGAGAGAAATGTTATGTTGCTTGAGGAGAGATGACAGTTGATCCATTTGCTTTTTCATATAAAGATATTAAATATGATAACCCTTGACACAATAGGTACATATCTTCTTCTAAAAATTATTTTTATTACATCCCGAAGCTCCTTCAAAATTCAATTGATTCTGTTTAGGCTTTGAATGAGCTGCTTTAGGCTCCTTCTTCTTAGATATCCCTTTGGCTTGTACTTTGGTAGAGTCTGTCAATATGAGAGGCTAATATTTAGAGGTCTTGATGACTGCCATTTGGATCAACTTATCTTTCTCCTTGATTAAGGACTCAGAAATGGAATCAAGGAAGGAATTTTCCAACCAAGGAAGCCTTCCCACTTGGAATGAAAGATTGAAACAAATACATAATACACAAGGCCAAGTTTGCAGAGAATGGAGAGCACATTTTTCTCATCCTTTCTTTCTATTTTGCACTATCTACATTGATCTGTAAAAGACTTGAATTTAGTAAAGAATTTCTCTATTGTTTCGAAATTGTTCGGATGTAAGGCTACCATCTCATTCTTGAGGAGGTGTCCCCGAAGCTCATTTTGTTTTCCAAACAAGACTTCAAGCTTCTCCCAGGATTCTTTGGGAGTACTTAAACCTTTAAGGTGGAAGAGGATATCTCTAGATATATGAGTGCATCGATAACCGAAAGCTTCATCTAAGCAGTTCATAAACATGTTTATCTCAACTAGTTAGTGGGGCTCAACCTCCCTTCCAAGTATTATCCTGAATTATCCCATCTTGCAGAAGGAAACTTGCATATATTCCCTCCAATAAATATAATTGAAGGGTGTTAGGATCCTAGTAATAGGAGGTTGAGAACCCATAATTCTCCTACTGTAAAAACACAAATCTTCACACAAGCTAAGTAGCACCTATAGAGTTTCACTGAAAAACACTAAAAAATTCAAACCATGTTAAAATCATTCATTCCCTCTCAACATGAACACTTTATCAAGGTCTTCCAATCCCGCACCTCCACTATGAATAAATTCAAAGGAAGCAAGGCGCTCTTTGCAGGACTCTTATGGAAACCCAACTGCTTCTGGTGTTCAGTGGAGAGAGACAAACATGAATCCTGCTTGAGATGGCTCTTGATACCATGTTAGAATTATTGTGCCAATTTATATCATCAATCAAATAATTCAGTATTATTGATGCAGTAAATGAAGAATGAATATATACATTGAACGAATCAAACCACACAGGAAACATATGAGTATAGCTCAAATAATTACAGTATCATTGTCATTAATTAATCCAGTGTTACAATAGTGTTGCATAAGGAAGAATTCAAACCCATTAGGAAAGAATTCGAATCTACCAAATGGATGTGACTCTACCTAACTAACTAGCTAAATCGGGATGTCTCAATCAATATCAGAGTCAAAATTGTTAACTATGGATGTCTAAACAACTCACAAAATCAGTAATAAATAGTTAACTCATTCTAATTGAAGTGGTAGCTCAGAAAAGGAGCCCAATCCACATGTATCCATACATGACTAGCACTAACTGAACTAAGTTGGACCTAACTAAATGTATGTGGAAATTAACTAAGCTTAACTAGATCCAACTCCAATTGACTGAAGGTGGTTGGTGTTGGGACTCCTAGTGGATCCTAAAATGTATGGATTTGTCTAGGAGGCACCTAATTGAAGTCATGCAAGTGCACTCAGTGGAAGTCAGCATATAGTAGTGTTATCCACACTCTAGTAACTGTTACATGTGGCCCCATTAGGCCATGTGGACCCAATGATACTAGAGGACCCAATTAATTAATTAAAACTCCTAATTTATGCTAAATAATCTAATAGACAGTATGGTCAAGAGAGGATTAATAATCCTAACCCTCCCCCCGAATCTTAACTTGGACAGCTATGGGTCATAGAAACAAGTCCATAAATCACCCATATACAATCTAAAAGACATAAATGTTTCTTAATGCAACCGAGGAAATAGGGGAAAATTCATGGGAAACACCCCCCCTCAAAATAAGTAGAAATAGGAAAATGCAAGCTATCTTTAGAACAAAAATATTCCTCCTTAGAAAAATAACTTGAACAAAACAATGCTGCAAAATTGCAGCACCATGGTCCATCTATGCAGCAGCATCCTGAAGCTGTGCATTTGAACATCTCAATGTTATTTTGAACTGATGACTCTGTATGTTTCTTCTTGATGGTGAAGGTAGAGAATGATCAAGTTTCTTCTTCTATGGGCCATGTAGCTGATAATTCACTATCATCAAGTAGCACGAACCTGGAACTTTACTGCACCACTATGTAGGGAGTGAATCTGCGATAGATAGTGCAACATGTTCATTCTAATACTAGGATCTAGTTCTTCTTCTATCTTCTTGATTTATAACACCATTTCCAGCTACATCTATGAGCTTTTGATCCCATCTAGGATTAGGATTTTTGTTTGGAATGGATACTGGATTTGGATCTAGAATCTCATGAGATTCAATCTCAATAACAGGATCATGCTAGATTTGATCTTCTTCATCTGAATCTAAAACCTGTGACAAATCATCGTCATCAGAAAATGGTGTAGAAATGGTTATACCTTCCTATTTTTCTGATGGTGGTGTGTCATACAACTGATCTTCTTAAAACCAAACACTCCTTTCAATGAAGCATATTTTTGTTGCAACCTCCACCAATTTGTAAGCTTTTGTATGTTCTGCATATCCCAATAGAATGCATTCTCTACTTTGGGCTTAGAAGGCCTTCCTCTTATCAAGTGGTATGCTGGCCCAAGCTTTGGAACCAAAAACTCTCATATGAGAGACATTGGAATTATTCCCATGCAATGCTTTGAATGGAGTGGACCCAACCATTGATTTATGAGGCACTCTATTCTGCAAATACAAAGCACAATTTACACCTTCAGCCCAAAGAGAAGGAGGGAGATGTTTTTCATGGAGAGGGAATGTCTCCATATCCTTCAGTGATATGTTATTTCTCTCAGCCACACCATTATGATGTGGTGTGTATGGAACTAAGTGATCCATTCAAATACCCTCTCATTCAAAAAAATTATGGAAGTATCCTTTGATGCACTCTCCTCCTTTATCATATCTTATAGTCTTGTTTTTCTTACTAAAACTGGTCTTAACCATATCGTTAAAAACTTTGAAAGTGTAAAAACTTCTGATGTTTGTTTCATTAAGTAGATCCAATAGTATCTAGAGCAATCATCAATACAATTGAGGAAATACCTTCAACCGTTAATGGATTTTGTGGGAATAGGTCCAACTACATCACTATGTATCAAATCGAGTATAGAGGGAGCCCTATGTGCCTTCCTAACACAATACCTGTTTTTTGGATGCTTACCTACCAAGAAACAAGCACATACTCCATTGGAAGTTTGGATGGAATGTAAACCTTCAATCATTTTATCATTGTGGATTTGTTGGAGATATTTGAAATTGAGATGGCCAAATCTCTCATGCCAAATCTTGTTGGTGTTTTTAGCATGAGACAATAAATTTGTAGGAGGAGAGATAGGTAAGAAATGTGAAAAATCATAAGATTTAGTAGAGTGATTTGCAATACCTTTCGCTATGAGTTGTCTAGTGACTTGTTCTGTAATCTCAACTATTCATGAATTGAATATAACTCCCTTTGGTGAGCCTGTATCAGTTGTTTGATAAACAGATAACAATTTAGCTGCAAGGGAGGGAACATATAGGATATTCTTGAACTCGCCATAATTTTCTCTAACTAAACCCCTTCCTTTTGTAGGAATCTGGGAATCATCACCCATGTGAATATTAGGCCCCTTTGATAGTGTGAGGGAAGAGAAGGATTCTTTGGAGGAAACCATGTGGTTGGATGCTCCAAAATCAATTATTTATGTTTTATAATGAGTAAGGATATCTTTCAAAGCATGAAACTTTGATCATCTTTTGCCGGTGGTTCTTACTCAATATTCTTTGCTCCTTGTGGGAGAGCAATGTTATGCTGCTTGAGGAGAGCTAAGACTTAATCAATCTGCTTCTTCATATAATGATATTCAATATGGTAACCCTTCTCCCAATAGGGACATATATTCTTTTCAAAATTCTATTTCTTAGAGCTTGAAGCTCCTTCATAAGTCTATTGATTTTCTTTAGGCTTTGAATCGGTTGATTTAGGATCCTTCTTCTTTGATTTCCCTTTGTCTTGCGCTTTGGTAGAGTTTGTCACTTGGAGAGCCTAGCCTTTGAGGGTCTTAATGAATCCCATATGGAGAAATGTCTCTTGCTCCTTTATTAAGGGCTCGAAAAAGGATTCAAGCGAAGGAATTTTCCAACCAGGGAAGCCTTCCCTATTGGAATGAAAGATTGAAACAAATACTGAATACTCAGGGCTGATCCTGATGAGAATGGAGAGCGCAATTTTATCATCCTTTCTTTATAATATCCAATTTCTGCATTGAAGTGCAAGAGACTTGAATTTAGTAAATAATTGCTCTATTGTTTCAAAATTTCTGGGATACAAGGCTGCTGACTCATTCTCTAGGAGGTGTTCCCAAATCTCATCTTGTTTTCAAAACGATTATTCAAGCTTCTCCTAGGATTCTCTAGGAGTCCTCATACCTTCAAGGTGAAAGATGATATCTCTGGATATATGAGTGCATAGATAACCAAAAGATTCATCTAAGCGGTTCATAAACTTGCTTCTCTCAACTAGTTGATGGGGCTCAACCTCTCTTCCAAGTATTATCCTCAAGTATCCCTTGTTGCGGAAGGAAACTTGCATATCTTCCCTCCAATCAAGATAATTGAAGGGTGTTAAGATGTAAGGAGTAGAAGTTAGAGAATACATAATTCTCTTTATGGAAAAACACAAATATTCACAGAAGCTACGTAACACATGCAAAGTTTCACTGTAAAACACTAAAACATTCAGACTATTTTAGAATCATTCCTTCCCTCTTGACATGAACACTTTCTTGGGGTCCATCACACCTGCACCACCACTCTGAATAAATTCAAATAAAGCAAGGCACTCTTTACGAGACTTCTATGGAAACCCAGTTGCTTCTAATGTTCAATGGAGAGAGACAAACATGAACCCTACTTGAGATGGCTCTGATACCATGTTAGAATTGTTGTGACATTTATATCATCAAGAAAAGAGTCCAATACTATTGATGCAGGAAAAGGAGAATGAATATACACAAGGAATAAATAAAACCACACAGGAAATGGATGAGTATAGCTCATATAATTACAGTATCATTGGCATTAATTAATCTATTATTACAATAGTGTTATATAAGGAATAATTTGAATCCATTAAGAAAGAATTCAAATATACCAACTGGATGGGACTGTACCTAACTGACTAGCTAACTTAGGATTTCTCAATCAATATTGGAGTCCAAATGGTTAATTCCATATGTCTAAACAACTCTCACAATAAGTAATAAATAATTAATCCAATCTAACTGAAGTGGTAGGTGAGAAAAAGTGCCTGATCCACATGCGTCCATGCATGACTAGCGCTAACTAAACTAATTGTGATCTCACCGAATGTAACTGGAAATTAACTAAGCTTAGTGAGTTCCAACTCCAGCTGAGAAAAGGAGGTTGGTTTCGAGACTCCCCGTGGATCCTAAAATGTATGGATTGGTCTAGGAGGCATCTAATCTGATGCATGCAACTGAATTCAGTGGAGGTTAGCCTCTAGCACTGCTCCCCACACTCTAGTTACCGATACATGTGGCCCCATTAGGCCAAGTGGACCCAATGGTACTAATGGACCCAATTAATTAATTAAAACTCCTAAGTTATGCTAAATAATATAATAAATAGTATGGTTAAGGGAGGATAATAATCCTAACACCTTGGACCTTTTTGGAGCACCCTTCATTTATATTCAACAAAACATTATTTTTCATCCATACTTCAGAATGTCCTTGGCTTTTAGTACTTGTCTTTTGATCTTCAAAGTTTCATGCATTATTCCTCTTCCAAGGTTCATGATATTTCCTTTCTGGTGTATATTTCCTTGGTATTTGTGGCCAAATCCATAATAGTTGTAACATCTCCTTATGTTCAAATTTGCAGCAACATGGACAATATGGTTTCAAATCCATCATCTAACAGTCATTGGGAATTCCAACTCTTCTTCTTCCATAAGGTATGCAATCCATATCCTTATGACCACATTTAGTACAAGATAAAAATTAGCCATTAAATCCATTTTCATACCTCAGAGTTTGGTTCCACCTTGGAGTTGTTTCTTTTATGAACTTGCTTTGAGGTGTAGGACTAATTGAATATCCTCCAAGTTTTATGATGTATTTTGTAGGTATCTGAGAAGCAGCTTTCATTTAATATTTGGAGAATAAGGGACCTGCTTTTGGAGTATTAGGGGTCCATCTTCCAACATCATAATTTTTTGCTTCCTTGTTGTGACCAAGCCCATATGTGTCAAAAGGATATATTTGGCTCTCCAATATCTTCTCCAAGATTGTTGAACTGTTTTTGAATTTGACAAGGTCATTTGACTTTTCATTCTTCATCTTGAGATCAACTAGTTCCATCGCAATCTTCTAACAAGTATTATCTTTCTCATCCAGTGGGTGTTTTTAGACTTCCTCAATTATTTTTGATTCCTCCAACTGAGTCTTCAAATCAATATTGTTCTTTCTTATTTATTCAAGATCTTTTGAGTCATCACTAGACTCAGCTTGACTAATAAGAGTAATCTTTAACCTTTCAATATTATTATTCTTGTCGTCTAGCTCATCCTGTAAACTTGAATTGAGATTATTGAATAGACCTATTGACTGCTCAAGATAATCATCAAAGAACACCAAGATATTTTTTTTAAGTGTCAAGTTATGTCTTAGTTAATAGTTCATTAAAAGGTGTTCTTAGACAACTTTCTTAGCATTTTCAAGATAATTTTCAATGTTACCACAAACATTGTTTTTGTAATTAGAAGGATCATTACCTTGATTGATGTCTAATGCTTGCTCTTTTTTTTCTTCATGCTTCACATATTTAGTGGGATTAATATTTGTTTCCTAATCATGCACCTTTTCACTATCTTGTCTTCCCCTTTGGTATTCACTTTCCAACTTGAACCAAAGGTATTTGGTTGAAGCATAACCCCCTATAATTTCTTTGACAGGTTTTGAGATTCCATCCATTAGAAACTTCAAGGAAATGGAGTTTTCCTTCTGAGCATATTTTTGTGCTGTTGAATTAGTTTTCTTATTGGACTGAACATGTGGATTGACTACAATCTCCCAGAGACCAAACTTCTTTAAGTAGTATTTTTTATTTCTTCTCCAACTAAAATAATATTTCATTTCAAAAAATGGAGCTTGATTTTTCAAGATCTCTATTCGTGCTTCCATTGTGTGTCCATGGATCTCCTTCAGTCTGAATGGTCTTGTGTTGAAGGCCTTCTTTGATACCAATTGTTGTACACAATGACACACAAAGACGGGGGTGAATCAGTGTGCAACGACTCTTAACCAAGTAAAACTTAAGAAGAGATCATCAATTGTAAACAACAAAGCACATCAATATTTATTAATCACATAATCATAAGAGACACTTCATAAGATATGATTGTAAACTTTATTATATATAATTTAATATGGGTTGGAATGGAGGCCACAACCTTCGGGTTTGGATCTACTTCAATTAATTGAGAAGAGTCAACTTCTATTTTAAGGCCCAACTTGGTTTTTCTTAGCTCCAACTAAGAAAGAGGTTGCAATACCCATCTTTAAATTAGATATTGATTTTTGTCACATCATTCATATCTTGTCACTTTTCATCATCTCAATCTGCTCTAGGACATCATAGACTGGTCATGTCTTTTGTACATCAACACTTATCTTGTCCACTATCATGTCATGTTCAACTTGTCTTGTCAAAAGATCAACATCATCTTCCTCTCCATTGTTGATTGATCAAATCATGTAAAGTTGTTTTCAAATCATCAAGATAGAATTTATGTTATTTCATGTATTCAAAGTCATGTTCTGTTAATGTCTTCAGCTTCATCATGCACTATTCATGCCAAGGAATCTGATCATACATGCACTATCTTTGTATTTTCAAACAGTATCAATGTCTCACTATAAATTCTTTTAATTCCATCATTTAGCTATCTTTAGCATAGTTATCATCTTGTCAAACATGTTCCTCTTTGTGCCAGGTCATCAAGAGATATGGTCATCAAAATATCTAAGGTATGCACATGGTAATGATATATTGTTTCACAATTCTTTGCATCGGCAATGTCTATGTCTTCATACATAAGTTTACACTATTCAATCCCTCTCCAAATTATCTCACAGGCATAAAAACTATCATGAATACCCTAGAAAATGTCTACGTTGTGCAGGATGTGACACAATTGACTTGCTCAGAATTTTACCTAAAATTCATAGACCCTTGTCACATTCCTATTGTGGCTGGCTCAGTAAAATTTGAGAAATGGAGAAAAAGAAAAGATTTATTAAGAATGTGGCTTCCTGTTATATCCTGAAAATCATAGTTAAAAACAACTCCACCGAATTCACATTATTTTTTGTCTACGTCTACTTAGACTTGTTATATACCCAAAAAACATATTTCAACTACACTCCCAAAATTATCACAACAACCTATTTTCATTAAGGGAATTTTGCGGTAAAAAATGGGCCTCAAAACAAAAATTGTACCATTAAAATTTGCTTTATAAGAACCGATAGGATTCAAGATGATGATGTAAACCATAAGGGTAAAATTTGTAAAATAATTGAGGGAAAACTAAAAAACTACTTTTTCTTATCGTATTTTTGGCATATCTGCTTATGAGTTCACCCAAGTTTGATTTTGGGGACTCATTGGATGCAAAATTAATTTAATTTTGCAGCCAATCCATATCCACACTGCATGCTTCTGAGGTACCCATGGCACCAAAAAATGAAAATTTAAAATATGGTTTTATTGAAATTTTCATTTTTGGGTGTCATGGGTACCTTAGAAGTATGCAGTGCGGGTATGGGTTGAACGCATAATTAAATTATGCATCCAACGATTCCCCAAACTCAAAATTTGGGTGAATCGATAACGAAATATGTCAAAAATTCAATAAGAAAACGTAGTTTTCCTTTTTCACCTCAAAAATTTAGAACTTTTATTTAATTATTATAAATTTTATTTTACTGTTTCCCTTATGAGGTCCATTTTAGACCTCAAAAATATCCTAATGCTCCACCGAAATCCACATAAAATTATGAGAGTGTTGGCTCATTTTATACTAGTTTTATATGAATATTTTTCTGAGCCGACTTGTCCTTTTTTATAAAATAATTTATCATTTTTATTTGGATCCAACCTGTTTATATTTTATTTAATTCTTGGAGCTGACTTCACCACTTGAAGATATCATGTAATTTCTTATTAAGATGCTTTCCATGTACTTTAACCACATCATCAAACAGTAGGATGGGCCATCATCAATCAACAACAAGTAACTAAGTGTGTCTAAGTGCCATCATACCACAATGTATGTGGGGGCCAAAAATTCCCATGCACTACGGACAGCCCCAAGGGTTCCAAGACCCTGTCAAGCCACTAATTATCACGCAAACCACAAATGACCACATAATGGGTCATTTAGCCCATTTGGTGTTCCAATGCCATTATCATGCAATGCCATCAATATTTAACATAACTTTGTCATGAATAGTTTGTCACCAATGGAAACCTTTATCAACACTTTTGACCCAACTTTACTTCGACTGGATTTTACTGTGATTGGATTTTCCATTGCGACCAGCTTGCACTTCGGCCGAAAAAACTTTTAGTCCAACTTTATAAGAAGATATTTCTTTCTCTAAATACTTAAGATATGAAAAACACTTTTCACCAACCCATAGCTTGCGATAAATGTTCGAAACAAATATATTGTGAGAGACTCACAATATCATAAATAACCAAATATTAAATAATACTTGTGTCGAGCACTTTGTGGATAAAAACTAGAACTTTTACAGGGTGAAATAATTATGGATTCTTTGTGACTTTCACTAAGCGGTAAATGTAAAAAACATTCACTCAAGTAATTATTGAGAAGATATGCAGCATAAATAAAACTTACATTCAACCATAAACTATATATATATTATCCACGTACCAAAGAACTATTTCCACAAATATAAACTTGGAAATTGACAAGGATGTTTCACCTTTTATAGAGATTCGGCTCTCAACACATTCCCAAACACAGAATATTGAGCTTCAAACTTTTCACAGAGTTTTTCCTTCTTGTTCTCCACACACTTAAACACTTCTCTTCTTCTCTCCATGTCTACATATTTACAATCTTCTCCTTCTTTATATAAACAGACTAAGATTGCTTCTTTATGAAGCTACTGACTTAACATTAA
This sequence comes from Pseudotsuga menziesii, assembly GCA_001517045.1. Classification (NCBI taxonomy): domain Eukaryota; kingdom Viridiplantae; phylum Streptophyta; class Pinopsida; order Pinales; family Pinaceae; genus Pseudotsuga; species Pseudotsuga menziesii. The sequence continues at coordinate 452,252 of LPNX011190716.1, read as the reverse complement.
AGACTATAATAACTATCTACCGAGAAACTTATCTTCAGATATTTAATTCTCCTGCTTTATATGAAAGAGACATGAACTATTTATTCTGTCAAACTTCCTGATGGATACAGACCTGCTACATACTCTGACAGAGTTGGATAATATTCTATGATGATCAACAAGTAATTAATATTTCCAACGCTCCCCTTTAATTATGGGAAAATGGGGATCTTCAAACAAAATTTTACAAAAAATGTTTAAGAGCTTTAAACTGTCTCTGTGCATGACAAAATTCACTGAGAGAAAATTGTCATTCCTCAATAAATTCGTAGCTACTGAAATGTATCTATTTCCAATGTATTTGTAAATAAGTTTGCAAGCTAGTCTTTAGACCTGCAAAATTATAAACAAATTGTTTTATTGTTCACCAATTCTCTTATGAAATGTTACCTTGTGTCGATGTGTTTGGTTCTCTTGTGGAACACATGGTTCTTTGACAATGCGATGGATGAACTGTTGTCACATAAAATGGTTGTCAGTTCTTGCTAGTTCTGTGGTAGGTCTATTCAAATTATCCACATCCAAATGCCTTGACATGTGGCACTTGTAGCTACAACATACTGTTCTTCTACTGAATACATAGTTACTATGGGTTGTTTCTTCAAATCCCATGACATAAAACCTGTACCAAAATGAAATGTGTACCCAGATGTTCTCTTCCTGTCATATGTGTTTCCTCCATTGTCACTATCAGTGTATCCAATGAGTTTAAAATTTTCTGAGGTTGAATACATAATACCAAGGTGCTTTGTGCCACTCACATACCTCATACTTATTTTACATTCTTTCCAATAAAATACTTTTGGTGAATAAATGAATCTTTAGATAAGATTTAATCCATAGATGATGTCTACTATTGTTGCATTTAAATACATAAAGCTTCCAACCATCGTTTTAGACATCGTAGGATCTACAATTGATCCATCATCATCCTTGCTCAATTTTAAACCTATTATTACTGGTGTTGGGGTTGTATTGCAATTATACATAATGAATATTTAAAAAAAAAACACTTTAATACATTGTATAGGATATGAAAATACCATTTTCAGGTTATTGGAATCCAATTCCTAGAAAAAACTTCCTAAGCCCAAATCAGTCATTTCAAATTCACTTTCCATGATTGTTCTAAAATCCTTTATGCCAAAATCACCAGTAAATATTAAATCATCTACATACAAAAAAACAATTAGCATGTTACCTTTGTAATTAACTTTGGTGTACATTGTCGGTTCACATTCACTTTTGTGAAATCCATTTTCGGTGAGATAGGAATCAATGTGACTGTACCAAGCTATCAGAGCTTGCTTCAAACCATAGAGTGCATTTTTCAGCATGTATACTTTGTGCTCTTGTCCTGAAACTTCATAGCCTTGCAGTTGTTCCACATATGATTCCTCCACTAAATATCCATTAAAAAGTGTACATTTAACATCCATTTTATAAACATGTCATTTGTTTTGTGCAACAATGGCTAGAATTTTTCTCACTTTATCCATGCGTGCGACAGGTGCAAAATTTTCATTGAAATCTATGTCAGTATGTTGTGTGAACCCTCCTGTGACCATTTTTTCCTTGTTCTTTTGCACATTCCCATTAGAATATTGCTTGGTGTTGTAAATCCATTTGACATTGATTACATATTTATATTTTTGTACATCAACCAACTCCCATGTTTTATTCTTCTCAATGCATTATATTTCTTCATCCATGGCTTGTGCCCATACTTCTTCTTCGAAAACTTCCTCAAATGTTAGATAATCATCTATCTGAGGAAATAATGCAAAGAGGGAGACTGCGTTTTGTGTACCAACTTCATATATCTCACACAGACTTCTTGTTTTCACTGAATCTGTCGATGTTGACCTCGACAAAATGCTTAATGGAGTCTTTTGTCCTCTTGGTGTGTTTTTCGGTGTAGCTTGAGTTGCGACTTGTGTCAACGTTCCTTGTGTTGAACCATGTTGCAATTTCATGGGAATTGACGGTGTTGCAACTAGTTGACTTACATGTGTTGTTTGAACCACTTCCTTTGCCATGTCACCATGCTCGACATTCGACACAATCTTGACATTATTCTTGATGGCTCCATCCTAATATTCATTCTCAACAAATTGAACATTGTGACTGATGATCACATTCCTTTTGATGGGATCATACAACTTTTGTGCTTTTTCATATTCATAGTAACCAAAAAAAAATAAAAAATTGTCCCTTGTTTTCTAGTTTCTTTCTCAACTCATATCAAACATGAGTATATGTGACACAACAAAAACCTTTTAAATGATAAACATTGTGATTCATACCTGTCCATGCTTCTTGAGGGACTAGGCTTCTTCATCCTCTTTGTCAGACACCGGTTCATAATATATACAACAATTTTGACTGCTTCAGGCCAATATTCATTTGGAAAATGCTTGGCTTCCATCATGTTGTGTGCCATCTCCATAATGGTTATGTTATTTCTCTCTCTAACATTGTTATACTAACCTATATACGGCATAGTGAATTTCTTGTGTATGCTATGGGTCTTGCAAAAATTTAGGAATTAATTTGACACATATTCACCACCTCTGTTTGTCCTTAATATTTTGATGCGGTAACCACTTTAGTTCTCCACAGGTGCTTTGAACTGTTGAAAACAACTAAATGCATCATATTTATGTTTTAAAAAATGTACCCGTTGTTTTCTTGAGTAGTCATCAATAAAAGTAAGAAAATAATTGCAGCTACCCATGGATCATGTCTACATTAGGCCACAAATATTAAAGTGCACAATCTCAAGTGTTGTGTGTGCTCTGTATGACTTTTTGACTAGAAAATTCTCTATATGTTACTTGCAAAAAATACAACCTTCAAAATCTCTCTACAGTTTGTCAATCAATGGAAATCCTTTTACCATGTTCTTTGTTTGTAGTAGCTTCATCCCGCCAAAATTTAGATGTCCAAATATGAAATGCCATATCTAGGAATCATCGTGAACTTCTGTTTGAAATGTTTCTTGAAAATCAACGTTGTTATTTTCTTTCTTGTCACAATGCTTGTCTACTTCTTTGCTTTCTACCTTGAATGGAGATATTGTATTTGTCTTTCCTTTCATGTATGGAATTATTCTCAAAGGAAACAAGTGATTGCTTGTCATTGGCACTTTTTCTATCAGTTGGTTTCTTGGACACGTATCTTTAATCATGTAGTGAATGCCCTCCATGTAGACTCTATAACCTTTCTGTATCAGTTCTCCACTACTAAAAAAATTATGTTTTAGACCTTTCACATGATAAACATCAGGCATAAACGTTTGCTCCCCCTGTTTAGTTAGAATACCAATAGTACGTTTTCCCAAAACAGTAACTTAGACTTTATTTCCAAGTGAGACATCAGTTTGAATTGGTTTATCTAGACTGAAAAAAAAATTAAATTACTAGTCATGTGATCATTGTAGCCTAAATCTAAATACCATATTTCACATGGAATTTCTTGGAAAACATTACATTTAATTGTGGATGCACATTCCAAAAACTTTGTGCTTGACGAAGTGATAATGTTCGTCGGATGGTTTTTATTTTTCCTTCCTTGGTCATATGTTTTCTTCCTGCATTCATATGCATAATGACCAAATTTCTTGCAGTAATGGCATTGATTTTTTTATTTATCAAACCTATGACTACTTGGATGACTAGGTTTCGATTTTGTCCTCTACAAATGACGTTCGTAGTAGTGTTGTTGTATCGTCCTCTACAAAAACTTCTTCCTCTGCCTCTAGAATTATATCTACCCCTTCCTCTTCTACGACTTATGGATGAATTTGTTCCGAATGCACCCTCTAATTATGTATTTGGTCGACTGATTCTATGTTCCTGATTGATGAGCGAGGCTTGTAAATCATCAATGGTAAATTGTGTCATGTCTTTGTTTTCTTCCATGGTCATGGCCAAGGATTCAAATTTTGTGGGAATACTCGTAAGAATATTTTCAACAACCCTTGTGTCTTCTATATTTTGTCCATAAAATTTCAGTTCATTTATCAGACCAACAAAAATCTAGTGTAGAATGAGTCTATTGACTCATTATCTTTCATTGACAAAGTTTCAAAATCTCTTCTAAGAATATCCAACTTGTAAGTCTTTACCTTTCCCAATCCTTGATAGGCAGTTTCCAATGTATCCCATGTCTGTTTAGTGGTATTTGTTGTTTCTAATCTTAGGAATTTGCTTTCATGCATGGCTTGGTGTATGTAGAACAAATCCTTTCCAAATTTCTTCCTATGTTTCCTCAGGTTATTCTTCTCAGATGCTTGTGTTATATTATTATATGTCTCTTGATATGTTAATTGTGTATAACCATTCCAAAGAATCTCCCAAACATCTTGACCTCTGAACAAAGCCTTCATTGTTACAGACCAATACTCATAATTCTTTCTCATAGAAATTGGAGTTTGTAAACTCAACATGTGTGAATCAGAAGTGGAATTCATTTATAATTTAAATTTTCCTTATAAAATTACTTTTGTTCTTTTAAGACAAGGTTTCTTTCCTAAACCTGCTTGATAATAGATCTTGAGAGCAATGACTATGGGGTTTAACTTGAGTTACAATGTAGTCATATATTTTCTTTTCACTTTTACAACAGCAACACATTACCTTTGGAACCACACTTTTTACTTCCACGAAAAATAATTGCACTCAAAATTACTACGACCAGGATTTACTGTGACGGAGATTTTACTGCGAAGGACAAGCCTATGGATTTACCGCTCCGACCAACTTCCACTTCTACCAAACAAATTCTAGTTGAAATTTATAAAAATGTTTTCCTTCGTCTAAAGACTTAGGGTATGAAAAACACTTTTCACCGACCCATAACTTGGGATAAACATTCGAAACAACTATAATGGGAGAGACTCACAATATCCTATAACCAAATATTAAATAAGACTTGTGTTAAGGACTAAAAACTAAAGCTTTTACATGGTGAAATAATTATAGATTCTTTGTATCCTTCACTAAACTATAAATGTAAACAAAATTCAATGAAGTAATTTTGGAGAAGATGTGTGGAATAAATAAAACTTGTATTCAACCATAAAATATGTGTGTGTGTGTGTGTGTGTGTGTGTGTATCAAGAACATACCAAAGAACTATCAAATATGAAATTCGAAATTTACTAGGATGTTTCACCTTTTACAAGGCTTCTCTCAACACATTACAAAACACAAAAGCTTGAGCTTCAAACTCTTCACATACTTTTTCCTTCCTCTTCTCTGCAAACTTACACACTTCTCTTGTTCTCTCCGTGTCTACATATTTACAACCTTCTTATTCTTCATATAGACAAACAAGAATTGCTTCTATGTGAAGCTAGCGACTTAACATTAAATACTGTAAGAACTATCTACCTAGAAACTTATCTTCATAAATTTACTTTGACCGCTTTATATATGAGAGACATTCATATATCTCACACAGAATTCTTCTTTTCACTAGATCTATCAATGTTGACTTCGACGAATTGCTTGAAGGATCATGTTTTCCTCTTGGTGTGTTTGTCTACGTAGCTTGAGCTGTGACTTGTGTCAACGTTTCTTGTGCTAAACCATGTTGCAGGATCATGGGAGTCGATGGTGTTGCAAATGGTTGACTTACATGTGGTGTTTGAACCACTTCCTCCACCATGTTATCATGCTTGACATTCGACACAATCTTGACATTATTCTTGATGATTTCATCCCATGATTTATTCATGACAAATTGAACATCGCGAATGATGATCACATTCCTTACGACAGGATCATACAACTTGTATGCTTTTGTGTCTTCAGAGCATCCAACAAAAATACATTTATGTCCCTTGTTGTCTAGTTTCTTTCTCAACTAATCTAGAACATGAGTATATGCCACGCAACCAAAAAATTTTAAATGAGAAACATTGTGATTCATACCGGTCCATGCTTCTTGAGGGAATTTATTCTTCATGATATTTTTCGGACATAGGTTCATAATACATACATTAGTTGTGATTTATTTGGGCCAATATTCATTTCGAAAATGCGTGGCTTTCATCGTGTTGTGTGCTATCTCCATAATGGTTGTGTTCTTTCTCTATGTGACATTGTTCTACTGAGGTGTATACCGTGTAGTAAATTGCTTGTGTATGCTTGTGTATGCCATGGGTGTTGCAAAAATTTAGGAAGTCATTCGATACCTATTCACCGCCTATGTCTATCCTTAAGATCTTGATGCAGTAACCACTTTGGTTCTCCACAAGCACTTTGAACTACTGAAAAAACAACTAAATGAATCATATTTATGTTTTAAAAAATGTACCCATGTTTTTCTTGAGTGTTCATCAATAAAAGTAAGAAAATAATTGCATCCACCCATGGATGATGTCTGCATTAGGCCACAAATATTACAGTACACAATCTCAAGTGGTGTGTGTGCATTGTAGGACTTTTTGACTAGAAAAGTATCTCTATGTTTCTTTCCAAAAATACATCCTTCACAAAATATCTCCAGTTTATCGATCAATGGAAATTCTCTTACCATGTTATTTTTTTGCAGTAGCTTCATCCCACCAAAATTCAGATGTCCAAATATGAAATTCCATAGCCAGGACTCATCCTAAACTTCTGTTTGAAATGTTTCTTGAAAATCAACGTTGTTTTTTTCTTTCTTGTTGCAATGCTTGTCAGGTTCTTTGCTTTATTCCTTGAATGTAGATCTTGTATTTGCCTTTCTTTTCATGTATTGAATTATTCTCAAAGGAAAGAAATGATTGCTTATCATTGTCACTTTTGCTATGAGCTAGTTGCTTGGACACATATCTTTAATTATGCAGTGTTTTTCCTCCATGTAGACTCTGTAACCTTTATGAATCAGTTTTCTGATACTCAACAAATTATGTTTTAGACCTTTGAAATGATAAAAATCATGCATAAACTTTCACTCCCCCTATTTGAATAGAATATCAATAGTACCTTTTCCCAAAATAGTAACTTGGACATTATTTCCAAGTGTGACATCAGTTTGAACTTATTTATCTAGATTGGAAAACAAATTTAAATTACCAGTCATGTGATTATTGTAGACTGAATCTAAATACCATATGTCGCATGGAAATTCAAGGACAACATTGCATTCAATTGGGGATGCACATGCCAACAACATTGCGCTCGACGAAGCGCTTGTGTTCGTCGGTTGGTTTTGATTTTCCTTACTTGGTCATACTTCTTATTCCTACATTCATATGCATAATGAACAAATTTCTTGCATCAATGACATTGAATTTTTTATTTATCAAACCTGTGACTACTTGGCCAACTGGAGTTTTGATTCTGTCCTCTACTAACGACGTTTGTAGTACCACTGCTGCATCCTCCTATGGAAAACATCCTTCCTCGCATCTATAATTATATATCCCCTTCCTCTTGTTCGGCTTATGGGTGACTATGTTGCAAATGCACCCTCTAATTATGTATTTGATCTACTGATTCTATGTTTGTGATTGATGAGTGAGGCTTGTAACTCATCAATGGTAAAATGTGACATGTCTTTTTTTTCTTCCAAGGTCACGAACAAGGATTGAAATTTTGGGGGAAGACTCCTAAGAAATTTGTCAACAACTCTTATGTCTTCTATATTTTCTCCATGATATTTTAGTTCATTTATTAGACCAACAACTCTAGTGTAGAATGAATCTATTGACTTGGTATATTTCATTGACAACGATTCAAAATATCTTCTAAGAATCTCCAAATTGGAAGTATTTACCTTTTCTAATCCTTGATAGGCATTGTCCAATGTATCCTATATCTCTTTAGTAGTATTTGTTTTTTCTATTCTTGGGAGCATGCTTTCATGCATGGCTTGGTGTATGTAGAACATAGCCTTTCCATATTTCTTCCTATGTTCTCTTAGGTTATCATTCTCAAGCGTTTGTGTGAGATTATTATATGTCACCTAATATGTTGGTTTTGTATAACCATTCTCGACAATATCCCAAACATCTTGACCTCTGAACAAGGCCTTCATTGTTAGATACCAATACTCACATTTTTTTCTCATAGAAATTGGAGTTTGTAAACTCAACATGTGTGAACCAGAAGTGAAACTCATTTCTAATTTTAATTTTCCTTATAAAATTACTTTTTTTTAAGACAATGTTTCTTTCGTACACCTCCTGGATACCAGATCTCAGGAGCAACAATTGTGAGGGTTAACTTGAGTTACAGCGTCGTCATATATTTTCTTTTCACTTTTATGACTGCAACACCTTACATTTGGAATCCCACTTTTTACTTACACGAAAACACTCACACCCAAAATTATTACGACCAAGATTTACTACAACGGAGATTTTACTACGATGAACAAGTCTATGCATTTACCCCTCTGACAGTACAACATTTAGTTGAACTTTATAAAAATATATTTCTTAGTTCAAATACTTAGGATATGAAAAACACTTTTCACCGACCCGTAACTTGGGATAAACATTTGACACTGCTATATTGGTATAGAATCACAATATCATATAACCAAATATTAAATAAGACTTGTGTTGAGCACTCTGCGGATAAAAACTAGAACTTTTACATGGTGAAATAATTATGGATTATTTGTGTCTTTCACTAAACTGTAAATGTAAACAACATTCACTCAAGTAATTCTAGAGAAGATGTGTGGCATAAATAAAACATGTATTCAACCATAATATGTATATATATATATATATATATATATATTCACCTGATACCAAAGAACTATCAAATATTAACTTGGAAATTTACTAGGATGTTTTACCTTTCACAAGGATTCTCTCAACACATTCCAAAACACAGAAGCTTAAGCTTTATACTCTTCACAGAGTTTTTCCTTCTTCTCTGCAAACTTACACACTTCTCCTCTTCTCTCTGTGTCTACATATTTACAATCTTCTTATTCTTCATATAGACAAACTAAAATTGCTCCTATGTGAAGTTATTGACTTAACATTAAATACTGTAAGAACTATCTCCCCAAAAACTTATCTTCGAAAATTTAATTTGACTGCTTTATATATGAGAGACATTCTTATATCTCACACAGACTTCTTATTTTCACTAGATCTATTTATGTCAACCTCGACGAGTAGTTTGATGGATCCTGTTGTCCTCTTGGTGTGTTTGTTGACATAGCTTGATATGCGACTTGTGTTGACATTCATTGGGCTGAACCATGTCGCAGTGTCATGGGAGTTTATGGTGTTGTAGCTTGTTGACTTATATGTGGTGTTTGAACCAATTCCTCCTCCATGTCTTCATGCTCGACATTCAACACAATATTGACATTATTCTCGACGGTTCCATCTCATGATTCATTATCGACAAATTGAACAACGCGACTAATGATCACAATCCTTGCAACATGATCATACAATTTGTATGTTTTTATGTCTTCAGAGTAACCAAAAAAATACATTTTTGTTCCTTGTTGTCTAGTTTCTTTCTCAGCTCATCAAGAACATGAGTATATGCGACACAACCAAAAACTTTTAAATGAGAAACATTGTGATTCATACATGTCCATGCTTCTTGAGGGAATTTATTCTTCATGATATTTTTTGAACACTAGTTCATAATACATATAGTAGTTGTGACTACTTCAGGCCAATATTCATTTGGAAAAAGCTTTGCTACCATAATGTTGTGTGCCATCTCCATAATGGTTATGTTATTTATCTCTGTGACATTGTTATGCTGATGTGTATATCACATAGTGAATTGCTTATGTATTCCATGGGTCTTGCAAAAATTTAGGAAGTCATTCGATAAATATTCATCGCCTTTGTCTATTCTTAATATTTTTATGTGGTAACCACTTTGGTTCTCCACAAGTGCTTTGAACTGCTGAAAACAACTAAATGCATCATATTTATGTTTTAAAAAATGTACCCATGTTTTTCTTGAGTAGAGCCATAAATAAAAGTAAGAAAATAATTGTAGCCACCCATTGATAATGTATGCATTAGACCACAAATATGAGAGTGCACAATCTCATGTCATGTGTGTGCTCTGTATGAATTTTTGACTAGAAAAGTCTCTCTATGTTTCTTGCCAAAAATACAGTATTTACAAAATATCTTCAGTTTTTCGACCAATGGAAATCCTTTTACCATGTTCTTTGTTTTCATTATCTTCAGCCCACCAAAATTCAATAGTCCAAATATGAAATGCCATAGCCAGAACTCATCCTGAACTTTTGTTTGAAATGTTGCTTGAAAATCAATGTTTTTTTTCTTTCTTGTCTCAATGCTTGTCTATTTCTTTGCTTTCTACCTTGAATGTAGATAATGTATTTGTCTTTCCTTTCATGTATGGAATTATTCTCAAAGGAAACAAATGATTGCTTGTCATTGGCTCTTTTTCTATCATCTAGTTGCTTGGACACATATCTTTAATCATGTAGTGATTTTTCTTGATGTAGAATCTATAACCTTTATGTATCAGTTGTCCAATACTAAAAAAATTATGTTCTAAACCTTTGACATGATAAACACCGGGCATAAATGTTTTCTCCCCCTGTTTGGTTAGAATACCAACAGTACCTTTTCCCATAACAGTAAATGGGACATTATTTGTAGGTGTGACATTAGTTTGAACTGATTTATCTAGGCTGGAAAACAAACTTAAATTATCAGTCATGTGAGTGTTGCAACTTGAATCTAAATACCATATGCCGAATGGAATTTCTTGGATCGCATTGAATTCAATTGGGGATGCGCATGCAAACAACATTGCACTCAATGAAGTGCTGGTGTTCTTCGGTTGGTTTTGATTTTTCCTTCCTTGGTCATAATTTTTCTTCCTGCATTCATATGAAAAACAACCAAATTTCTTGCAGTAATGACATTGAATTTTTTATTTATCAAACTTGTGACTACTTGGCCAACTGGGTTTCAGATTCTATCCTCTACCAACGACATTCATGCGATAGCTATTGCATCCTTCTCTAGAAAAACTTCTTCCTCTATCTCTAGAATTTAATCACCCCCTTCCTCTTCTACGGCTTATGGATGACTGTGTTGCAAATGCACCATGTTATTATGTATTTGATCTATTGATTCTATATTCGTGATTGATGAGAGAGGCTTGTAACTCATCAATGGTAAACTATGACATGTATTTGTTTTCTTCCAAGGTCATGACCAAGGATTCAACTTTTGGGGGAAGACTCCTAAGAAATTTTTCAACAACCCTTATGTCTTCTATATTTTTTCCATGATATTTCATTTCATTTATCAGAAAAACAAATCTAGTGTAGAATGAGTATATTGACTCGATATCTTTCATTGACAGAGATTCAAAATCTCTTCTAAGAATCTGCAAGTTCAAAGTTTTTACCTTTTCCAAGACTTGAAAGGTTGTTTCTAATGTATCCCATGCCTCCTTAGCGATTTTTTTGTTGCTACTCTTGGGAATATGTTTTCATGCATAGCTTGGTGTATGTAGAACAAAGGCTTAACATATTTTTTCATATGTTCCCTCAGGTTACCCTTCTCAGGTTCTTGTGTGAGATTATTATGTTATATTTTTATCATTTAAGCAATATGATCTTAGTATCTTATTTGAGAGAATAGCAGGCATAGCAATAATCACAAGAGATAAGAGACACAAAGAATTTTCCTTAGGGAAACCATAAAGGAGAAAACCCTGCAACTTCCTCAAAGATAGAATGAGCACCAATGGCGGTAGTAAAACCCAAAGATAGAAAATATGATCCCCAACAACTATTCTCTTGCTCACTTTTGTGAGAACTCCCTCTCTCACCCATGCACCGCAATTGAGTGAGTGTGTGTGTAAAAAATAGAGAGGCTCAATCTCTATGGATATTCTTTCGTTCACTTAATATTTGACTCTGTTATGTAGGCTCAAGTAACCACAACTAGGGTACTAATGACCCGGCTTACATTAACTCACTAGGGTAAAATTCTCTAGGAGAGTCTAAGAACCCTAGTTCCCCACAATTGTGGGGACATTAACCCTTGATCAATAAGGAGGGTTTCCCTCTATGACTTTACATGACTTGTTTACATTATTGTTTCTCCCGATACGAACATCGGGGTCTGACATGACTCAATTACATTACTGATACTTTGCAATAGGAACATCAGGGTACAATACATAAGATATAAAAGTGAATATGTTCCAAAGTTACAAATACATCAACACTCCCTCTTAACTAGGAAGGTATTGTCTTAACACAATACATCAGCACAAGTCTTCTTCTCTAGATCATCATCAAAACTGGATCATCACTAAATCATCATCAAATTCTGGATCATCACTAGGTCAATATCAAGTCTGTATCATCACTGGATAAACATCAAGTCGGTATCATCACTAGTCTGTATCAACATCAAGTCTAGATCGTCATTACTGCTTCCACTATCTCGATCAACTGGTGCTATCTCTCAATTTTTCTCGTCATAGGAATTTCTACAAAGCCATCCATTTTTCATGCTGGTTGTAGGCCTAGCCTACATGTAGGTCTTCATCTTCTTTAGCACTTATATCTAACCATGGGAGGAACACATTCCACAACCATGTCAAAAAGGCCCAGTGCTCACATCAGACCATGGGAGAAACACATCCAAAAACCATGTCAGAAAGGCTCAGTACTCATATTTACCATGGGAGGCCCAACTTTCCACCATGTCAGAAATGCCCATCACCATGTCAGAAATGCCCATCACTCACATCTAACCATGGGAAGCCCAGCTTGCCACCATGTCAAAGAGGCTCAGCACTCACATTCGACCATGGGAGGCCCAACCTGCCACCATGTCGGAAAGGCTCAGCACATATATGTAACCCAGATAGAAAGGCTCAACACTTACATCTGACCCAGTCAGAAAGCCTCTGCACTTACATCTGACCATGGGAGGCCTAGGCTGCCACCATGTCATAAAGGCTCTTCACTTACATATAACCATGAGAGGCACATCCTACCACCATGTCAAAAAGGATCTGCACTTACATATGACCATAGGATAACCCACCTACCACCATGTGAGAAAGGCTACTGCACTTATATTTGACCATAGAAGGAACTAATCCTACCATGTCAGAAAGGCTCCTGCACTTATATCTGACCATAGAAGGAACCGATCCTACCATGTTATAAAGGATCTCAGACTCATCACCTCCCCTTGGAGGGAAACTCGATCTGGAGAACACCAAGCTTCTCCCTGAAGTACCTGAACTTCACTCTAGCCATTTCTAGTATAGAATCACATCAGGGCTGATTACATCCAAGGATAAATTACGAGCTTTGCCATCACCTATTACATTTAAGGACAACCTATAGGACTATTTATGTCTGAGCCACCTACGAGCTTTACCAGGATTTTATGCTCAGACAACCTGTCTCACTGGCTATGTTAGAACTCCCTCTTTCGAGAGATCTCGATCTGGATCACATACATGAGCTTCACTACTCCTCTCTGCATCATACAAAAATGCAAGTCAAATCAAACAAATCAAATAGTAGTTTTCAAAAGAAACATACTACCTCCCAAATAGCTGAGAAAGTAGCAACATATTTTTCCTCGGTTGTTCTCAGCGCCATGCAGGACTCCTCCCTGCTAGACCAAGACATCACACCTAATCTCATACTAAAGTAGCATCCTAAAGTGTTCTTCCTATCAATGGAACTGTCTACCCAATCCAAATCCACATAACCCTCCAGGATAGTTTTCTTATTCATATCATACTTGAGCCCATACTCAATTGTACCCTTTAGGTAAACCACTACATGCTTTGCAACCATCAAGTGAACATGTCTCAATTTCTTAACAACAAAGAAAATATCTCATCTTGTATTCATTGGGTACATCAAGGAACAAATCATCTGATGATACATCATGGCATCAATAATCTCTAATGAAGCATTACTCAATAGCTTTAGGTTCAATGCCATAGGTATGGTCATGGCCTTGCAACCCACCATCTTAAACCTCTTCAGAATCTCTACTTCATACTTCCCTTGACCTAGGGATATTTCATCTGCATTTTGCCACACCTACATGCCTAACAAGTAGTGCATCATATCCAAGTTCTTCATCTTGAACTCGGAAGCAAGTCTCCTTCTTGCAAATTTAATGAGTTCCTCTTTTCTATGAGGAACAAGTCATTGACATATAACAATAGCATCACTGGTATTCTACCTTAAACCTTGAAGTAAATGTTGGAATACGCTTTAGTCTCAGTAAATCCTAGAGTCATTAGTAAGCTATCCATCCTGTCATACCATGTCGAACCTCAGGATCTTCTGCAGTCACTCCCTCTGAAGTGGGCATCATTCTCCCTCTGACTTCCGTACACAATATGTACTAGAGTGACAAGTAGCTTCCTCTACTACTAATATTTTATGTATCCATCTAGGGTCACTGGATTCTAAGATCCTCTATCTTGAACCTTTTCAAAAATTCTTCTCGCACCCATCTGTGATCTTTTCATCCTCTATAGGATTTCATCTTCAATCTTGTAGCAAAGGTTAAGATCTTCATCACTCTAGGTGATCTTCAAGCTCCTCATGTATGTGTTATCCCGTGGGTGCCTTCTGAGCTCGTGGAATGTCTTCTTTCATTTGCACACAGGATTTTGCCTATCATGTGTCTTAACTGTTAGTGGCTACAAATGTCTCTTCATAGTCTATGCCCTCTTTCCATGAGAATCCTCATGCTACAAATATTTCTTTGTATCCCATGAATTCTCTTCAGGTCAATACCACATCCTACAAATCATTATTCCTGAACTAATATTCTCCTTCCCTTTCTTCTTGGCTACTTCTTCATAGCTGGAAGGCTCTGCATCAATGATGTTTCTCAACGGTGTCACATAACTAGAGTGTCTTTGAGGCATCTTTCTTTCTTTGAATGTATCGTCATATTATTCTTCATGTTGGATTCTTTCTTGAATTGTCGTCACTTATTCTTTGGAACAAGTCTAATCCTTCTTTTCTTGTAGGGGATTGTATGCGATCTTTCATACAAGTCCAATGCATTTGTATGGTTAGAAACATTTCATAAGGCATATTCACAATGGAAAATTCTAATTCATAAAGATATAATCATGCAACTATTTTAGCCAATACAACATTCATCCATATCTCAAGAAAACTTTTCTAGATGCATTCCATCTCTACCAAGACATCATTGAGATTGTGCACTAATCCAATATGTTAGCAAAGAGGTTTCATTCTAGATAAGTAGCAATGGAGAGTTGTATAGCACCATGAGCTACTTACCCATCACATGCATATTATTAGTATACTATCATGGATATTACATCAACTGAATATAAACCAATGCATAACAAAACAATATCATGAAATGACAATTGAATACTTATCTTTATTTGTTTCGTGTGGAGACTCCTCCTTTCAGCTTCATCGTCTTCTTTATTCATAATAACATCATTTATTATCCAAATGCTCGAGATGGATAAGAGTTTCTTCAAGAATTGAGTTCTTCATATTCCTTATTGTTTAAGGGATATTCTTTGAATCGTGAGAGCTTGATCTTCAGATGCTCCCATCTTCTTTTCTCTTATTAGTAGTCAAGCTTCTTCTTCATTCTAGAGTATGTTCAAAGTAATCACTTCCTTCTAGCACACATTCCTTGAATGAAGGAATCCCATGAACTTAGGAGGCCATTCAAGGTGGTTATCAAAACTTCTACATTCTCCACTTCTTCTTCTACTACTTCAAGTTCTTCTTTGATTTGAGAGACCCTTGTAAAGTATGGCTGTATGGTCTCTACATTCTGGATCTTCACATTCTTCAACTGATTTCTCAAAGTCATCTTCTGATTTGTGTTCTTCCCTTCAAATAGATTGGTCAAGAAATGAAACATATCTTTAGGTGTCCTTAGAGAAGACACTTGTGGTATAAGGTGATCCTTTATTGAATCAGCAATGATCTTCTTGGCCTTGACCAAGTTCTTCTTGTGTAAGGCGTTAGTCTCATCTCCCTCTGGAACTGGAACCTCTCCACTTATGTAGGTGTCCAATTCATTTCATTCAAGAACCAATGAGATCCAATACTTCCATGCTTGGAAGTTGTTATTTTCACCAATCTTGTCACCAAGCTAGTGTGATTAGTCATTTTGAAATGAGAACCTCAAAATTAAATAGCAAAAGATTAGATCTTATTGATATGAGGTGTTCCTCCTCGTTCCAGAGCTGGTTGATCTAGGGTTTGTCAGAGAAACCCTAATTTTCAAAAATTAGAATTTAAAACTTTCGATTGGATAGAAAGATATATGTCTTTATGGAGAACTATCCAATGTACTCCTTTTCTGAAAACAGTTGAGGGAAGCTCCCGGAACAGGAAGCCCTAGTTTACCAATTTCTTCTACAAAAATGCCAGATATTGTTTCTATGTTATCTCTGAAAGTAATGCTCCTATATGTTTGAAATTTTGTACTAAGGTAACCTCGGTTGTCCTCTTTCCAACAACATAGGTTTTACCAAAATTGGTTTCACCAATTGGGAATTATGAGAATTTTCCCAAGGTGACTTATTTCAGGACTGTTTAGTGTAGCGAACTTGTACGAACTACCACGTGTCACTGTTTCATCTTCGGGATCTAAAAATTATTACACGGAAATTATATTCCGTTACCTATCTGAAACATATTGATAAATTTAATTTGGACCTTCATAGCCTGAGATACATTAGTTATCCCTAGGTGTCTTGTTTAGGGATGAATCCTGGAAGAGGCTCGAACCTTGATTTGGAGGAATCAGATCTCCCAGAATATAGCAAATATAAAGCTGAAATGTTTACACAGGGTACATCATGATTTTAAATTTGTACTTTGAAAATTTTGGCCCCTGAGACTTCTTCAATCCCGATATATAGTGAATATACTAAAACTACCAGTTTTAGTATTTTAGGGTTTTCCAGGCCGTGGGTCAAATTAGGGTTTGACTTTCATGAAGTTTTACCCAACCAAAAATATCAAACTTGGTCTATAAATTTCAATTTTGAGGAGAAGATCAATCCTATATTGGTCTCACTCAAAAATTCCACTTTTGTGAAAATCTTAATTTCCTGCAACAAAAACTAAAAAAGTTGAGAATCAAATTCTACCTCGACGAAAAGATGTGCCCTTCAATGGAGAGTTATTGTAGCCTTATTTTTTTGATGATCTATGGAGAGATACCCAAAAAGTAAGAATCCCTAGCTTCTGCATCTGCATAATGTCTTCTTCTCAGGTTAGCTCTGATACCATGTTAGATTTTTATCATTTAAGCAATATGATCTTAGGATCTTGTCTCGAAGAATAACACGCACAACAATAATCAAAAGAGACAAGAGACAAAGAATTTTGCTCAGGGAAACTATAAAGGAGAAAACCTCGCAACTTCCTCGGAGATAGAATGAGCACCAATGGGAGCAGTAAAACTGAAAGGTAAAAAATATGATCTCCAACAACTGTTATCTCTCTCACTTGTGTGAGCACTCCCTGTCTCACTCATGCGTCCCAGTTGAGTTAGTGTGTTTATAATAAATAGAGAGGTTCGCTCTCTCTTTATATTCTTTCATTCACTTAATATTTGATTTTGTTATGTAGGATCCAGTAATCCTAACTTAGTTATGTAGGATCGAGTAACCACAACTACGGTACTAATGACCTAGCTTACATTAACTCACCAGGGTTGACTTCTCTACGAGAGTCTAACAACCCTAGTGCCCCACAACTGCGGGGACTTTAAGCCTTGATTAATAAGGAGGGTTGCCCTCTATGACTTTACATGACTTATTTACATTATTGATTCTTCCGATAGGAACATCAGGCTATGGGATGACTCAATTACATTATTGATACTTCTCGGTAGGAACATCGGGGTACAATACATAAGATATACAAGTGAATACATTCCGAAGTTACAAATACATCAACATATTATATGTCGCTTGATCTCTTGGTTTTGTATAAGAATTCTTGACAATATCCCAAACATCTTGACCTCTGAACAAAGCCTTCATTGTTAGAGACCAATACTCATAATTCTTTCTGGTAGAAATTGGAGTTTGTAAACTCAGCATGTGTGAACCGGAATTGGAAATCATTTCTAATTTTAATTTTCCTTATAAATTTTTTTTTTCTTTTAAGACAAGGTTTCTTTCCTAAACCTGCACGATACTCTGATGGATGGACAAGTCCACGGATATACCCCTCCAACCAACTTCCACTTCAAATGAACAACTTTTAGTTGAACTTTATTAAAAGATATTTCTTAGCCTAAATAGTTAGGATATAAAAATCACTTTTCGTCGACCCTTATTTCTTAGTCTAAATACTTAGGATATGAAAACCACTTTTCGTCGACCCTTATTTCTTAGTCTAAATACTTAGGATATGAAAACCACTTTTCGCCGATCCTTATATTGGGCACAATATCATATAACCAAATATTAAATAAGACTTGTGTCCTGCACTATTCTCATAAAAACTAGAACTTTTCCATGGTGAAATAATTATAGATTCTTTGTGTGTTTCACTGAACTCTAAATGTAAACAACGTTCACTCAAGTAATTCTAGAGAATATGTATGGCATAATTAAAACTTGTATTCAACCATAAACTATATATATATATATATATATATATATATATATATATATTCGTCACATACCAAAGAACAATGAAATATGAACTTGGAAATTTACTAGGATGTTTCGCCTTTTACAAGGCTTAACACATTCCAAAACACATAAGCTTGAGCTTCTAACTCTTCATAGTCTTTCCTTCTTCTTCTCTGCAAACATATACATTTCTCTTCATTTACAATCTTCTTATTCTTCATATAGACAAACTAAAATTGCTTCTATGTGAAGCTAGGGACTTAACATTAAGAACTGTCTACCTAGAAACTTACCTTCTTGATAGAAACTGACCTGCTAGAAACTTATCTTCCTGATATAAACTAACATGCTACAGACTCTGGCAGAGTCCAATGATATGCTATGCTATGTGGATCAGCGAGTAATTAATATTTCAAATCATTAAAAAAAACTTGCAGAAATTGAATTAAGATGGACATTATTACATAGAAATAGAGTGCAGAGGGCCATATTGGCCCTCTAGAAAAAATTTCAATTCTTTTATATCCTTTGACAAACATTTGGTTTTCTTGCGAGACTCTGCATGAGCTAAATAATGCATTAAGTCATGAATTTTGCAATACTTTACTCGTCCATCTCTACCAACCTTCGAAACTTATGCAGGTTCGTCAATGTAGGGGAATCCTACATTGTATGGGTTTTATGTTGTTCGTGGGTTAAATCCTTCATCAATCCGAGCATTCACCAAATACTCAGATTTTATTCGACTATTATCAGGAAAAGAAGAGCAGGAATCAAATCAAAGCTTCAAACGATATTGCAAAACCTGGTAGCTTAACCTGAGAGAATGCCAAACGTGATCCCTCGTCCCTTCTGCTTCATTTAGACTCTTCAATATCGATTCCTAATAATTAGGAAGCGTCCTTACTCTTGCCACTGACGCTACTATTGTTTTTAGGGCCACATTTTTTAACAATGTGGTCGGTGACAGTCATGAGCTCCTTCTGAGGCTAGATATCTGTGTTTGCAACACTATATTGTGTGAGCTCCTTCTGAGGCTAGATATCTGTGTTTGCAGCACTATATTGTGTGAGCTCCTTTGGAGGCTCATTTGTGTCTGCACGACTCTGTTGTGTGTCTCTACGTTCACGGTAAGCATGAATACAGAACTTTTTGTTGTTTTGGGAAGATAATGTTTGTATTTCATAGACTTCATGATGGCGATCTGGTGACATGGTGATCGCAACTCCTTTATCATGTGTGGTGACTATAATCTTAGTTTTTCCCAGTAGCCAAATCAAATTGACTGAAATAATCTTTTTTCTTCCAGATGTCATCCAGAACAAATAAACAACTGCTGTGGCTTTCTAATTCTTCAAAAATCTCACCTCTATTGTCGTCCATCATTTGATTTGGATTTCGAAATGTGTCGTCTGCCTTCACCTTTTGATTTTTAACACGTGTAAGTTTCATCGTCTTATCGATCTGACGTAACATATCATGCATGTCGAAATTCTGGTGAACTTATAGCCATACCACATGATAAAAAATTTCATCCACTTTTGGGCTTTTGACCACACTTTCTACACTTTCTACTAGAAGAGTTTTTCCCATCCCTCCCATGCCAGCGACCGCAATGACATGAGACTTGTTATCCATCAATATAAGATTAGTAATCACAGCAATGTCTTTTTCGATGCCTACGTGATTCTTTGAAAAGAGCACTGGATCTTTCCCTCTTATATTCTAAATTGTCGCCATTCAATGCATTAACTTGAAGGACTGACATCAAATGCTTCATATATTTAGCACTCCCGCATCTATATTGTTGACAGCAAACATAGAAGTGAATGTTTCAATTAGCATTGTAACAATATGTGGTTCTGACATGTTCTTTTCCTTCTTTTGATCCCCCTGCAAGCTCCTCTGCGATTCTGCACCTATGAATTTCCGCACCTAACTCCTCTTCACCTCTCACTCAGGAGCCAACGTCTTTTTTAGGTATAGTCTAAAGAGGCCACTTTTCTTCAATTCAAAATAAAAAACCGAATTCAAGCCACAAACTGTTGAAAAAGTTAAAAAGTCGCCTGTTTAGACGACTCCCTTTTTTCAACCGCAATGTCTACTTAATCATGCATGCCAGGATGTAACTTTCACCTCTGGCCCCTGAGTAATGACCGACCTATGGATCAGCCAACAGATAACAAGGTAATGTAATGTATGAAAAATTAAGGAATTCTCTTACTCCCTTTCTTCAAAGGGAGGCCCAGTACCCTAACTCGAAGAAGTGCTACTGAGTATACTATGGATGGTCATGGCTTACGGCCATACCTTATATGCGATTGAAGAAAATATGGTATGACACTTTAAAGACAAAGACTATCTACTGAATAAGGCTGAACCACCAACAACTGGTGGTTCTGACATGTTTGTTTCCTTCTTTACATTCCTTTCAGTGCACCTCTGAATGTCGGTCCTAACTCCTCCGCTGAAAGTCTCAGCGCTGCTCTATAAGCCTGTATGCACCTATTTATCCACCTGATTGACTCCATCCACCCTTAGTGAGTTGTGGGAGCAAGGAACAAGGTAATGTAAAACTTGACAAATAAAGAAAATATCTTACTGAGAACGATATAACGATAGAGAACTTTTGTGTATATCTATGTGCGGCCGAAAGATCGTGGCCTCTCTGGTCTGATAAGCTGTGGGAGCGGGTAACAACGTAATGTAAAACGTGACAAAGAAAAGGACAGCCCACCTCGAGAGCAGGGTTGGAATTTCATTTCATATCTACCCTTCAAACACAACTTTTTTGACGTTTTGAATGTTTATTTTTCCCTTAGCACAAAGCTTTGATGAAAAAATGACCCTTCAGTAATGAAGTTTTATTAAAAGAAACCCTTCAGTCATGAAATTTTATTAGAAAAACGAGCTTTCAAAAATGAAGTTTTATTAAAAAAATAAGCACAGGCAGGGAGTTTTCATTTTTCATATGCAACAACACCCAAGGCTTTGGGTTTGCTTTTTTTCCTCAAACCATACTTGATTCTGTTTTTCTATTTACAGCAAACAAATTCTCCACCATCATGGACGGAATAACACAAAACCAATAAAAACAATTTTCTTTTTTTTACAAATCTTAGTATCTAAACCAAGCACCACAAAAATTGTAAATGTACTTGATAAACATAGAAATTTAGATCATACCATGAGAGAACACAACAAATCTCTTAAATAAATAAAACTCTATACCTTTAACCATACACGAATCAAAATTATATTTTATTACCACCAGATCTCACATTAGATATGATCTCTACCATTTTCCTAATTGAGGGTTGCTTGTGAAGAGTCCATTATGAAGTAGTAAATACTAATTCTAAACATGGGATGGGCGGTTAGCTTTTCTTCTTATTGGATTGGTTAAATACTAATTCTAAACATGGGATGGGCGGTTAGCTTTTCTTCTTATTGGATTAGTTGGATTGGTGTTGTAAATGGCTCGGCAGTTTTGTGAATTTTAGTTTGATGTTTTGTACTAGACTTTAGTCCATTACGGTTTATGAACCTGTTACATGCGTGCAATCTGCAGAGGAAATGGTAGTTGGAGATGGCTAAAAGAGTTAATTCCTTTGGGACTCGGATAGTGTGAGTAAATTCACATAACTAAAGAACAAAGCCTTGTAGACATTACCCTTTTACAAAAATTATTAAACATTAAAAACATTTCAATTACTTAATTACCCGTTTAGGTGAACGGTTTCATATTTTCTTTTATCCGACCCGTTTTATGCGTGACAGTGCCTTGTGACGTGTAAATTGCCGGTCAAATTCCAACCTTGCTCGAGAGTATAGGATAACTATAGACTTGATTGCGTGGAAGTCTTATGCATTTGAATGGGAATTGGCTAATGTGTGGGCTAATCGTTCTAAATTTTGGAATTTCAACATTCCACGCCATTTTACTAAAAATCCTAAAAATATGATGACTAATCAAATGCCCAAAAAATCCTAAAATGCCTAATCAAATGCTCAAAATTAATTTAGAGGTTAATTTGAGTTATAAGTTTTTATTTCCATGGACAAGTCTTCAACATACTATTTTTGGTTTAGACACTTTTATGGATTTTAGACTCCACATTTTTTTACCTCTATAAACATTTACTTGATTTTGACCAAGTTTTTATTTTGTCCATAACTGATTTTATTTTAACACAAGTATTACTTGTGTGGATAAAATAAAATATGCATTCAATCATAAACTACGGATTTATATATCTTGTCCAAACATAAAAAGAACTATTGCAGCAAATACAAACTTGGAAATTTAAAGAGTTTTTCTTTTTTTTCACTATTCAATTTTTTTGTTTTTTACAGACTGATTTACAATGCTACAATGCTACGACTTAACATTAGAGACTGAAGACTGTAATGATTATTTGCCTTAAAACTTATCTTCTAAAATTTAATTTGAGTAGTTTATATATAAGAGACATTCATTCTGTCAAAAAAACTAACAAAAACTAACTTACTGGAGACTATGACAAAATCTAATAAAATCTAATACAAACCTACAATTAACTAATATTTTCAACCAAAAAAGCAAGCGTGTACACTAAAACCATCAAAGCACATACAAAAACCAATGCCCATTTGAAAATACAAAGCACATGAATCGTAAACATCCACTGCGTCTCTACAACCACACGGCTAAGTCACTGCGATTTTCTATAAAGAAAAGAAAATGAACGGTAAAAGTGCGTAGAGTAGATTTTCCACCAATATCGGAACAGACCGATAGGCTGTCATCAATAATTTCCACCACACATGCGAAACATAAGAGACCAGTGCGGTAATGCCGCCAGCTATATTTTCCAACGCACACAAAATCTCATACCAGCGCGATAAGGTTATCTTTTCCCTTATATTCGATAAATAGAGGTTACTTTTATATTAAAAAAAGTTGCCCTTTTCTTTATTATCAATTTTGCTTTGTCAAATCTTAATTTTGATTTTTATACCTGCCTCAATAGGTATATAGTAATCCGTTGCTAGTCAACCCACCCTTTGAACTTCTATTAGTTGCCGCCACCAAAAAATTAAAATCTGTTTTCTAAAATTAAAGTTTAGAGTTTGCAAAAAAAAATTAATTTTAATAAAAATATTTTTATTTGTTATTTTGTAAACTTCTAATTGGCCAAATGATGTCATTTTTGGAGTTTGGTATGTGGTTTTCACTTGACACATGGCAATGATGACATCAACATTTATTTTATTATTATGTTATTTATAATTCAAAGACTGACTTTATTCTGGAACCAAAATTTGAGTGAGTTTCGAGACCAAGTGCTGCCAATATCTCTTTGCCGAAGGAATTCTTTCTGGAAAGGTTTAATAGCGTTACTGCTACGCCCACTTCAGTCGAACCTAGTTTCAATTTCATCAATCAAACATCCACTGCCCAAGGTTTCATTGCTGAAAAAGATCACAAGCTGATCGATAATCCCGTCTTATGGGTATTGCAAGCTCCGAGTCGATCTGTAGGTTTCCCTACCGAAAACTTGATGCCATGGCCGGGCCAAGTATCTGACAAGTCCGTGTCAGATGCATTCTCAGACTTTTCAAGCGATGTTTGTGATTATAATTCTATAATGGCGAATCCATCCATGTACAAACCGGGACCCTGCATGAATGGAACTGCTCAATACTGGGATAATACTGAGAATAATAATAATAATATGAGGACGAGTAGCAGGAGCAGCCGCTCCAATAGCAGCACCGCCAATCTTGAGGTCAATAATGGCGCCGCCTTCGGCCATTTTTGGGGATTCGGTGAGCGATTAGATGCATCTGACATCACCTCCGAAAATGAGCGAAAGGCTCCGCTATTTTTGGAGAAAGCAGAGACCGAATACGCTGTTAAGTGGTTTGAAATGCTGCCTCCGTTTTCAACCCATACGCAGGAGGAGACATTGCCAATGTATATTACAACAGACTCAAGTCTCAAGATCTAGTCTCTACTAGTAACATAAATAACCATAACCAAGCTGCTCTCAATTCTGCCGTTTTCCCAATATCATGGCAACAGCTTCAGAACACTGAGTATCCGGTACTCGGTGACAGGGCAACAATGCTCAGTACTCCGTTGTCTGATCCCGATTTCCATCGAATTGCTGCAGTTCTGGACCAAATTTAGCACAACTTTGAGTTCATCTTGATAATGCCAGGTTTAGTTAGTCGTTACTAATTTGTCATGGGTTTACAATATATTCCACAGATTGATTCTGAAATTCACACAAACTCGCACCCGTGGTGGACTTAGATGTAATAAAATTACAGTTGTGATCATGTCCAGTGTCCAGGTTAGAGCTGATTTAATTTTTAATTTGTTGATCTGTATAAATAGGTGAGAGATACCAAAACGCAGACTGAAAAGAAAACCAACACGTATTTTATATATATATATATATATATAGTACTTGCGGTCATGAAGCTAGTCGACAACCCAGATCAGTGAGAAAATAATACGCGTGCATGCATTGTTCATATTGGGCTCAAATATTGTTTCAGAGAGATTGATTCTTCTTGATTTCTGTGTGCAGTAGAAGCATAATTGTGTGTCAATTTCCAATAATGGTGTGAATTAATAAAGCTTCTGCAACCATTCGCAGAATTCTATATGGCTGAAGAATACTGTGTTGTTTTTTCCCTTGTTTCCTTATCTTGGCTTCAGGCCAATTTCTGAATATAGCAGGCTGGATATTATTTTATGCAACCATCCATGTGTATACTGTTTTTTTTCTCTTAATTTTTAAACTCGGGCATTCGAACGTATCTAACATTAATTTTGTTTAGCTAAGAAACAGTAAAATACTGAATAGAGAAGCAGAAACGGCGAGGGCTTTTGTGTTTTAATTAAAATTAAAGCATCTGTTTAATAATTAACGTGCATGGATTACATATTGTGCATGTTAAATTAATTTATTTACCAGGTCACTCTCTGGATTTTAGATACGTTAAATTATGGTTTCCTCTCTCCACATTGTGAGCGGTCTGCCATAAAAATTCGATATCATGGTTACAAGAGACGCAAGGCATTGCATGTTATGTCATAAAGAAAATTTCGATCCGATTAATAATAAGGTCCCTAACAGAATGACCCCACAAATTCTCCGTTATATTCATAATCAGCATATGGATTGAACATTGTCGTCGCCATAGTAGGCATTGATGATGGGTTTTGTAATGCGAGCTTTTAAGTATATCGCTGGCAAGATCAGTAAAATTTCGCAACATAAAAGTCTTTCAATAATAGTAAGTTGATAAGAAAGTACAAAAGTTATATCACATCCCCTAAGATATTGAGCATCTTTTCAATAGCATGTAACCGTAGAAGTTTGAACAGTGCCAAAATTTTATATATATGGGATGGGTTATATACCACATAATACCTATTCCACTTATAAATTATGTGATGGGTATTATACCAAATAATAGAACCGTGCCAAAATTTTATATATATATATATGGGGATGGGTTATGCCACATAATACCTATTCCACTTGTAAATTATAACCCAATAATAGAACCGAGCCAAAATTTTATATATGGTGATGGGTTATGCCACATAATACCTATTCCACTTATAAATTATGTGATGGGTTTATACCAAATAATAACCATCCCACTTTTAGAAGCAAAGTGCACCCTCTAGTATAAACTAGGATATTCTTCCAAATTATTAACCACACTAGATTACAATATATGCTTAGAAACTAGCATCTTAATCATTCAAAACGTTACTTTAAATTCCACTATCCTTATGGATTGATGTGGAACATCAGGTGTTGAATTACAAGTTTTATAATTTTCTTTTAAATTACAATATGTTAGAGGAGGAAAGAGGTACCAATGGGTAGGATACAACATAGCTCGAGAAATGTCACAAGGGGATGCAAATATAGCAAAGAACCAAAACATAATAAGGTTTGTGTGTTACTACTCCATGGTTTGTGTTGTGTTTTGTATTTAGTGGTATAATTTTTAGTTTTTGCTTTATTGCATGGTTGTAAGGTTGTAAGATGTGATTGAAAATTTAATGGTAAAAGAATGTACATATATATATGTAAACCTTAAAATAAATGAGGATAAATGAGGGATGAATATTATCATAGTATTTGAGAGAAAATGTATATAATCTTTCTTTTAAAAATTTAAGATTGTTAGAACATTGTGAAGAGGAAAAGTGCATACTCGGAGTAAGAGGCCATAGTACATCTTGAGCAAAACAAAGAGTAGAGCCAAAGTTGAATGTTGAAAACCTAAAGTAGAATTAGAGATTAAACTAGATAATTAATGATATTGTGAAAGAGATGTAGGTCTCAAAATATTGATCTTTTAAGGACCAAAAGCCTCTAGTGTGTGGAGGTATGATTTGCAATTGGTCAAAATAAGAGGAGGCCATGTGGGACCATTGTAGCTCTTTAAAAGGAATAAAATCTAACTACATTTTTTTCTTTAAAAGATAAGACCTTGAAAGAGGAAAGGGGGTAGAAAGGAGGTTATAGTTTGTAGGACACAACACAAGATAAAGAATATCATTATCATAATATAGTTTAGATAGAGAATAGAACCAAACGTGATACCTTATTGCCATATCTTTGTAAAGTTGCACAAATAGTTGTAATATTCTACATAGATCTTTGTACAACTCTTCTTAATTTAAACTAATATAACAACCTGATAGATCTTTGTACAAATATTCTTAATTTGCATTAATATTCTGCTTAGATCTTTGTACAAACATTTATTATTCTTTCATCATTTGATATTGTTCAACATATTACATTTTGTGGTAGAGTTTTATATATAGTTTTTTTCTTTCTTCGATCATTAGGTTGAATGCAAGGATGTAAACTTCATAGAGATGCTAGGGATGATTGTGATTTCCATCTTATGAATGTATGAATTGTGCATTTATTTAGAAGAAAACATAGTCTTTATTTCTATCTTTTGAAATCTCTTTGAGTCAAATAATTTCTTTATAAAATATCTAATTGAGCTAGCAAATTTTGGTGCAATAGTGACCAAAATTTTGTGGTCCAGCTTTACAAGCTTCTAAAATGACATTGATTCTTTCTTTCAAAATGACATGATTCAAAAGTTCATTGGAAGGAATATAAAATCACCATTATCCCTTTACTTGTGTTGCAATTCTTCATTCCTCCCCTGTGTTGCAACACATAAAGTGATATAAAAATAGCCAATAAATTCATACTCTCTATTTCTATCTTCTGAAATCTCTTTCAGTCAAAGCCCAGGGTTAGATGAAGACTCCTAAAAGCAAAGGGTAAAGTGGTTTCTAGACCATTGTTGTGCCTCTGTTCCCTTTTTCTTTTTTTTTTCTTTTTTCGGTTCCCTGCGATGCTACTCTTAACTTACCTAGGGATTTATCTTTTGCTTATGAGTTCTGTATTCTTTTGCCTTTAGGCTTCTGATGCATAAGATGGGCGCAAAATACAGAGGGCCTCCCCCTTCCCTATCTGAGACGCCAACTGTTGATACAAGGGTTTAAGCCGAAGGTAAGGTCGAGGGTCTAACCATAATATGAAACAGTTCTGCTCGGGTTTTACATACCTAGGCTGGTGAACTAAACTATGTCCCATTTTTTTTTTACTTTTGCATTCAGGAACTACGGGGAAATTAAAAGTAGGGTATCCAGCCGCTAACCCTAGCCCAGGAGAGCAGTGCTTCCGTGGTACCGCCGCCCATTGAAGGAAAACTCCTGGTGGTGTTTGAAAATTTCCATGAAAAGGGAAGGCGAAGGTATGCCAGATGGAGGCCGACCCGCCAATCTATTCTACCAAGGTGGAAGGGTAAGAACTCGGTCACTGCTCATAGAGGATTCAAAAAAAAATTCTGGATATCATCTATTCACTTCTAGCTTACCTGACCACAGTTTTGTTGATGTGTTTCATGGCTTGGCGCTCTTCCCTGCTCAACGCACCTCGGGATGAAATTCTACATGCAATTCCATTCAAACTCGGCGGTCACAGGTAAGCAAGGAGGTTAGGGTTCTGGAGGGGACCTCTCCGAATCAACCTTCCAACTAAAAATATGGATTTCCATTTTGAGGAACTACCATCTAGATGTAGATAGGGTTTCAGCACTTACGTGGAACTCGACATTTCTTTTGAATGAACTAAATAAGCAGTTAGGCTTATTTTGTTTTTATTTAAACTTTGAAATTTACTTTTGAACCTGGGACCAGGAGGACAGGACTGTAATGTTGTTTAAACACTGATTTAGTTTTGTGAGAACAGAGACCAGTTTTTCTTTTTTTTTTATCATTTTTTATTTCATTTCGACTTTCTCCATTTTATTTTTATGGACTGTTAACTCTTGTTTGATGTAGCTACCTGTTATGGTGATATGTTATGTTTCTAGGATATTTTATTTTTAAGTCGACATGTAGTATTTTTATATTTAGGATCTCCCCTATATTGGGCTGGAGAGCGCCTCTCTGCGCAATAATTAATATTAAGAACGCTTGCATATTTGAGAAATTGTTAATTAATTAATATTTGAAAGTTTAATATTAATTAATTAATGTTAACTCTCAAGATAAGGTGTATATTAAATATGTTGGTTCATAAATTTAAATGATGCTATTGGATTTAAATTCATTATGAACATTTTTTTCTAAATAATTTGTTATTTTTACTATATTAAGCTACTAATTTCGTAAATAGATGGGTCGGCAGTTGGATTTCTTATGGGTTTCTTTGTGAACATTCTTCCGACCTACTAATTGAATTGTTGATCAGATTCTCAGTCTTCTTTTACCATCTATTTTCTTTATGAGGACAATCCCAAAATTGTGTACGCATCAAAATTCTGCGGATAATGTATTTCATCTAGCTTTGACTTGGAATTTTGTTTACCGGATAGCATCCACCCGATGATCCATAAGTATAAAATTTCCAAAGCGAATCTCATGGCGTGTCAAAAGTTAGAAATCTACAGAAACCCTGGCATGATAATTACTCTTCGCATCCTTTCACAATCACTTAGTTCATTAATTGATTGTCGGTTAGATTTATTATCAAAACTTATGTCATAATTTGATCTTCTGATTAATCTTAGCAATTTTTAACTTAGGATTTTTTATTTTAAAATTTCAACTTATTTTGAAAAAATAATCTAAAGTAAACACTAACGAGTCGGAGAAACTAGGTTTTTAGATTTTTCCATTTATGTGATCACTTATATCAAATTAAATATGGATTTCACTAGTACTAGTATATTTCACTTACACATCCAAAACTAATTAAATATAAATGATATACTTACATTTATTTGGTACGGATGTCATTTTATAATTTTTTATATTATTTTTTTATTTGGAAAATGGAAAAGTATCAAAACCAGATAAAATTTGTCATTTCAATATTTATAGCAAATAGAATGTTAGATAACTAGATTTATAATATAATTAAAAGTTATCAAAAAATATTATTTTATTTATATTTCTTTCTTAAACTATCCAAATTTTATAATACAATTTTGTATTTATTAAACATCCAAATTGCCATCATAACTTAATGTATATTTAGTTATATAAATGATTAATTTCCTTTTTAAGGTCTGATAGACCAAATTTTGGTCTCGGGGGACGTTAACCATCATCATCATCATCATCAAATAAAAAACTAAAATGTATTAGATAATGAAGAATAGTAAAATTTTCATAATATACTACAATCTCATCATGCAAGGATAAGAATGCTAGAAATTGGGCACAATGGACTTAAGAAAATAGTATTTAAAACCAGATGAAAGACAAAATCCAATGTATGGCATATTTTTCTTTTAAAAATGTCTTTTTTTTTTATGTTAAGTTTCATGTTTTTTTCCCAACAAGTAGATATATGCATGTTATTTGATAACAATAGTTTATTTTGAACTATCTATAAATTATTCTTGGAAAATCCATTATTAAAAAATATTTAACTAAAAAATATTTTTTTTTAATTTAAAATAATAAAATTTATTTTAAATTTAAATTATAAATTTATAATAAAATATAAATAAACTATTCTCACAACAATGAAATTAATTTATAGTCTTATAAGCTATTATTTCTCATTTCCTATTTATGCTAGTCTACA